>CM074285.1:24706255-24896255 GCA_037194245.1 Opsariichthys bidens | reverse complement strand
AGAGGGGACGATGCTTTTATTTCCTGTCGAATTAGTTTGATTCCATTTAGTTAAAGACACAGTGGAACGAGCAGCAGGTAAGAACTAAATGTCAAGCTGTATTTAGTATTTTCTCACTGGAATAAATTTAGCTAAACTGATTAATATGACGTCCTTCTTTTAATGAAAAGACTGTCTAGTTTATTAATGTTTGAGCTGATATTCTACAGAAAACAGTAAAGAACTGAACCTGGATAACTGGATAACTGAACCTGGACTGACTAAAGAACTGACATTGCGGAACAACATGGCTGATGAGGAAACAGTGGGTCCTGGCTATTATACCTATGACTATCCCAATGAAATGTGTATCAAAGACGAAGTAGTGAAAGTGGGATCCATTATCATTCCAGTCTTTTTCACAATAGTGGTCGTGTTAAGCTGCATCGGTAACATCCTTGTTTTGGTCATCCTGGCGCTCTACGAGAACCTCAAATCCCTGACCAACGTATTCATCCTCAATGTTGCTCTGTCAGATCTGCTGTTCACGTTTGGACTTCCATTCTGGGCCTCGTACTACATCTGGGGTTGGACGTTTGGAGAAAGTGGCTGTAAAGCGGTGAAGTTTCTGTTCTATGTGGGCTTTTACAGCAGTGTGTTGTTCTTGACTCTCATGACCGTTCAGCGTTACATGGCAGTGGTTCATCCTCTGTCTGACTGGGAGAAATGCAGAGGATTTTCAGTCGCTCCCTTTATCGTTTGGTTCCTGAGCGGAGCGGTTTCGCTGCTCGGTTCACTTCATAGCAAAGTTATACCACATTTTAATAGTACATACTGTGAGTATGGCAGTGTTGAAGTGAAATCTGGCATTGCTTATTTTCAGAATGCTTTCTTCTTCATTGCATTTCTAATCATGGGTTATTGCTATGGTAGAATGCTTCAGACGATCACAAAATCACGGACCAACAAGAGACACAAGACTGTTAGACTAATATTCTGCATTGCAATGGTGTTTTTTGTTGGTTGGGCTCCATATAACATTGTTATGTTCCTGAGATCTTTGACCGATCAGAATATTCAACCATTCACAGAGTGTGCAGTAAGCGTTAGACTTGAGTATGCATATTACGCTTGCCGAATGTTAGCTTTCTCGCACTGTTGCTTAAACCCTGTGTTTTATGTTTTTGTTGGCGTAAAGTTCAGGAATCATCTAAAAATGATTCTGCAGAAGATCTTTCAAAAAAAAAAAAACCTGGATTTCGGTCAAAACAGATTGGCAAAAAATCAATCGCAGGGTTCAATGTACTAAGAGAAAACTCAAGTACTTTTACCGAATGCAGTGAACCAACAATGAGCTCGAAGATGATGTGAATGTGCGCCACTCTTAAAAATAAAGGTTCCGACAGAAGGTTTTCGCACCGATACCACTTTTGCTTCCCCAAAGTACCTCTCACCGATCAGTACTTACAAAAAACGATATTCTCTTAGTGTGAAGTAAACCTTTTTTCTTTATGAAAAAAACCCCTTTTTTGCAATAGAAAGGTTCCATCGACATTAAAGGTGATTTCAATTTGGCCGTCAAAAACCTTTCTTTTTAAGAGTGTACAGATACTGTTGTAGATAATGTAGCATTGTTTTATTATTATTAATATGCTGGACTTGGTTATTTGAAGACTTTGTTGCGTCTTTGCACAGCTACTGCACAAATGATTACAATCATTTTAATTGCATGAATAAAATTCAAAAAAATTCATGAAATGTTGTCACTTTTCAGGAAAATTCCTCTCTCTATCAAGCAGCAAAAGCATTTAGTTCTGAGAAAATCGTATTTTACACTGTAACAGGTTTTTCTTCCTTTCCTGTGGTTGAAGTTCTCATTATGAGGTCATGTACAAATAGAACTGGGAGTGTCTAGTGAAAAAACCACAGAAAAATGTTCATGACAAGTGTCATCATTAATGCCGAAAATATGTTGACATGAAATATGTACCTTTTATTTATTGTATGCATTTACATTATGGCTTTCATGTTTATGTCTTTGCTTACATGGTATAAATGCAATGGATAATGTTCAGTAAAAGTAAAGTAGAGAACGAGTCAAACTGCCCTTAAAAATAAAGGTCATTATTGGCTTCTACAGTTTCATGAACCCTTTCCGTTAATAAAAAGGTTCTTTATAGTGGAAAAGGTTTATTAAATGGGAAAAAAAAATCCTGTCCTGTTCACTGAAAGGTTCTTTGAGGCGCTCTCTTCCACTCTCATTGCCCTTGATCAAGGTACCTCACACCCCCAATCACTCTCCAAAAGCGGCTCTGGTGTGTGTGCACTTGGATGGGTGAAACACAGAGCACAAATTCGATGTTTACGACACTATACTTGGCCACACGTCACTTTCACTCTCAAATCCACTCTCAGGTTCATTTCCTCAAATTCTGCTTATTGTAGATGTTGTTATAGGAACAATGAGTGAAAAATCTAAAAAATGAAGTATGTTGTCACAGGCTGGTTCCAAATTGAGGCAAGTATTTGAATTAGTAATAGTCTTGCATTATTAAATTAAATAAAACCAAAAAACTCTGGCACACGAGAACCACAAAGAACAAACATAAACCAATCGTAACATCGAAGACAGACCAAGAACTGACTAGATCAGTGCTTCCCCAAACTGTGGGCCCCTGATGGGCCGTAGCGGTATTGCAGGGGGGGTGGGGGGTGGGGGGGGGTGGCTAGTCCAAATCAATAAATTAAAATAATTAAAATATTCCAATTGTTCTCAAATTTGATTTTTTTGAAAGTATGTAAGGTTAGTGTTATGGCTTTAAATATATTTGTAAAGAATGTTTACATCACAGTTTTCATAATTCACATGAAATTCATACAAACTTGTTAATAAATCTTTTTGTAGGTAAATGTCGGTATATATTTTTATATACATTGCTTTTGCAATGTTTTTGGGGGGCCTTACCCCTCTTAAGTTTGGGAAGCTCTGGACAAGAGGGTTTAAAAACACAGACCAAAAAAATGGAGCTAAACGAGACACAGGTGAACACGATGGGTTGCTAAGGAAACAAATGATCACACATTAGGAAACTAGGGCTGTCTGTCACTATTTGAGGGGACAGCCATTTATAGTGATGTCTGAAACCATGGTGGACAAATATTAAGTTCTCTCATTCAATCCCACAATGCACCACAATAACAGTTTTGTCTAGAAGGGATACGGCTACGGCCGGAAGTGAGGCGAAACCTCAGGATAAATAACAGTAAATCAAATTTGCTACTTATAAAATTGTGTTTTATTAACATCTACACCTACTCCAACCCTAAACCTACCCTTACAATACTGCAAAAACAGTTATTAAATTAAATAAATATATATTAAAGGACTCAAAATTGATGCCCAGTGGCTGTAGCTGTGTCCCTTCTAGTCTTTACCATGCTCAACAGGTGGAGAATACCCATAATGCACTGTGAGAGTTGCACGCCGAATGAATCCCTGCATCTCGCCAGAAGATGGCGCCCGCAGCTGAATCATTCATCCATCCATTTTCCAAACTGCATTGGTCAAATGTGGCTATAATATCATAATTGTATAAATAAATTTTTTAAGTGATTATTAAGTAAATTAAGGTTTATACATAGTTTGTAAGACAGCGTTCAAGCGACATATTTTTTATCTTAGTACACAGTAAAATCCCCAGAGTTAAATCAACTCTGCTCAGATAACATTTGGTCCCTCTCTAAATAGTGTTCAAGGAACACTGAAGCAATTAATTAAGCGACGATTGAACATTATTGATGAACACCTGCTGTTAACAAGCATAATCTAAAGAATAGAGAAACACAAGAACTACAACTGACTTCAGCCACAGTCTTAGATGAAATCAACTGAAGATAAAAGACATTCAATCTCTGAAGGGTGTTACTTTAACACTATTTAGAGAGGGACCAAATGTTATCTGAGCAGAGTTGATTTAACTCTGGGGTTTTTACTGTGTATTGCTGCCAGTTTACTAAGTTTCAAATGATTATTTAAAGGGTTAATTCACCCAAAAATGAAAATTCTGTCATTTCCTCCCTTACCTCTTTCAAAACCTGTAAGACCTTCGCTCGTCTTTGGAACACAAATTAAGATATTTTTGATGAAATCCAAGAGACAGAAATTTAATTCATTCATTCATTCATTCACAGTGTGTGAATTTGTTGAGCTCTCTTATAAAGTTCACATGAAGCAATACGAGATTCAACTTGATTTTTTTTCAGTCAGTTTAATATAAATTAAGTTGCAATGACTTGGACAGTCAAATTTGATAGTACTTAAAAAAAAAAAAAATTAAGACAGCAACTGAGCTTGAGTTTTTAAGTTGAAGTACTGAAAAATGCTAGTGTCCATCACTAAAGCAGTTTCAGTGGAGTTCTATTCAGAAGTTAGAATCTTCTGTCAGGCACATCATACAGTATCACGGAATAATTTTATGGATTTAGTTTTAATGAATTAATTTTTGTTTTTATTCATTATTAATTTGACTTCAATTTGATGAATTAAACAGCTTGCAAACAATTATATCACAAGAAAAAAAATGAAATAACCCATTAAACATGAAAGTATTAAGACATTTGTCCTTATAGAACTTTTTTGGCATATAAAGCATTCATTAAAATCTAAATTAAATGAGTGCACATAAGGATAAATATCTTAAACAAACTCACTTTATGAGTTGTTTAATAAATAAAACTTAATCAAAATAGAATAAAATAAAACAAATGAATTACTTACAACTATATGATGGGAACTCAATGGTTTTATAAATGAACTCTTTAAGGTTACTAATGAATTGCTGTAAAAATTACAGCAATATCTTACAGCAGATGGCTGTATTCTTAATAATACAGCATATTGCTGTAAACTGCAATGCATTCTGGGGGCGTGGCGGTTTGACTCAAAATTACAGGATATTACTGTAAATTTTAAGCATAAATAGGCATTGTAGGATTTTCAACGGTTGAGATTCTGGTAGCAGCAAGAGAGAGAGTGGTCTACAACTGTGGTAAGTGACTTATTTAATTAAAAAAAAATACAGCAAATTTAAAAAAAAAATTGTTAATCAAAGAATACAGTAAAATTCTGTCAATTAAATTATAGTAATGATACTGTAAAAATGACAGTAACTGGCTGGCAACCCTGCTGCCAGTATTATACTGTAAATTTACAGGTAATTTTTAACAGTGTAACCTTTTCTTCTAAGAGTTGAGAGTTATATTTGTTACGTGCCCGGTCTGTAATTACGAAAGGGTTCAAGTGGAACATTTACTTCAGTTGTTAAGGTCCTCTTCAGCTTCCTCTGCATATGTGAGATGAAAGGATCTGGAGGCTGAGGTCTGAGAAAGGATGTTACGAACCCAACATACAAACATCTCTCACAAATCACTCCCAGAACAATCATATTATTCTTTTTACTTCACTGATAACATTTACTCTTTTAACTTAGGTAGTTGATCTAAGTCTGTCCTGATCATCACTGAAACTAAAACTAAACACAAGCAAAAAACTCCAAGAAAGAAGTAACACCTTTGGCATTAAACAAAAAGATGACTCTAGACACAGAGCAGAACAAACTGAGGGCGTATATACATGCGGCCGTGAAAATGTGTTGACTATAAACAACTCAAAACACAGGAAGACATCTGAAAAGGAGCTCTATTTCTGATCACGTATGAGAAAGACGCGGCGTTAATGTTTGAGGTTTCCGTTTCAGGCCAGGTGTATTAACAAAATTTATACAGCGGAAAACAACAGGAGAACAACAGAAGAAAACATGTTCAAACAAAGAGATCCCTATGGTGTGAATCACAATGTTACACATATGTAACAAACTGGAGTAAAGGATAGTGGTCCCTTTCTGTGAAATTAATTTAGATCAATTTGCACAAATTTCCTTTACAGCTATGAAAGGAGTTGTAACATTCTCAAAAAGTACGCACTATTTGTGTAATACCCCAAACAACAAAGGTAGTGGCTTGATGTTTTCTGGATAAAGAACAAAACAGAAAAATTATTAAAGATTTTTTTGTACTACTGCACAAGGGTGTCCTCCAATGGCGGGTATAGGCTATTTTTTTCCCTGATTACACACAGATAATGAAAACTAAACAAGAAACAGTTTTACATCAAAATACTATTTCAGTTTTTACTACTATGTTTAATTCAGTGTGTTACTTGCAACTTCTTTGTAACTGTTTGTGACATTTACTAGCAATTTCGGAGTGAGCCGCAGGCGGTGAGAAGAAAATGCCAGGCTGTAGTTTCCATATTTTCTTTAGTATTAATATGACTTTCCTCTTGTTTTGTCCCAATGAAAAGGTAGGTTTTATTATTGTTTAACTTGATCCTCCACAGAAAACATCTGAAGTAGTTTGCGACGTTGCAGAACAACATGGCTGATGAGGAAACGATGGACTATGACTATCACCACCAAGAATATGAAGACCGGTTGTGTATCAAGGAGGATGTGGTGAAATTTGCATCCATGATTATTCCAGTCAGTTGAGTATGCATATTACGCTTCCCAAATGTTAGCTTCCTCACACTGTTGCTTAAACGCTGCGTTTTATGTTTTTGTTGATGTGAAATTCAGGAATCATCAAAAAAAAGATCTTTTAATGAAAAAAAATTAATTAAAAAAACTCAATCAAGCCCGATTGGGAAAAAATGTTGCAGAGTTCAATGAGAAAATGAACCAACCATGAGTACAGTGTGAGTGATGTACATGGAGATACTGTTGTAGCTACTGTAGCAACGTTTTATTATTATTATTATTATTATTAAAGTGCTGGACTTGATTATTTGAAGACTTTGTTGAGGCTTTGCACAGCTACTGCTAATATAAATGATTGAAATTTTTTTTAAAAATGAATGAATTGCTGCCATTGTGCAGGAAAATCATCTCTCTAATGAACACATTTCAATTTAATTCACATTTCCTGGTATAGTGCTATAGTGCAAGCTTTACAGTTACTTTACAAAGTTTTACAGAAAATGCATGTTTGCTATAATCACAATTTAGAGTGAACTGTTGTCAGATGTGACGTGTCAAAGTAATGTCTGTACTTTAGAAATGTACAGTTCTAAGATAATACAAATCACACAATTAGATAACATTATGTATTCATTTAAGCAGAAACAATGAGCTCATTAAAGCAATTATTACATGAGCTCAATTATTACAATGCATAGCAATTTGGCAGTTGTGTATGTTGATGCAGAGTTGGTGTACTCGCATCTCTATGAAACGGCAAAAGTATTCATTGATGTGAAAACTTATGTAAACCCGTATTGTTTTTCCATTTCTGGAAGTATGTAATGAAAGCAAATGATACTAGCTGGCCTCTGTGACACTCACTCCCTAAACCTCACTTCATTCCGGCACTAACGTAACCCCTCCAGTAGAGGAAGACGGTTACCAACGTAACCCCTCCAGTCCTAACCGCCCCACTCCGTGCAGGACTAGAACTGGTGTCTCTGGCATGGGAGGTGGACAGGCTAACGAGGACGCTAAAAACACAGCCTCTAGCGCAGTGGTTCTCAAACCTGTCCAGGAGGATCCCCAGCCCTGCACATTTTGTATGTCTCTTGTTGTTGCGTCTCTGGCATGGAAGGCATACGCACTAATAAGGATGCTAAAAACCACAGCCTCTAGCGCAGTGGTTCTCAAACCTGTCCAGGAGGATCCCCAGCCCTGCACATTTTGTATGTCTCTTGTTGTTGCGTCTCTGGCATGGAAGGCATACGCACTAATAAGGATGCTAAAAACCACAGCCACTAGCGTCAGTTGCTAAGATGCTTCTTGAGACAGGGTAGTGAGGATTATCTACACAGCTTTCACTAGCTGGCGTCTGTGACACTCACCCCACTAAACCTCACTCCCATCCAGGTTACGGCACCAATGTAACCCCTCCAGTCCCAACCGCCCCGCTCAGAGCGGGACTTGAAACAGAATCTCTGGCACGGGAGGCCGGTGCGCCAACAACGATGCTAAAAACCCCAGCTGCTAGCATCAGTTGCTAGGATGCTTCTTGAGACCGTGGAGTGAGGATTAGACACTCACCCCACTAAACCTCACTCCCATCCGGGTCACGGCACCAATGTAACACCTCCGGTCCTAACCGACCCACTCAGAGCGGGACTTGTGAGGCAGGTACGCTAACAAGGACGCCAAAGACCGCAATCTCTAGCATCAGTCTCTAGTGTGCCTCTTGAGATCAGGGGAGTGAGGATTACATTCACAGGTGTGACTAGCTGGCTTACACACTCACCTCACTAAACCTCACTCCCATCCGGGTCACGGCACCAATGTAACCTCCGGTCCTAACACTAAAGACCGCAGTCTCCAACATCAGTCTCTAGTGTGCCTCTTGAGATCAGGGGAGTGAGGATTACATTCACAGGTGTGACTAGCTGGCTTACACACTCACCACACTAAACCTCACTCCCATCCGGGTCACGGCACCAATGTAACCTCCGGTCCTAACACTAAAGACCGCAGTCTCCAACATCAGTCTCTAGTGTGCCTCTTGAGATCAGGGGAGTGAGGATTACATTCACAGGTGTGACTAGCTGGCTTACACACTCACCACACTAAACCTCACTCCCATCCGGGTCACGGCACCAATGTAACCTCCGGTCCTAACACTAAAGACCGCAGTCTCCAACATCAGTCTCTAGTGTGCCTCTTGAGATCAGGGGAGTGAGGATTACATTCACAGGTGTGACTAGCTGGCTTACACACTCACCACACTAAACCTCACTCCCATCCGGGTCATGGCACCAATGTAACTTCCGGTCCTAACGCTAAACACCGCAGTCTCCAACATCAGTCTCTAGTGTGCCTCTTGAGATCAGGGGAGTGAGGATTACATTCACAGGTGTAACTAGCTGGCTTACACACTCACCATACTAAACCTCACTCCCATCCGGGTCATGGCACCAACGTAACCTCCGGTCCTAACACTAAAGACCGCAGTCTCCAACATCAGTCTCTAGTGTGCCTCTTAAGATCAGAAGAGTGAAGTTTACACAGTGAAGTTCTCCCTAGCTGGCCTCCGCGTAGTTAAAAAATTAAGGCAGCAACTGACTTGTAATTCACTGAAGTTCTGTTGCGTGCCTTGTCTGTTGTTACAAGAGGGTTCAAGTGGAACAGTTACTTCAGATGTAAAGATCACAAAGCCGCTTCAGCTTCCTCTGCATATGTGAGATGAAAGGATCTAGAGGCTGAGGTTTGAGAAAGGATGTCACTAACCCAACATACAAACATCTCTCAGAAATCACTCCCAGAACAATCATGCTGCTCTTTTTACTACATTGATAAGATACATTATTTTAGCTGTCAGTTTTTAGTTATTTTAGTTAGTTGATCTAAGGAACATGCATCACATTGATGATATACACGTCTTGAGAAAAAAAGTTTCATGTGACCACGGATGTACAAAGTTCATGAAATTAGTTAATGATATAATCGAGATTGTGGTCATCTGCAGCAGTTGGTAATGTGCTGTTTTGTCCATCATTGTACTCTACATTTCATCAAGAATTTCGGTAAGTCATGCATTGTTTAACACTTGACTAAGTTACTTGAGTTAAACTGAGTTGTATATCTTCTCTTTTTCCACTTATGAAAAGGCAGAGAGAGTATTAATGTCTCTTTGTACACATCTTCTACACTGAAACACCTACAAAAAAATAAAGTTGTAAATGAAAAATGATTGGAGTATGTGTTACAAGAAAATACAATTTTAAAAAATAAAGAAAAATTGTTTTCTGAGTAAAAATTGTTTAAAAGTATTTTTTTTCAGCATATATACAGAGCAACGAATTGAACCTGGACTAATCAGATGTGGCAGTTTGTGAACACAGAATGAACATGACTGAAGAGAATGCAATGGACAATGACTACTACGACTCTTACTACGAAGACGAGCTATGTAAGAAAGAGGAGGTGGTGAAATTTGGATCCATTCTCATTCCACTCTTCTTCTCATTAGTTGTTCTGTTAAGCTGCATCAGTAACGGCCTTGTTTTGGTCATCCTGGCGCTCTACAAGAACCTCAAATCCCTGACCAAAGTATTCATCCTCAATTTAGCGCTATCAAATCTTCTGTTCACGTTTGGACTTCCATTCTGGGCCTCGTACTACATCTGGGGTTGGACGTTTGGAGAAAGTGGCTGTAAAGCGGTGAAGTTTCTGTTCTATGTGGGCTTTTACAGCAGTGTGTTGTTCTTGACTCTCATGACCGTTCAGCGTTACATGGCAGTGGTTCATCCTCTGTCTGACTGGGAGAAATGCAGAGGATTTTCAGTCGCTCCCTTTATCGTTTGGTTCCTGAGCGGAGCGGTTTCGCTGCTCGGTTCACTTCATAGCAAAGTTATACCACATATTAATAGTACATACTGTGAGTATGGCAGTGTTGAAGTGAAATCTGGCATTGCTTATTTTCAGAATGCTTTCTTCTTCATTGCATTTCTAATCATGGGTTATTGCTATGGTAAAATGCTTCAGACGATCACAAAATCACAGAGCAATAAGAGAAAAAAGACTGTTAGACTAACATTTTTTATTGTGCTGGTGTTTTTTATTGGTTGGGCTCCATATAACATTGTTATGTTCCTGAGATCTTTGACCGATCAGAATATTCACCCATTCACAGACTGTGCAGTAAGCGTTAGACTTGAGTATGCATATTACGCTTGCCGAATGTTAGCTTTCTCGCACTGTTGCTTAAACCCTGTGTTTTTAATTTTTGTAGACGCAAGATTCCGTCATAAATAAGGAGCAATTCTAAGGAGGGTCTTATGTAAACATCTAAGTCTATGAATAATCTGCTTTGGAAGAAATCCTTGACAATAGCATTGAAAGAGATTGAATCATCTGACAGCACATTAGAACAAATTATCACTGGTTACAAAGTACATATGAAACATTAAAATATTGGAATGCTATCTTTGTGTAAAAAAATGTTTTGAGCTGTGTTCGGGAAAGTTACTTTTCAAAGTAATGCTTTAAAATATTGTATTAGTCCGTTAAAAAGTAACTAATAGCGTTACTTAGTTACTTTTTATGAAGTTTACATTAGTTACATTACTTGTGTTACTTTTTCCTCACCTGGAGGGTGTTCCAGAAAGCAAGCTTAACTTAGCGTCACATATACCCTGAACTCTCGGTTGATTAACCCAAACATTGCTTACTCGAGGTATGCTGGTTTCAAAAACACATCAGGGAGTAAGTTTAGCCAACCCAGAGTATGTTCCAGGTTAACACACAAGACATTCTCAACCGAACAATGAATCGATGATTCACCACGGAAACAGATGCTAAGAAAAAGCATGCCGTTCTACTTCCGTCTTTTGTTTAATGGCGATTTACTTAACCTACTTAGTGCACATCGCCACCAGTGTTGGGGAGTAACGAAATACAAGCAACTTAGTTACGTAGTTAAAATGCAAAATTTGAGTAACTGTATTTCATTACAGTTACATTTTAAATGGGTGGTAATCAGATTACAGTTACATCTGAAAAGTGTTTTAGATTACCAAAGTGATTACTTTGAGTTTTAATGTCATTTAAACAGCAATTGGTGATTCTCTGACTCTGACCGTCTGAAAAAGTGGAGTTTCATCAACATTTTAATACTTTTAAGAGGGATCATAAAAATGTTGTTATTTTTAATTTATAATTTATAAAAAAATTGCCCAACTATCAACTGAACTGTCCTGTCATGACCTGATGATCCACGACTGTTTTCATGTTTTGTGAGTCATTTTATAATTCACTCGTCACTGCAACTTTTTCTCACAATTATGAGTTTGCATTTCACAATTCTGACTTCTTTTTCTCAGAATTGCGAGATTTAAACTTGCAATACTGACTGTTTTTCTTGCAACTGTGAATTTAGTATGTGAATTTATATCTCATAATTCTGACTTTTCTCAATATTGAGCGTTTATACATAATTCTGACTTTATAACTTACAATTGAAACTTTATATCACGCAATTCTGAGGAGAAAAGTCAGAATTGTGAGATAAAAACTTGTAATTACCTTTTTTGTGTTTGTTCCACACTTATTAGTATTCCAAAGTATTCTAAAGTATTTAGATAAAGTGACTAAACTTGAGTAATGTAATGAAATACGTTACAAATGACTTTTTAAAGCATGTATTTTGTAATCTGTAGCGAAATACATTTTAAAAGTAACCTACTCAACCCTGATCGCCACCTATTTGGTGGTTGTGTAATAATTTTTTCAATCTTTTTATTGATCTTTATTCACTGAGCATGAAAATTATATTGTTTGCTTGATGCTAAATATTTAATAAGATATGGAAATGATAGTATAGAAAACGTCCTGCTTTAAAAACTAAAAAAGCAGGTTGTGTTCAGAGAGTAAGTTGCTATGGCTTCTTACATACCCTGAAAGTTACCTTAGTATTTGGAACCGAAAGTTGAGGTTATCGGCTTATTTACCTGGGTATGTCACATAACCTGCTCTGTGGAATACCCCCCTGTGCTGGGGTTGAAAAAAAATCTATTTTTGGCAAATATTAAGGCCCTTTAACACCAAAAGTAAAGACATTAACACTGGTTTATAAAGTGAGATTAAATACATAAAGTATATTTGTTCACTTTACTATAGTTACTCACAGGTTTGCATACAATTCTGAGATTGCATTTCCGCGTTTTTATTCATTATGAGAAATGGCGTATGTTTTTGTGCAAGTGAGATGTGTAAATGCATGTTCATTTAGTCTTGAACTACAATAACCATCATGTTCACGTGACGCCTCGGCACTTTATTTCCCTCAACATGAGAGCTGTCAGTCAATAAATATTGAGATATTTTGTTGTAAACTGAAAAAGTAATGCGTTACTTTACTAGTTAATTGAGTTACGTAATCAAATGACTTTTTCAGGTTACTTGTAATGCGTTACTGCCGACACTGGTTTTGATTTCATGCCAACTCTGAATACACAAAAGAAAAATATGCTGTGATGAATTTCTTAAACCCTCCCACCAACCATTACTGTAAAAGAAACCACATGAGAAACGTCTGAAAAATGCAGATTGCGCGGTTTTGTTTTTGTGAAAATACACAAAATGCAGAAGGAGACATTTTCTTCTTTCACATGCAAAATAAAATCGTGGTGTCTGTGGAAGGAAGCACAGCGTCATCGCTGGCCTACGTCAACAGGAAAATGGAACAGCAAACTGTATTTATCTGCATTTATTTTTTAAGAGGTTAATAAAATATTAGGCTGCTTGTAGCATATAAGCATATTTTACAGCTATGAACTTCATTATGACATAAATGCAGGATTTGAAAAACCATGTCCAAAAAAAAGCAGCCTTTTTTCACTGTCCAGCTGTTGATTTCAAACTCGAAACAAAAAGCAAGAACTGACCTGAACTGAGGTTTCACTTCTTAAAATGAAAATAAAATTAACACGACCACTATAATGAACCAACAGTTTTGAAACACCCATTAACTGGCAACTACCTTAAAATGTGTTACTAAAGAATTGCCACACCGCTTAAAAAAAACAATTACTTTAACTGTGAAAGACACACTTTCATTTCATGTTTATGATGGAAAGAGGAAAGTCGAGGTAGACACGCACTTCACCCTCCCATTCATCGCGGAAACGCTCAAAAATCTCCTGTCCAGTTAGCCGGGAGTCATTAGAACTGACAGGACTGACAAAATTAAGGTAAGATTGAATTATTCTTTATTATTTCATCAGGCAAGTAAATACCTACAATGAATTCTAACAACAAAATGAATATTATCTTATAGAGAACATCATGACTGAAGATTACACATATCCGGATTATGTTACACCAGTAGACCAACTATGTCGCAAAGAAGATGTAGTGAAAGTGGGATCCATTGTCATTCCAATTTTTTTCACTCTTCTGGTTGTGTTTAGTTGCATTGGTAACCTGCTGGTCCTGGTCATCCTGGTGCTGTACGAGAAGTTTAAATATCAGATAAACGTCCTGATCCTCAATTTAGCTCTGTCAGATCTGCTGTTCACGTTTGGACTTCCATTCTGGGCCTCGTACTACATCTGGGGTTGGACGTTTGGAGAAATCGGCTGTAAAGCGGTGAAGTTTCTGTTCTATGTGGGCTTTTACAGCAGTGTGTTGTTCTTGACTCTCATGACCGTTCAGCGTTACATGGCAGTGGTTCATCCTCTGTCCGACTGGGAGAGATGCCGGAGCTTGTCAGTCGCTCCTTTTGTCGTCTGGATCCTGAGCGGAGCGGCTGCGCTGTTAGTCTCTCTCCGCAGCAACATCTTGCAACACGATAATCATCTTTACTGCGAATTCGACACTATTGGAGCAAAACATGTAGCTATTTATTTACAAAGCCTTTTTTTCCTGATTGCATTTTGCATCATGGGATTTTGCCATGTCAGAATGTTTCTCACAATCGTGCGTTCACGAACAAAGCTGCGAAAGAAGACCATCAAACTGATATTCTGCATCGGCCTGGTATTCTTCATTGGCTGGGCTCCATACAACATTGTGATGCTCTTGAGAATTTTGCAGGATTATGGTTTAACTCTCTTCACCGACTGTAAGGTATCCATTCGTCTTGATTATGCATTTTACGCTTGCCGACTGTTGGCTTTTTCACACTGCTGCTTAAATCCAGTGCTTTATGCTCTAATTGGAGAAAGATTCAAGAAACATTTACGAATGATCCTGAAGAAAATGTGTCCAAAATAAAGCAGTTCTGCACTTCCTTTTCCGATCATGGTGTTTTTTTTTTTTTTAAAGCAAGGACTATATTTAGATCCCACCAATGCTCAGGAGTTTCAAAAGTTCAAGGAAATGAATACTTTTATTCATCAAGGATCCATTAAACATCAAAAGTGACAGTAAAGCCATTTATAAAGTTACAAAAGCTTTCAGTTTCACTCAAAGAATCCAGCAGCTGTTTTCAATGTTTCTTAAGCATATTAGAATGAGGTTATACTTTATTTCAAATGGTCCACTTTATGAACTATAACTAACTTGGCAACTACATGTCAACTAACTCTCATTGGGATATTAGACTGAAGGGTTACGGTGAGGGTTCAGGTTACTAAAATACGTTGACATACTTACAAAGTCGCTTAGGGTCAGCAGAACGTCTTTTTGGCGACAGTAAAAGTGTAAGCAGATATTAAAGGGATAGTTCACCCAAAAATGGGAATTCTGTCATAACTGATTCACCCTTAAGTTGTTCCATAACAATGTGTAACTAAACACCCCATTGACTTCCACTGTATGGTTACCGTCATTCTTCCAAATATCTTCTTTTGTGTTCAGCGGAAGAAAGAACTTCATACAAGTTTGGAACAACTTGAGGGTGAGAAAATGATGACAATTTTCATATCTGGGTGAACTATCCGTTTAAGCAGACGGTCTACTAACACTGCATACATATACAGGGAGTGCAGAATTATTAGGCAAGTTGTATTTTTGAGGATTAATTTTATTATTGAACAACAACCATGTTCTCAATGAACACAAAAAACTCATTAATATCAAAGCTGAATATTTTTAGAAGTTTTAGTTTTTAGTTTTAGCTATTTTAGGGGGATATCTGTGTGTGCAGGTGACTATTACTGTGCATAATTATTAGGCACCTTAACAAAAAACAAATTTATACCCATTTCAATTATTTATTTTTACCAGTGAAACCAATATAACATCTCAACATTCACAAATATACATTTCTGACATTCAAAAACCAAACAAAAACAAATCAGTGACCAATATAGCCACCTTTCTTTGCAAGGACACTCAAAAGCCTGCCATCCATGGATTCTGTCAGTGTTTCGATCTGTTCACCATCAACATTGCGTGCAGCAGCAACCACAGCCTCCCAGACACTGTTCAGAGAGGTGTACTGTTTTCCCTCCTTGTAAATCGCACATTTGATGATGGACCATAGGTTCTCAATGGGGTTCAGATCAGGTGAACAAGGAGGCCATATCATTAGATTTTCTTCTTTTATACCCTTTCTTGCCAGCCACGCTGTGGAGTACTTGGACGCGTGTGATGGAGCATTGTCCTGCATGAAAATCATGTTTTTCTTGAAGGATGTAGACTTCTTCCTGTACCACTGCTTGAAGAAGGTGTCTTCCAGAAACTGGCAGTAGGACTGGGAGTTGAGCTTGACTCCATCCTCAACCCGAAAAGGCCCCACAAGCTCATCTTTGATGATACCAGCCCAAACCAGTACTCCACCTCCACCTTGCTGGCGTCTGAGTCGGACTGGAGCTCTCTGCCCTTTACCAATCCAGCCACGGGCCCATCCATCTGGCCCATCAAGACTCACTCTCATTTCATCAGTCCATAAAACCTTAGAAAAATCAGTCTTGAGATATTTCTTGGCCCAGTCTTGACGTTTCAGCTTGTGTGTCTTGTTCAGTGGTGGTCGACTTTCTGCCTTTCTTACCTTGGCCATGTCTCTGAGTATTGTACACCTTGTGCTTTTGGGCACTCCAGTGATGTTGCAGCTCTGAAATATGGCCAAACTGGTGGCAAGTGGCATCTTGGCAGCTGCACGCTTGACTTTTCTCAGTTCACGGGCAGTTATTTTGCGCCTTGGTTTTTCCACACGCTTCTTGCGACCCTGTTGACTATTTTGAATGAAACGCTTGATTGTTCGATGATCACGCTTCAGAAGCTTGGCTATTTTAAGACTTCTGCATCCCTCTGCAATATATCTCACTATTTTTGACTTTTCTGAGCCTGTCAAGTCCTTCTTTTGACCCATTTTGCCAAAGGAAAGGAAGTTGCCTAATAATTATGCACTCCCTGTATATATATATATATATATAAAATGTGTGTGTGTGTGTGTAGGGGGAGGGAGGTGGGGTATGTTTCTATTTTTCACGCTTGACATTTTAGTGAGTCACGCCTTCATTACTGTGCAATTTTTTTAGCTTCACGATGGCTGATTTGTAGTTTGTACCACCAAAAGATTCTCAGAGTTTTCGTATTTCTCAGTCATTTCCAATGTGACCATTTCATTTGTGACCACGAAGGAGCCAAGTGTGATTATTTTTTTTACACCCTTTAACATATCTGAATCATGTCCGTTAATTTTTTTTGTGTTCAAATGGCTAATGCGACAAAAGTCACCAAGTGTCATCCCATTCCGATGAAGCAAAAAGTTGAGTCATTTTTGACCGAAAAGTCCCGTGTCAATAATTACCCATAATTACCTGAAAAGATAAAGGCACAATTGAATACCCCATATGATCTATATCCCTCATCGCATGTTTATCTCAACATGTAAACCTCAGAGAGAGCGTCAGCTTCACACTGACACCAAAAAAATGAAAAAATGGGTGGAAAAAGTTTAATCTAGACCAGCAAAATGTCAGAATCATAATTTACTGTGACAAATTAATCTGTATTAGAAACACAAAGCAGTCCAAGTCGTTTCCAGATAAAAAGTTTTATTGATTTTCATCATTTGTACATGCATATAGATCGACTTGGTTGGGAGAAAATGCTTCAGTTTTTTTAAAGTGGTACTTCAGTGCTGTTGGTTAGATTAAAGGACACATGGGTGCTTAATAAGAAGTGCTCTTTAAAGACGTCTTCACTGAGAAATCTCAGTAAACAAGTTGTGCTTGTTTTAAACCTTCACCCACCATTTTACATGATCTTTTGTGCAACATTTCTGTATACTTTTTCAACATTTGCATATCAAGTTTTACAGTTTCTTCATTTCAAGATATGTAATTGATCCCTGCTTCTTCTTTATTTTTTTGCATGGTGTCCACTGACCGTCCACTGATACGGATTACAACAAAAACAGAGATAGTCTTTTGTTGCTTACAGAGAAATCGCTTTATAATATGTCCTATATAGGATACTTGGTTTTCCATGAGCCCCATGACATATTGATAGTTTGTATCTCATAGGGCCGGGATGGAAACAGCTACATGACGCAGCAGCACTTACAGGGCCGTACCGACAGCATGTGTTACGAGCCTATTGATGAACAGAGGAGGTTTCAAAAAAACAAATCAGCCCTTTAACAACAGCTCTACAAACAAATCCTCAAATCTTCACTTCATCTGATAAGGCAGAGGAAAGACAGGTAGCAGCATTTCAGATTTAAAGAGATTCTGCTTATTATGTTATGATTCACTCTAAACAATGCTGGGTTCAAAACAACCCGAGTTGGGTTGAAAATGGACAAATCCAGCAATTGGGTTGTTTTAACTCAGCGATTGGGTTAAATGTTTGCCCATTGTGCTAGGCAGTTTTATTTAACTCAACTATTGTTTAAAAATGACTTTATGGCTGGCTTAAAATGAACCCAAAATAGGCTGAAAATTAAAAATCAGACAGTCAAATAAGTTTATTAGTTAATAAGCAATTTACTAAATGTTTGTTTAGTTATTATTCATTAAACTTATTAATAAATGCTCATTTATTAAACATTAATTTCCAACATTCTTTGGGTCATTTTAAGCAAGCAATACAGTCATTTTTAAATAATAGTTGAGTAAAATAAAACTACCCAGCAGGTTGGGCAGACATTTAACCCAACCGCTGGGGTTAAAACAACCCAACCGCAGGATGTCTTAAAATTAACCCAAAATAGGTTGGAAATTAAAACTCAACCCAACCGCAGGGGTTAAATCTCATCCCAACCGCAGGGGTTAAATCTCAACCCAACCGCAGGGGTTAAAGCGCAACCCAACCGCAGGGGTTAAAGCTCAACCCAACCGCAGGGGTTAAAGCTAAGCTCAACCCAACCGCAGGGGTTAAAGCTCAACTCAACCCAACCGCAGGGGTTAAAGCTCAACTCAACCCAACCGCAGGGGTTAAAGCTCAACCCAACCGCAGGGGTTAAAACGACCCAACCGCAGGGGTTAAAACGACCCAACCGCAGGGGTTAAAACGACCCAACCGTAGGCTGTCTTAAAATTAACCCAAAATAGGTTGGAAATTAAAACTCAACCCAACCGCAGGGGTTAAAGCTAAGCTCAACCCAACCGCAGGGGTTAAAGCTAAGCTCAACCCAACCGCAGGGGTTAAAGCTAAGCTCAAGCCAACCGCAGGGGTTAAATCTCAACTCAACCCAACCGCAGGGGTTAAAACTCAACCCAACCGCAGGGGTTAAAACGACCCAACCGCAGGGGTTAAAACGACCCAACCGCAGGCTGTCTTAAAATTAACCCAAAATAGGTTGGAAATTAAAAAACAACCCAATGTTAACCCAACTTGGGTTAATTTCAACCCAGCATTTTTTAGAATGTTACATTCAAAAGATCTCTTGATTTCAAACGATTAGCTTGTATGGGTTCTACCGATTAAATATGACGTTACCACTCAAATACGCATAAGTCTCTATAGTACAAGTAGCTTTCGGGTGTCTGTGATTAATGCTACACGAAGCAGGGTGGCTAGCAAACCGTCAGCTGGGTTTGAAAAGGTCACATTTCAACCTAAAATCTAATGGGGAAAAAAGTAATACATTTCATTTTTATTATTTAAATCAGCATTAATTAAAGGCAGTAGAACTTGTTACAATGACGTATAAATAACTTCACACTTTCAATCATATTTTTGTCACAGTTACTATAATGAGAAATCGTGAGGATGTGCTTAATTTTAACGTAAATATGACTTCATTTAATTTTGAGTTAAATATATCATGGATGTGTTCCTGATAAATGGCATGAGAGTCAAATCACCCAACATTATTAGGAAAAAAAACAATTTAGGATGAAAGCTTTGCTTGGCTCGGACTGCGCAGAGGGACGTACGTTGGAGTGGAATAAAACATGATTCAAGAGGCAAAAATCTGTTCAAGCTTTACATAAAGGGCAGAAAAATATGTTCTCTTCGTTTGAACATTAATCAAACAACTAAGCAGAGAGTTCAGCCACTCAATTGCTGGCTTATCGAGAGGTTTTGCCATAAATCTACACAAACACAACAAACGTTCTCTTATCACACATTCCTTCAGATTAGCACTTCGCAGGAGCTTCCACGACAGCCACGACACTTGTCTTCAAGTATTAGATGTGCCTTCACAGTCACCACGGCTCCCCACAAGACGGAAGATGTGGTTTCCTGGAGTGTACCACTTCAGTTTGGGGAGACAGGAGGGAGAATCCAAGAGATCGGTCTCAGATATGAGGACACGTTTTTTTTTTCCGTAATTTCTCTTCGCTATTTTAGGCGTCTAAGTGTCAGATGAAGGGAAGTACAGTAAGGGGTCTTCCCACTTGCTATTTCCTGTGTTGCGAGTTGCACTTCCACAATAATAAATGTTCATACATCTATAAAGGGGAAAAATCAATATCAAAATGGCATGTCACCCCAAATCCAGAAAAAAAAAAAAAGTGTTGTGTCCAGACTGACTGACCTGAACTCTACTGTGCCGTGTTCTCCTCCAGTTCACTAATGTTATGTGTGCTGCCGTTCTCTCTGAAAGCCAACAGGGGCACCTTCCTCTTCTCTTCCTCCTCATTTTCCACTTCCTCGCCATCTCCGTCTTGACGGGACAGTTTGTTCGCCATGGGAACCTCTATGACCTCTTCGAAGGCTTCTGTGACAGCGCCGTTTTCTCTAAGTTGGGCAGCCAAACTTGCAGTGAAGAAAGGAGTCACAGTTTCTCTGATTAAGCATATTGTTGAATCAACTGCATCTGCTTGTATTCTCATTTGTAAGTAGATAAAAGTGTCCACTAATAACTGTCTAAAGCAGGGGTTTTCAACCTGGTGCTCCTGTTAGTTCAGAAGCGAAATTCTCAAGTGAAACTTGAGTGTAAATGTGAGATTTTACTAGCAAATCTTTAGTCATCCACTAGAGGGGGCAATTTGACTATTCTTCTAGCTAATTGTAGGCTGTGGTTACAGCAGGTTTGAAGCAACTGAATTTGAGGAAAAACAACTAAAATCAAAATGGGAGTAAAATTAGATAAATCCAAAAAGGTTGAAATCCCCTGATTTAAAGCTTATAAAAATAAAGTTGTAGTTCCTCATATCACCAGTAGATGTCAGGAGAGATGCAGATTCTAAACTTCAGTGTCAGACCATTTTCTACATTACACAGATTAATTTAGTGGAAAATTATCCAAAGTGACTGAGCCTGAGTTTCCCCTTACCTATTGGGACACAGCGGGACAATTTCTGATTCAATCCCCTGTGTCGATTGATGATCAGCTGATTAGAGTATATAAGTGCTCTGGGTTGTATTTGGAGAAGGCTCTCCCTGTGGGATAGTTCTCCCAGGAGTGGCTCGTGAACAGGATGTAACATCTTACTGACGTCTCATTTGTTTCTTTTGCATTTCTTATATCATGTAGCTTAAAGATTTTATTATATTTGTTATTCTTTGTTTTCCTTTATTATCCTTAGACTTATGTTTATTACTATTCATGGTTATTGCAGTATTTGTTAAATGAAATAAAACAACTTGCATTCATGAAATGTCATTGTGTCTGATCCCTCTTTTATATTGCAGCTTTAAACGAGTGAGCCGACTTTGAAATGAGGGCAAATAAAAGAAACTTCAACAGTAAACCAGAATAGCAGATACCTGCTGTGCAGTAAACATCCCAATATCAATTCCCAATATCCCAACAGCGATTAAAACCTTTAATCTAATTAATTACATGATGTAGCGATTAATTTGTAAGTTGTAAACGACTAAAACTGCCAGGAGGTGGCGGTAAATCTTAATGATTCATTCATTTGATTCGTTTGAAATGGCTGATTCATTCAGGAGTGCAGTAAATGGCTCTCCTTATGAATGGTACATTGAATGATTGATTCACACGACTTGTTCAAAACACGGATTCAGAAATGAAATGGCGATGCCATTGCTCGGAGATGAACAGTTCTGCTTCGTCTTTATATTTTTATTGGAATATCTGAGCAAAACAGACAATCTTGTTTCTAAAATAACATTAACTTCAGACAGAAAAACAGCACTCGCGTGATATAACTGTTTAACTACATCACGCAAGATGTACATGAGTCGGAAAACTCAAACAGGCATTTTTCACCCCATATCTTGAATTTTAGGGGCATAGCTGCATTCTACAGGCTTCATCATGCAGTGAGTTGTTGCCCTGCATCATATTCATCATCAATCAACTGTATGAAAGGACCTATGATGACCTATGTAGGTCTAGGGCGGGGCAAGTGGGTTTAAATGCGTTAATGATTTTAACGCATTATTTTTTACCATAATTAACCTAATTAACGTGTTAAATGAATAGCCCAGATAAAGAAAAACTAAAGGCATTTTTTAATATTTAGTTTTAATAGATATTATTTTAATAATCTAAATAATAATACCACTGTGTTAAGAAGAATTAATAAAATTATATATTTAATATATATATAAATTGTTATCATTATTAAAATACATAGACTTTATTTTTTTTAATCATTTATATTCATTTAATTTTTGGACAGAATGGGAAATTTTGCAAGTTGGAAATGTTTCAAAGTGTTTCAAATCACATGAACTACCAGGTCTCGGCTTTTTATGTTTGTTTTTATGATTAAAAATGTAAAACAGTACTCTGATCTCACCTGTGACCTGATGTGGGCAGTATGGGTGTAATGAAGCTGGGGTCCGAGAGTCCGTTACTGTCACTGCGTACAGCCTCGGATGTCTCCGGAGCCTGAGGGGCCGACACACTCACTGAGGGACTGCTGGATATTGAAATCGCTAAGAAAGACAAGAGAGAGGGACATTAATGATGTCAGCTTCATGACAGACTCATGAATCAGAGGAAAACATCAGGTCAGAGAGGAAACACTGGTGCGTCTGTAAATGTAAAATCACAATTCACCTGAATCCTGTCCACTTTGCTGGCTGACATCGCCATTTCTCTGTGGAGGGGTTTTCTTCAAAGCAGAAAATGTGTAAAACAGAAAGTGTGTGTTAGAGAAAAAAGCCAGCACTTCAAATGAAAGGCAACAATGTCGAAATGGCAGCAGCAATTGCTTCACATTTTACCTGATCAGATCGGCGTGTGCGTTTCATAATTTCCTCAAGGCGCTGTGAAAGTCAAGAACACAATCAGGTAACTTTAAAATCCTGCAATTACCTTAAAAGTGTCTCAATAAAATGAACTTAGCTTACCTTCTTCCTCTCCATTCTCTCAGCCTCTTCTTTCTGGAAGTGCTTCTCCCTCTCCAGACGCAAACGCTCTGCCTCTTCTTTCTGGCGAGCCTCTTCTTCTTCTTTCTGAACAGAGAGAGACACAAAAAACACATTTGGATAAAGGCCACTGGCATTTGAAATTTTTCATATATACATCATTCAGCATGCATCAACTTTATGGCTGCCAAACTTAACATGTTTTTGAGATTAACTGACCCTTCGCAAAGACCCGCCCCCTTTAGTTACTGTTGCTATGTCCGACAAGTCATGCGCCACACATCATGTTCTCACGGAGTGAAAAATACACGACGGAGCAAAGAGGATCGCTGTAGCTCCTTCAAGCGGCTCGTGAACTGATCATCTCTTCCTAATCGTTCATTTATAGCATCAAATAAACATGAATGAACATCAGAAGGAATGTTGTTTCAAGCGCAGAAAGACGTGAGTGCACACAATTTATCAAGTTCACCAACGTTAATCTACTAAGTCCCCCTGATTGCTTTGTCAGACAAAATGGTGGATTCTGGGTTATGATTGGTCAGATCACCTGTCAATCAAACTGCAGACGAACGGTCAATTAAGTGATTAATGTTGTTTAATGTAGTTTAGTTCACATATTACAAAACAAATGGCTTTAGAAAGTGCGAGTATATTGTTTGTTCATCAAACATAAACCTATCTACATTTTGAAAGTTCAAGTTTTGAAATCTTTATATTTTACACATTTAATTTGACTATATTAAAGCTTTCAATTAATACGTAATACTAATTTTCAAATGTTTAAATTTTCAGCATCATTACTCCAGTCTTCAGTGTCACATGATCCTTCAGAAATCATTCTAATATGCTGATTTGCTGCTTAATAAGAAACATTATCAATGCTTCATATTATTATTTTTGAAACTGTGATGCACTTTTTATTCAAGATTCGTTGATGAACAGAAATTTCAAAAGAAAATTAAAAAAAAAAAAAAGTGCATCCAACCATCATAAAAGTAATCCACCGGTGTTCGTTTTGCTCTCTCCTCTGCACTTCCGCTTTCATCATTACGTCACGCGTCGGGTCAGAGGTCATTTACACTTCAATTCGATGTGAATGGCTATCTGTCGGAAGCTAGTTATAATAGTTAATAATGTTTTAAATGGACTTCATTAATGCCCTGGAGCAATGTGGATTATTTTAACGATAGGATTTTTTTTGCTTTAAAAATCACGCCTCCCCATTCACTCCCATTATCCAGCTTGGAAGAGCAAGGATGTTTTTAAATATATCATCAAACATTACTCTGAAAGAAGATACTCACGTAGGATGGATTGAGGGTGAGTACAGATGGTACATTTTTGCGTGAACTAATCCTTTAATAAAGCACATATTGAGTGTTGCGTTGGATGAATGAATGAGATTGTCGAGTGTATGTTGTATTGGTGTGTGTACCTGTCTCTGCAGGCGTTCAGCTTCATCTCTCTCCCTCTGCGCTCTCTCCTCCTCTAATCGCTTCTCCTCCTCCTCTCGTCTCCTCTTCTCTTCTGCTTGCCGCTGCGCCTCCTCCTCTCTCTTCACTCGCTCCTCTGCCTTCCTCCGGGCCATCTCCTCCCTGCTGCGCCTATACGCACACAGACACATGATGATTCAACAATGTGTGTATAGTGCATGATGTAAAGTGTTTTGGTGGTGTTCAATGTACATTTAGACAGTACAGTAGATTACACCACCCTGTAACATATTTGCTGAATGAAATCGAATACTTTTATCTTACCAATTTTTACTAATTTCTGAAGTTTTGCTCTAGCGCATCACACTTTCTCACAAAATATGATGTGCATTTCATAGCATTTTTGCTTTCAACAGCCATTTGCAAGTCTTATCCTTTAATCACCCGGTAAAATGCCATGATTCCGCTCTTTCTCTGATCCAGGTTACAACCATCTAATTTTCTCATGTATGACATTATTTTATGTCTAACCCTGATACATATGCATCATGTGAAAGTGTGCATGTATAAATATGATGGTAAGTTTTCAAAATGCAGGGCTGTTATTCATAGGCAACTAGTCTCCCCCACAGGTCATATAATAAAAGGTGCTCATGAAAAGCTCTCGGACGCACCTTTCAGCCTCTTCCTGCTGTCTCTTTTCCTCCTCTTCTCTTTCTCTCTGTTCTCTGGCCTGCCGTCGTTTCTCACCCAGCAGACGAGAAGCCTCCTCAGGATCTGTTGTGCCTGCAGAGGGCCGCGCTGTTGGAGAACTTCCAGAAGCTTCTACAAAGAGAAAGGGGCACAGGATCAGAACAAATGACGCTAGATCAATTGAACTTGATGGTTCACGAATGGTTTCGCAGCACTACAGACCAGCAGAAGGCTCTGGTTTAGTTGCAGGAGACTCTGGTTCAATTTTAGGAGGTTCAATATCCTCTTTTTTACCCCCCTCTCTTTCTGGGGTAACTCTTGGGCTCTCTGATGTCAGTCTGTTGGGCCTGAGATTGCCTGGCAACAAGGACGGGTTACTGGGAGACAGCGGAATTGATGCTGGGGGAGGTGGAGATCTGGACTTTTTGGGGTTAGGCATCTTCTGAGAGGGTTTAGCTGTAGAGCACCTGAGGAACAGACACACACACACACAAAAATAGTCATTTTTTTCATTCTGTCCAATAAAACTTGCAGAAAAGTTTATATATATATATATATATATATATATATATATTTATTATATATTAGTCCTGTCGTGTTATCTTACGAGATTAATTTCAATTTAACGCGTTTAAAAATATTTAACAATTAACACAGCATCCATTTCTTGGCAGGCGTTACATTATATGATCATGCTCTAATTCAGGCAAATACTTTTAAACCATTCAAGCGCCACAAGACAAACGAAAATGTGCCGTCTGTGAATGTCAAATAATATAATATAAAATATACACAGATGCACACAATACCATTTCTAAATTTAAATATTTGAACATTTCATATTAATTTTAATACCAGTTAAAGTTAGTTTTTTATTTTATGAACACATTTCTATTTTATTGTTATATATTTGTTACATACATTATAGTATAAGTTTCAGTAATTATATTTAAGAAATGAGTTTTTTAAAAAACCAAAGCTTTTCCAGAATTATTTATCTGCTTATAATAATAAGCATGATCTCTGAACCGGCAAGAACATCTCTAACGTCACAGGAAGACTGCTAAATATGAATACTAATATTTATTTGATCCCAAAAAATTAAATTCTGTCCAACATTTTGTATAGTTTAGTAATTATAGTTGCTAGAAATCAGAGATTTGTTTAATGATTAATAATTATGGAGTAGTTTGTTATTATTGGGTTTTTATTATTTTTGTTATTACTTTAGTTTTTAACTAAAATAAAAATAATAAAACCTGGTTGACAATTTATTCAAAAAAAAAAAAAAGATCCAAAAAACAAAGACCTATTGTGAAATATTTCCACAAATTTTCAGTACAAAAAAATAAATAAAATAAAAATCACCTGGATATGAAAATTCGATGCATCTTATGACAGAATGACATATTGAATAAATGTTTATTCCTCACGGTCTCGTCTTATACCTGTTGGGGGATGGGTTGCTGCTGCGATGACTGACGGGTGAAGGAGATCTCTTGGGTGTGAACAGACTCAGACTGGGAGTGGGATATGACAGGTTACTCCATGACTTCCTCACATAGTCCTTATCCTTCCTGTCAATCTATACAAATAGGCACGAAACACATCCAAGTCATGTCTATTATACTTCCACACTACATTATACAAACATCAACACATTGCAACTGCACAAAACATAGACTTTTAAGTACGTTCTTTTAAGCATAGGACACTTGCACAGACACACAAACAAATTCATGGACATATTTACACCAATACAATACCAGGATGTTCTGGGTGGTCTTTCTGCGAGCACTGCCGTCCGTAGGGACGAACCCTGCTCTGATTGGTCTCTCAAAATTAGGGCCTGCTTTCATCGGTCGCTCGCTGCTGCGTGACTGGATGGACTTGAAGGACATGGAGCTCATTGGGTGACAGGAGGCTGAGCGAGGACAAACGGGGGTCACTGTACCACGGTCAAGTTTAGCCAACCAGGGAGTATTATGAGATAATTCAATTGATCCATTATGGACAACAGCAGCGACAGGGAGGAAGGTGCGTAAAAGAAAAGGGTTAAAATGGGATGAATGAGTGGTGGAAAGTGTAAAAGGGAAGAAAAAGAAAGTATATATATTAGTATCTACAAAGCTCTAGACAGAAATTAGGCAATGCTGATCATCACAGATGGGAGGACAATCTCGTAATGGCATACTACCATACAATTTTTGCAGTATGGATTATGTATACTGTGCTCAATTTGCCTAAAAGGGAACGGAATTGGGATAAAAATAACATTTTTAATTCCTAAACAAAAACTGGACGTCACTCGCTACATTAAATGCGCAAAATAATGAGGTTGACAACAAAGTAGCATACACTGAAAAATAAGTCAAATTTACTTAATTTTTCTTTATTATCTTTAATATTTTTTTGAGTAATTTTACATATGGAATTAATTAAAGTCTACTAAACGAAGTCAAATTAACAAAGAAAATAAGGAATTTTAAATAGGCTAAAGTTTCCTTTGCAATACATTTTACTCAAACAATACAAACACTGAATTAAACCACGATTTTAAAGTGAATGCTTTATTTAGAAACATCTAAATATTAAAATGGATATTGTGTGCACACCATAAGACACACATCACCTGAACACAGAAACCTCAATACTTGGTACAAACGATAGATCATTTTTGAGTATGAATGTGCTATTTTGAGTAGAAAATGAACTCCAATTGTCACAAAATGGCATTTTACCAAACCTAGCCACAAAAGCAACGATAAAACAGTTTAAATACAGCTGGGAAACAGCGAAAAATCAACCTCATTAATTATTCAAGGCCCAGTGCATGATGGGAACACCAGCATCAGAAAAGTTAAGTAGTTTTACTTAAGTTTATAAGATTTACGCTTGTATATTTTTTGAATATTTATTGAATACGTGAATTGATTTACATTTGTTTTTTTCTGTAGTATTTACTTCACCATAAACCACTTTTATCAGTGTACTTTTTGTTTAAAATGTGTATTCGCACTGAAAAGTGTTTCACACACTATTATAAGGCAGTAAATAGACTGGCACAGTATGCAGTAGGGTAGTATTTCATTCTGAACGCAGACAATTTAATTCCTCATGAGTCAAATGATGATGCAGTTGCCAAAGTTTTGCCTTTAATTTAATCAGTTGATAACAGAATCACCAAACAGAAAAAAAACCCTGAACAATTAGCAAGAAACAGACACACATAAATATGCACAACTACTACAACTATGAGCTTCTCATAATTTCTAGCTATTCTACAAGTAACTACAAAAAGGTTAGTTAACACTGAAGCTATACAAGGAGAAAATATATTGTAAAACATATATTTTGTGTCACACCTCACCAAAACGTGTCAGAAGAGGGCTTGAAAAGCTATACTATTTTACAACCTCAACACTGGTCAGGTCTGTGACAACGCTTCACTAGCTAGGGTCCAAAATTAACACTTGTCACCAGACAAATGCAGGCACTTTTTGTGCAGTCAGGTCATTTTGCCTTTGTATCAACCAATGTGGCAGGAAACCAGGAAGATATCTTGACCTTTAACAAGAATTTGAAGCAACAACACATTTATAATAAGGGTTGAGGAGTAACGAAATAGAAGTAACTTAGTTACGTATTTAAAATACAAAATTTGAGTAACTGTATTTCATTTTAAATGGGTGGTAATCAGATTACAGTTACATCTGAAAAGGGTTTTCGATTACCAAAGTGATTACTTTGAATTTTAATGTCATTTAAACAGCAATTGGTGATTCTCTGACTCTGACAGTCTGAAAAAGCGGAGTTAAGTTTCATGTTTTCAACCGTTTTCATGTTTTCTGATAGTTGTTTGTGAGTCATTTTATAATTGTAAAAAAGGTCACTGTATCTTTTTCTCACAATTAGTTTTTTCCCCTCACAATTGTGAGTTTGCATTTCAAATTTCTGACTTCTTTTTCTCAGAATTGAGATACTAAGTCCAATACTAATTTTTTTTTTTTTGTTGCAATTGTGAGTTTATCATAATTCGGACTTTTCTCAATATTGTGAGTTTATATCTCATAATTCTGACTTTATAACTCGCAATTGCAACTTTATATCACACAATTCTGAGGGAAAAAGTCAGAATTGTGAGATAAAAACTTGCAATGACCTTTTTTGTGTTTGTTTCACACTTATTAGTATTCCAAAGTATTCTAAAGTATTTAGATGAAGTTACTAAACTTGAGTAATGTAACGAAATACGTTACAAATGACTTTTTAAAGCATGTATTTTGTAATCTGTAGTGAAATACATTTTAAAAAGTCACCCACCCAGCCCTGCGTATAATCCAATTTCAGATTTGTAGCGTGTTATTTTCTACATTTGAAATAAGTAGCTGGATAAATTGGGCATTCACCAGGACGAAAATATTAATTTCGCACCCTATCTGTGACCCAGATAAAGCTGTTCAAAACAAAGTGTGTAAGATTGTTTCATTCTGTGCATGTGTTTTACCTGCTTCTCCAGACAAAGACATGGCGCTGCGACTCCTTGCCAGGTAGGAGTGTGTTGGTGTCTGTAGTCGACTGATCACTGTATTCTCCCATGGGGTAAGAGGCATGCGACGTGTACCTGGACGAGAACACACATGCACATTCTCACTTATATATACGGTCAATGTTAAAAAAAAGGAAATATTTAGTTGTCCAGGAACGAAAATGCTAAATAAGCAGCTTGAACATGCTACAGAAGAGCACTGAAACAGATGCATCACACCACATGCATTCATAACTTCATATGGCCAGAATATGTTACCCATTTGCATCATCTGCTGGTGACAGTGAATCATGCACGTTTTGCGTTAAATGTGACCAAGCAAACAAGGAAAACCAGTGTTAGTTACCCTAAACATAACCACTAGTGTAAAGACAACATGAAACTGCAATCACAACCCAATGTCTGAAACTGGAACTATTTTATCAATCATGATTTGACTGGATCATGAAAAGTCAGCTGTGAAATTAATATTCTTTTGGCCACCCCACGTGGTCAGTCGTGCAGGAGAAAACTAAAGTCAGTTACTGTATTAAGATGAAAAATCCTGAAAACTAATTGTTTCTTTAAAATGACATGCACTGATTGATTGTGCTGAATAAGACATTTACAAAAAAGTAAATAAACCTGTTTTATTTTCATGTTGTCTTTATAAAAAAAAAAAAAAAAGGTGGCCAACTGCTGTAGAAAAAAAACATGCAAGAACTAAATATAAAAAAAACATGTTAAATGTTAACAATATATGGACAAATGACAGTAAAGCCGTCAAACGAAGCATGCAGCATTGCACACACAGTAGAACTTTAATTGCAAATGTATGAACCATTTAAAAAACTTACACAAACTTTAACATGCAATATTTGTAAATACTGGAAGAGACTGCATGACTCAGGGCTCAAGACTAAAAATGACAAATTGCAGAATTGCGTGACTATAGACTTGTTACCGTTTTGTTTAGAAGCACTTACATTGTATGGATGCATTAGAGTGCAACTGTCGGGTTCCAGGAGTAAAAACTTCATTATTTATTCTCGCCATATGGAAATCTATTTTAACGATAAACTTATAAACATTTACAGACAGGCATACTGTGAGTTCAGAGGTTGTTAATCGATGGTCTATGCTTTTGTTGAAGCCATTATTTCATTGTATTTTAAAACTAATCATGTCTCACAGGAATTTGTGGTGAAAAACTACATCACCCATAATGCAGTACAGACAATTACACCAATCAGAGCCATGAGGAGCAAATCAGGAAGGAATGTGTATTTAGTGCTGTCAAACGATAAATCGCGATTAATCGCATCCGAAATAAAAGTCTGTGTTTGTGTGGGTATTGTGTATATTTATTATGTAAATACATACACACTGACACACACACGTTTACATTAACAAAAATCTGTTATATTTAATGTATAAAATATTTATATTTATGTATAATATAAATTATATCAAAATAAATACACTTGTATACATGTAACTATTTCTTAAATACGTGTGTGTGTGTTGCAAGGGAAATATTCATTTTTCTTTTGTATTTAATCGATGTTGTAGTTTATACATGATTAATTTAGTTAATCTTACATGAGTTACATGGATTTTCTTATACAATCTTTTCATAATCCTTTAAGCATGAGAAATCATTATATTTGATTGTTAACATATAGATATGTATGTAACCATTTATATGTATTCGACTTTTTGTTGTTCATGAAGTTTTCAAAAGGGTGTTAACGTCTAAGAATGTGAGGCGACGAACTGAAGATAGAAAACAGACTGACGCCCAATGTAGGTTAAGAAACATATGCAGGGATCAGATCTTGATGAATGAGCTTGAAGAGTACATGTGTTATCTTTCTATTTTATGGGTTAGGTTTGTATGTTTTACCATATATCCTTCATGGTATAGTTTCTCTGGTCAGCGCCTCAAGAATTGATGACTCTTTCCTGACCTTTAGGTCAGTTAGCTAGGAAGTTAAGATGTTGATGATGTCTGCAACTATTTTACCATGATGAAGGGATAACTATTATGGGATGGCGATAAACCGGAATTTGTACCTATATGGTAAAAGGAAGTAGGATGGCTTTATGATAATTGACTTATTTGCATATGCAATCAATTTTGATTTTCTTTGTTTACTAAAAATTAATATGTATGAATTGACTGAATAAATACTCTGTTTTGTGTGAAGTACACTTTGTAGCTCTCTGAGGTATGCTTTGGTTGTAAGAGAGACTACCCTGAAATTTCAGTAAAATTGGTTTGATAATTTTACTATTGAGTGGCCTGATTTAATTTCATTGGTGAATTTCCACCACAGTGTATGTGTGTATATATATATATATATACACAGCAATTTAATTAGCAGTTTCAATGCCCAGAAAGAAAGTAAAGACATCATTAAAATAGTCTGCAGTGGTTCAACCTTAATGTTATGAAGCAACGAGAATACTTTTTGTGCACAAAAACAAAACAAAAATAACGACTTTGTTCTTCTTTTAACGATGTCTTTAGTACCTTTCTGGGCCTTGACAGTAGTAATTAAATTGCTGTCTATGGTGAAGCTCTCGGATTTCATCAAAAATATCTTCATTTGTGTTCAGAAGATGAACGAAGGTTTTATGGGTGTAGAACCACACGAGGGCAAGTAATTAATGACAATTTTCACTTTTAGGTGAATTAACTCTTTAAAATATATTGTTTCTCTACTTAACAACTGTGAATATTTCATCCTCATTTTTAATTTGTCACTTGCAATGCTTCATGGGATTCTTTACTTCATTAAAGCTGTTAATTCTTTGTCATTTTGTCCAAACTTTTTTGCTTTGAATTAAAGCTTGTAATGTTATGATTCATAGCTGATTGGTTTGGTTCATAACACTTTAATGACGCCTTTTTTAAATTACCTACGGAAAAAAAAAATCAATACAAGAAGTTCTTCCAGAACCAATGCCACTGAAAAAGTCGGCACTAATGCACTCTATGGTAAGTGCCTCCATTGGAACAGAATAAGCACTTCATTGAGTGAAAAGTTTCTTACTTTGACACGTCACTTCTCCTGAAACAGTTACTGTGTAACTGTGAAGGAGCAAAAGGCATGCATTTTAAAGAAAATTAACCAATATTTAATTGAAGTCACATATCCACACAATTTGTCACTAATGATATTCTATTTGTAATTGTTCATTCATGCTTTTTACTGCATTTATGATCAGTTTACTTGTGGTCTGGAGCCCTGGGTAGCACAGGTCTGAACCCGGTAGAAGAGCAAAAAAGATCTCTGGATTTCTAAAATCCACCTGCTGGTTTGTCCCGAGGAATCTTCTCTCTGGATATTTGGGATTTAGATAGTGTTTTTTTAATCAAGCAAGATGACGAGAGAGAGGTCTGCTTCTGTAAGGCTTGGACGGTACAACACACACACAAAAAAACCATCAATTCAGGTGGTAAAATACTAATCTAAAAAGAGACTTGTTTGGCTATGCGATGGAGTAAAGATTGTTTTGAAGAGATGGCGTGCGTGTTTACCTCTATCTGGTGAATTCAGCAAAGTGGCAGAGGAAGATGACAGGCGTTTGGAAATGACTGGATCTGTGTGTTTGGACAGATTCATAGTGGAGACTGACCTTCTTTCAGCATCTATAAACACACAGGCACAAAATACATCATCAGATGCTAAACTTTACACAACTTAAATGCGTAATACAGTAAAATGTACTGAAGAATGGATTCAAAAAAAGACAGAAACTGGGGAAGGGGGAGGAGCGGCTTTACTTCTCTACTATGTGTATGTCTGCAGCAGCTAGTGGATGCTAATTTTTTAAGTTAGTTCAGAGGAAAAGTGCTTAGCTACGTGTACTAATGGATGATGGCACCATTATCTGCTTAATGTTCACAATCTGCCTTCCATCTGTGTGTCCCAGGACATTGACTTTAAAACTAAGAGGACATCTGTGATGTCTTTAAACACATTTAAAGGATCTAACATTACCTATATCGAAATTACCCAATTTTAAAGGGGGTCATATCATGGAAAATAAGATGCTTCTTGCTCAAATAGACTTTGATGTAAAGTTTTAAAACACCTAAAATGTTAAGTTTTCTATAAAAAAAAATGTAAGAGTAATGTTGGTGCAAAAAAGTGGACTATAAAGGAAACAGAAACTACAAAACGGCTACAAGTCATCTAACATACTACTGGTTAAACAGTCCGTTCACATTTCTTGCTCCATGCTAACTGCTCAAGGGAAAGAAAACGTATCATTTATAGGTGATGCTACAAGCTCTAGCTAATGCTGCTAGTCGGCTGCTCTACACTGACGGTCATATTCACATTTAGAGCAAAACTGCTGCTGACGTGTCAAGCTGAAAACACCATGATAGTGCTCCAGCCCAGCTAGATCCAATGGAAAGAGAGCAGAATCATCAAAACCTGAGAGAGAGAGAAGCAGTGAAAGAAACAGAAGAAGTGAGATACAGAACAATACAGAGAGATATTGATGGGGCAGAAAATAAAGGAAACAAAGAGTGTGCGGTGAGCTTGTGGCCCTGAGTCAGCAAATACGAGCAGAGAATAAAGAAATGTGTTGTACTGCATGCATAAACATATTCCATTCATATTTAAACACTATCGATGGCAGTAATATTATGACTTTAAATCCTGAGAACCAGGCTAAAGTGAGCTTGTATTACGGATGCACAATTAATCGAACTGATATCACAAAAAAAAAGAGAGAAGGCTCCCTGCAGTTTTCCACCAAAATAAAAGCTTGATATATTATTGATTGAAAATTAAGAAAGTAAGACAGCCATAAATATTAGTAGTGTAATTTTAGAGTCGTATTGTAAAATACAAATACAATTTTACAGTGAAATGTAAAAACATTATTTTGTTTAAATAAAAAAAAAATATATATATATATATATATATAAATAATTTAATTAATTAAAAAAATAAATAAATTAAATATATATAATGTACATAAATACATTTAAAAAAAATATTTTATATATAAAAATAAATTAATTAATTAAAAAATTAAATAAATAAAATATATATAATGTAAATAAATAAATTAAAAAAATATATATTTTATTTATTTATATTATATATATATATACATATACACACACACATATATATATCCAATATAATTTATCCAATTTGCAATCTCAAGAGTGATTTTTTTTCCTTCTAATTTTTTTCACCTTTTTTTTTTCTAGATCATGCAACCCTATCTTGCATTAAAATATATTATATATTTTCTGACTGGTGCTTACAGGTGCAACACAATGTTGAAGTTGGCCTCAAAACATTTCAAGTATTTGATTTGTACAGGATTTTTTATCCTCGTTTCCTTGTCATCCAGACAAAAGTGGGAAGAACCATCATTTGAAGTGTCTGGTTTTCCAGAATCCCTTTATACAGTATTGTCACATTAATCATTTTGTACACGTGTGTATTTACCGCTGTTGTGAGAGGTGCTGACAGACAGTGTTCCTCCCCAGCTCCAGCGGTTCGACTTCGGCCTGGCTCTCTGACTCCTCTCCATGGTCCTCCTGATAACAGCCTCATACCGCGCCTGAAACACACACAAGGATATTTTCTTTCCAGAGAGCATTTTATTGGACAGACATGTCCTTTTTATTTTGTTTTCCAAGGATGTATCCTAAAGTCTATATTAATTGGATCTTTTTACAAGATGTATGGTTTTTGCCTTTATTTCCTTTAGTATTTCAATAATAAGGAAACGGTCTCTGTATACTTTCACAGTGATGATAAATGTAATGCAATGGTTCTCAACCATTATTAACAATCTTAACAACATATATATATATTTTTATCAGCTTAGAGACTGTTAGAATACCTTCAAATAGAGTGGCAAATAGGTGCTTGGAGTCTTGGAAACAAAACTGATGCAATGTGATTTAATAATGACTGATGAAAAATTTAAAGATAAATACTAAAAAGTAAACATACAGGGAGTGAAAATACACAAACAACTGAGTTTTTCCTGGTGTCCTCACCTTCTCCTCCTCCAGTTTCTGCCGTCGTTTCTCCTCCACAGCAGCTCGTCTCCTCTCCTCCTTCACTCGCTGCTCCTCCAGCCTCTTCTTGCGCTCCTCCAGCTGTTTCTCATGAAACTGTCGGGCTCTCTCCTCTCTCTCCAACCACTTGGAGCCCCGTGCAGCTGCACACACACAATCAAATCTCAAATCAAAAGATTTTTTGCTGGCCGTATAACATAACGCCACGGCAGCTATAAATTCTGAAAGACTTTTGCAGGAAAATGTTAATATTTTAACTCTAACACAACTTTTCCAATGTAACTTAAGGAGGTCTGGAAATCACAATTTTTAATATTTCCATGACTACTGGAACAATGAGGGAAGGAAAGATATGTCCACCAAATATCTTCTGTTCCTGGATGAGGATCCCAAATGAAAGAGGGGTTCCTGATGATCTAAATTCAATCGGTCATAATTAAGCACAGATTTGCAAAGGGCCGTTATTTATTGGACCTTGAAAACTGTAAGAATTAACCATATGCACAGTTACTTCCTGGTTTTCGTTAAGCCAGCTTGGGCATTTCCAAGCTGTCATTCTGTACTCGCTGTAATAGGCGTAAATCATTGGGGCAAAATGACACACACACACACACACACACAAAGCATTTTAAGTTTAAACATTTTGTTTCCTGCTCTAGGCTTCAATGTTACTGTATGTTATTTTTAATGTAGTGACCAAAAATATTATGTTCATCCTTCTGATAGAATGCTCCTCTTGTTAGAAAACACTTATATAAAATTAAAAAGACATTAATTAACAGTATAATCAGCATACGGCGACAGAGGAGCATTTATTTGTACATATATTACCCATTTCCTGTAGTAGGTTTTCACTCAGTTTTGTTTTGAATAAATAATAAACATTATAAAATCACTAGGTTTAAATGTCCAGGTGAAATTTGAAACAGAATCTCAACATTTTCTTGTGAATGAATTGCACAAAAAAGCGAGCAGTGAGTCAGTGCAGCACAAGATGAATCATTTTAGCACTCTTGTGAACGATTCATTGAATAAAATTTGAGTTAACTAAAAGTGCATAATAAATTTTTTAATTTACAGTGTTGGTGCTTATGGTCAAATTGAATTTTGCAGAGAAGAAACACAGACATTTTTTTATATGTCATCTTACTTTGAATAATTAAATTAATACAAGGCCTGACTATTCCGATTATAAACTAAGTATTACAGTATTGATGCTATTAAAGCAAGTGACATTTCACCACAAGTTTTTACCAGCTGGCTAATAAAACTACTATTAGACCAACCTGAAAAGCACAGTTTATTTCATTTACATCTTTGTTGCATTATATTTATTTGTGCTACTGCTTTATTTGTTCTTATATGACTGTTTACTTGTCTTTAAAAATATAGGCAATTGAGGATTGTGAATTTTCTCCTAACTGCCTGTTTTTGTTTCATGGCTGGTAAAAAATTTTGGCAGGTACATTTTCTTCAATCACCAGCCATTGGCAGGTGTGGCAAAAAGTTAGTTTTAGGCCCCGCACGAAATGATATTCAAACTCACATTAGACGCTTTTAACATTAAATAAAGTACATAAACAGTACCTGAGATTATAGTTATCATCCTCTGTGATGTTTCAGCTGCGACGTCGCAGAAAAATAGAAACCGTGTCGCCGGCTACTTAGGACAAAAACTTTGATTAACATGGAAAAGATTCCTTTTATCATGTAGCAACGCGTCTAGTTAGGACACTGTGTAATAAAGGGATACAATGACACATTTGTTTTACCATTTAAGTGGTGTTGTGAAATGAAATTTCATAAAATTGATCTTTTTAAGGACCCTCAAGGATTTGCTAAATACATTCTACAGTTCACACACATCTATATTTAATCACAAATGCAAGTGAAACGCTCGAACTGTCAAGCCTTCACACATGGTAAACAGAAGCTTGTGTGCACGTTGTACACTAGAACAAACTTCATTGTTTTGATGCATCACACGTGCACGTTTGATCCTCCATGTTCACCATGTGTGATGTGCTCTATTAGTGTGTCAGTGTAAATAAAAGCCTAAATTAACTTGAATCATATGGATTCATATTATGATACCTTTATGAGTTTTGGTTACCTGGACTTTCAATGGAGGGACAGAAATTTATAAGGTTTCGATAAAAATATCTCACAGATTTGGAACGACAAGATCGAGTAAATGATGACAGAATTTTTATTTTTGGGTGAACTATATGTTTTTGCAACTGTACCTTTAAAGGTAGTTTAATGCTGAAGCTATGAGAGAAGGTGGAAAAGAACCAATAACAAGAAAGGCAGATGTTAATAGTCAACATTGTGGATTATCGATTTCATTTGCAACCAAGCACTCCCGTAATCTAATGAGAGCTAAATTAATCCACCAATCTCTCTCCGGCCTCTCGGTCTTGGCCTCTAACCCCTTACATAAAACTGGGTGTCCTGGTAACCACCTCACAGAGAGGTTACATAACAACTGCACCTCGCCACAGCAACCTGCCCCTTCGAGTTAGTCATGCAGACACTAACAGAGGAGCAAAATGTGTATAAAAAAAAAAAAAAGAAAGAAAAAAAGGAAGGCAAGATCAGGAAAAAGTGCAATAAGTGTAACCCTGGGCTTTACATGGTGAAGATTTGACATGACACATTCCAACAATTCACAGGAATAACAAGAACAACAACAAGTAAATATCTAACTATGCTTTTACACTAAACTGATCATCCATTATGACTCTCATTAGGACTGAGGGAGTCTCTGATCAAAGGTCAGTCCTTCATTAACTGAGTGTTTGCACAGCAACTCTTAACACCACGAAATCAAAACTGTACATATTAACGTACATATTAATAACTTCCCATTCTTGAGATGCCTTCAAGTCAGCAAACGTAAGACCTCTGTGAATGACATTTCAGCCATGTCTGGGAGTGTGTCAATTAAAAAATATATAAAATCTAATAGATATTCATTCATTTTAGCAGCAACCGTTTTGTTTTTACATTGTGTGTACTGTGGATGAAGACTAGCCACCAAGCTTTAAATGCTACTCATTTATATTATTTATGAGGTATGAAGCTTGTTTCCGTCAGTGAATAAAACTCACATTTCTGACTTTTTCTTTTGCGCGATATAAAGTCAGAATTGCTTGATATAAAGTCAGAATTGCTTGATATAAAGTCAGAATTGTAAGATATAAAGTCAGAATTGCTTGATATAAAGTCAGAATTACGAGATATAAAGTCAGAATTACGAGATATAAAGTCAGAATTGTAAGATATAAAGTCAGAATTGCTTGATATAAAGTCAGAATGGCTTGATATAAAGTCAGAATTGCTTGATATAAAGTCAGAATGGCAAGATATAAAGTCAGAATTGAGAGTTATAGTTATAAAGTCAGAATTGCTTGATATGAAGTCAGAATTGCTTGATATAAAGTCAGAATTACGAGATATAAAGTCAGAATTACGAGATATAAAGTCAGAATTGTAAGATATAAAGTCAGAATTGCTTGATATAAAGTCAGAATGGCTTGATATGAAGTCAGAATTGTTTGATATAAAGTCAGAATTGCTTGACAAAGTCAGAATTGCTTGATATATAGTCAGAATTGTAAGATATAAAGTCAGAATTGAGAGTTATAGTTATAAAGTCAGAATTGCTTGATATGAAGTCAGAATTGCTTGATATGAAGTCAGAATTGCTTGATATGAAGTCAGAATTGCTTGATATGAAGTCAGAATTGCTTGATATGAAGTCAGAATTGCTTGATATAAAAGTCAGAATTGCTTGATATAAAAGTCAGAATTGCTTGACAAAGTCAGAATTGCTTGACAAAGTCAGAATTGCTTGACAAAGTCAGAATTGCTTGATATATAGTCAGAATTGTAAGATATAAAGTCAGAATTGAGAGTTATAGTTATAAAGTCAGAATTGCTTGATATGAAGTCAGAACTGCTTGATATAAAAGTCAGAATTGCTTGATATATAGTCAGAATTGTAAGATATAAAGTCAGAATTGCTTGATATAAAGTCAGAATTGCTTGATATAAAGTCAGAATTGCTTGATATGAAGTCAGAATTGCTTGATAAAAAGTCAGAATTGCTTGATATAAAGTCAGAATTGCTTGATAAAAAGTCAGAATTGCTTGATATAATGTCAGAATTGTAAGATATAAAGTCAGAATTGCTTGATATGAAGTCAGAACTGCTTGATATAAAAGTCAGAATTGCTTGATATATAGTCAGAATTGCTTGATATAAAGTCAGAATTGCTTGATATAAAGTCAGAATTGCTTGATATGAAGTCAGAATTGCTTGATATGAAGTCAGAATTGCTTGATATGAAGTCAGAATTGCTTGATATGAAGTCAGAATTGCTTGATATGAAGTCAGAATTGCTTGATATAAAAGTCAGAATTGCTTGATATAAAAGTCAGAATTGCTTGACAAAGTCAGAATTGCTTGACAAAGTCAGAATTGCTTGACAAAGTCAGAATTGCTTGATATATAGTCAGAATTGTAAGATATAAAGTCAGAATTGAGAGTTATAGTTATAAAGTCAGAATTGCTTGATATGAAGTCAGAACTGCTTGATATAAAAGTCAGAATTGCTTGATATATAGTCAGAATTGTAAGATATAAAGTCAGAATTGCTTGATATAAAGTCAGAATTGCTTGATATAAAGTCAGAATTGCTTGATATAAAGTCAGAATTGCTTGATATGAAGTCAGAATTGCTTGATAAAAAGTCAGAATTGCTTGATATAAAGTCAGAATTGCTTGATAAAAAGTCAGAATTGCTTGATAAAAAGTCAGAATTGCTTGATATAATGTCAGAATTGTAAGATATAAAGTCAGAATTGCTTGATATGAAGTCAGAACTGCTTGATATAAAAGTCAGAATTGCTTGATATATAGTCAGAATTGTAAGATATAAAGTCAGAATTGCTTGATATAAAGTCAGAATTGCTTGATATGAAGTCAGAATTGCTTGATAAAAAGTCAGAATTGCTTGATAAAAAGTCAGAATTGCTTGATATAAAGTCAGAATTGTAAGATATAAAGTCAGAATTGCTTGATATGAAGTCAGAACTGCTTGATATAAAAGTCAGAATTGCTTGATATAAAGTCAGAATTGTAAGATATAAAGTCAGAATTGCTTGATATGAAGTCAGAATTGCTTGATATGAAGTCAGAATTGCTTGATATGAAGTCAGAATTGCTTGATAAAAAGTCAGAATTGCTTGATAAAAAGTCAGAATTGCTTGATAAAAAGTCAGAATTGCTTGATAAAAAGTCAGAATTGCTTGATATAAAGTCAGAATTGAGAGTTATAGTTATAAAGTCAGATTTGCAATATATAGTCAGAATTGCGAGTTATAAAAGAATTGTTAAATATAAACAATTACCTTTTTATTTTCTTATTCAGTGGCGGAAACAAGCTTCCATAATGAGGTGTCAGACTTGCATTACTAAACTTCATTTCCCATCATTCTCTGATGCAGCACAAGCACAAAGCATCAGTTAAACACTAAACATGCATCATTTGTCCTTCGTTTTGTTGAAGTACCACTAAGCAAAACTTGTCTTTGTAAAGAAGTTCAAAAGAGAAATATGAAGCTGTAAAAAAACAAAAAAAAACAAAAAAAAACTAATAATATAAAAGCATAACATTTAAAAGCCAATCATAAGATAGATAAAAAAATCCCATTCACTTATTTCAACACTGAATATACTGCTTCATTCTGAAATGTGTCATCTTATGGAAGTGTAAAGTGTTGCAAAGGCAGTCTGAAGTTGTCTTTAATGACAATGTATGTGTGTTTGTCATACCATTCTGCTTTTCCAGCTCCTCCCTTCGTTCACGGGCGAGTCTCTGCCTTTCATCGATCTTCTGCATGAAAGGCTCTGCAAACACAAGCACACAAATGCTGGATGAGCTCTGGCAGTGAAGCTGGAGATGTCTGCATACATATACAGCGAACAGTGGTGCACATGCATGTCTGACCTGGTCTGGTAATGTGGTGTATCTCTGTGGGGCTGGGAATGGTGTAGGTGTACTGTCCAGAGGCAGATGAGTCTGGTCGACTCCATGACGACTTATCATCTACTCTGAGAAGGTAGTCAGAGCCTGAATGACACGGAGAGAGGGAAGGAAGGAAAACCAAAGTTGTTTATTCATCAGTATTTACAGACTGAAGAAGAGACAGTGAACATACAAAGTGCGTTACTTCTTTTTGAAACATCTAGGGATGTCGCTATCAATTGTACTTGTAGTCTTAAGACAACATATTTAAAAAGGGGATTTAATAGGTATATAAACTATTTATTAATATTAAATATTACATAATATTACGTAATTTTAATCAAAAATAAATTACATAAAATTTATTAATATTAAATAGTAATAATAATAATAATATGCATATTAAATTAATGCATTTTAAAACAAACAAATAGTTTCTGTATTATTTAATATTATTAAATAAAAATATATTAAATTATTATTTAAAAAAAGATTTTTAAATATTGATTATTAAAACTATATATAACTGTATATAAATACTGTAAACATACTTTGGTTTCGTAAAGTTAACATGACAACTATCAGGGCTCCAGACTAACTTTTCCACTGGTTGCACTGGTGCTACCAATTTTCTCAGTTGCTCGCACCAGCACATGATTTGGTCGCACCTTTTTTTTTTTGCTACAACAATTTTAATCAATGCATGCTTGATGAATAGTAATTTTAAATATTAATATTTAATATTAAGATTAATATTAATCTTAAATATATTAAATCACAGTGGCTGATGGCCGATATAAATCTGGTATATATATATCTCTAATTTATATTTATTTTAATTCAAATGTAATATTATATGTATATTTGATCGCGTTTCCCGTGAAGCTGAACTGAAGTCTTAATTCATTTCACACGGATCGACTGTCACGCACAGAATACACGCTTTCACGCGGGTTACACTCACTTTTGTATTCGAATAAATCTGCAAGGTCTATGAAATTAAATGTTAATTAGATATTCAGAGATTTGTTTTAATGATATAGATGTGAATTTGCTGAATGTTTAATTTAAATGAGAAAATATTAGCCTTTAGTTTGCCTTTCTGTAACTAATAATATAAAAGCAAACACTGTACTTTATCACATACAGTTTACTTACTTTCTTTGTTGCGGTTGGTCAGACAAAATAAACCAAACATTTTAGTCCATTCACATTTGAGTCTATTTTGTCTAGTCAGTTTGAGTCACTGACAGACGAACTGCGCGTGACCACCGGCGCGGAGCGCGAGCATGTTCAACGCACCAGCGGTTACGCAAAGAAAGCAATGATGCTGCGTTTGAATTTTCGCGACAGAGACGTGCTTATATACATTACCTTGACAACACTATTTGACATTAGCTCAGGCCAAACATTCTCTCGCGGCCTATTGAGGAACTCTGGTCTGAGCCATTGCTGTTGAAGTAACTTAATGCTTTTCTACCTGTGCGCTCATCATCATGTGTCTGTATGCATGGCTCGTCCTTTCCACCAGCATCCTTCAACTCCAAACTTAGTTTTTTTATGATTATTATTCAGCGATTAACCTTTTCATTTTTATATGGCTTAATTCCGAAATTTGGCGCGTTTCATCATCATTGTGCAATGCGCGTGTACGTTCGCTCTCTAGGGTCAATAAATAGAACTGCATGTGTCTTGCGGAAGAACATTGTAGCTGGAACTACTTCTCTCTGTTTGTCTATGACGAGTCACGCAGGGACTGTGATACTCCGCAGCGCAGCCAGAGCCCAGTCTGAAATAGTCCGAATATAAACACTTATTATAGGCGCACTGTAATGATTCAGGATAAGACAAAAACACGGTTTGGAAAATGGATTCATGATGTACTCATTCATTATATAAATTTTGAAAACAAAATGGTTACGGACTGCAGCAGCTGCTGATACCTCGTTCTGTTACACACGCGCGAATAACATGATCATGTACTCGCACAAATGCGACTATATAAAATTTTTACTCGCACATCGTTAAAAAAAGGTCGCACATGCGACCATTTTGGTCGCAGTCTGGAACCCTGACTATAGAGAGAGTTGTAAAAAGTGCCAACTTTGATGCCATTCGAAAATTTTAAACGTAGCTTCGAGCGAATTCTGTAAAGGCCTCTGATTGGCCATTGAGTTCACATGCTCATCAGATATGTCTGTGATAGGCTACAATGATCAACGCTCTCCCGCTTTCAAACGATCATCGTAGCCAATCACAGACATATCTGTTGAGCACGTGAACACAATGACCAATCAGAGGCGTTTACAAATTCGCTCAACAGCGCTCAAAGTGTCACATTTTTTTAAATTTCAGTACTGGCTTGGTATCAAAGTCAGTACTTTTGACAACACTAGAGAGAGAGAACCAATATTTATACAGGTGTAAATCAACATATACCAGTATCATATTGTACATAAAATGTCTTTTTTTTTGTACAGTGATATTGACAAAACATAGTGTGTTAAAGAAGCTTCAAAAATCTAAAGTTGTGTTCCCTATTTACACAAGGAACTAAGATCTTTCCACCGCACACACTCTTTTATGAAGTGACCATAAGAAGGTTTATGACATGACAGATCTCAGCCTGGGCGTTAAACAATTACTTGGAAACAGATGCCGAACAGTCTTATGAATACTTCGGTAAACGTATAAAATATATGGCTTGAGGTTTAACCATCCACAGACAGAAAGTGTGTTTGTAGTGCTACAATAATCAGGTCTCCGCAAGCATCCTGTGATCAGTGATAGATACTGAAGCAAACGGCACATGTCCGAATCAGCAGTCTGGTTAAATTGTTATTGATTCCTGCACTGAAACCAATCAGTCTCCTGCTGTGTGCGTCATCTCACACAGCAATAACCAATAATTATGTTTCCTTGTTATGCATCATGCTTTTTTTAATCCAAAGTTAATACAGAAACTGCAGACACAAAGTCACTCAATTAACTTGAGGTTAGGTGTCTGAATAATATCCCAAATAATGCTGTTGCAAATGAGGCACAACAAATGGAGCAAAAAAAGCAAACAATGGAAAGGGAAGCTATTGCCATCCAATACATGACATCACCCACATGCAAGCATGTATTACGGCTCCCACAAATACGGATCTTTAAAGAGCGCTACCCATAATTCCACTGTGGGGGAGGAGGGGATAAGCTATGGGCAGATGGTGTGTCTAGACGAGGAGGGAATGGATAAAGGACAAATACAATCACAACACGCAAAGTCAAAAGTTACTGCATTTTAGCAAAAGTCATTGACTACTCATGCCAAAAACAAAACATCCTATTCTACATAATACACTAGTGTAATGACGATATATTACCATGTGGAAAACAGACAGAATCGGACAATCCAATCAAAAAAAAAAAGGAATTTACTGTATACCGTGGAACGACACAGAATTTGACAAATTTTGGATGAATAAACGGCTCCGATGCCACTTTCTTGAGAATATGCAAGTTAAAAAAGATTTCTTTTGCACCTCTCGCTTTTAAATCACTAATTCGAAAGCGAAAGCAAAATGCGCATGGCTTCATGGGTATTCAAAACAGAGAAGAAAGAGCAATTTCAATTCATAATGGTGCGTTTCCACTGGCACTGAGCGAGTGTTTTCAGTTCATTCCTATGCGAGCTCAAAGTTGAGCTTCCATAGGATTGAACTGAAAACGCTCACTTTGCTCTGCACCTTTATGAATGCCCGTGATGCTGTGCAGATTTTACTTTTGCTTTAATTCTTTTATTTTTCGATTTAATACTTTCAAATTAATTTGGGGGTGGCAATTGCTTGAATGGTGGGTTCATTATTATTCTTAATAAAAAACATTAACAAAACAGTACAATGACAAACTCGCTCAAATGGGCGCTTTTACATTTCGATTTGAAACCAAATCTTCTGCCATCGTCTTGTCAGTCAGCTCCTCACTGAGTTCCTATCTGTGCAGCAACTCTCGTTCATAGCAGACACGGAGTCCTGATAATTCAAAAGTAGATCTGTACAATTAATCAAATTGTCTGAATATTAAACTGCAAAAAGCAATTAAAATATGAATGTTCGGTGCGTCTTCAAGAGCTCACTTCATGAGCATTTCACAATTTCATTTGATAAAAACTACTGTCAAATACACACAAGAACTCAAAGGTCTTCACTACAACCCATCAAAATAAAAGTTTGGTCTAATTTGAACAATTTGTTACAGAAATATGTAACTATTGTACAATAGAACATACTTATAATAATTAATTTTATTAAATATTTTATTTTATTTATTTTATTAAATATTTATTTAAATTTAATTTTTATTAATAAATTACATTTTATTAATTGTATAGCTTTTATTATTATTATTATTATTACACATACAGAAATGATTAAATAGTTAATATTTTGTGAATTCAATTGATTAGAAATGCCTTTTGATATTATGCCTTTTAAATTAAACAGACAACACAGAATTTAGGGAAAAAATAAAACTTTATAGCACCCTAATCCACTTAATACCACATAAAACCGCAATTCCTTCAGCAACATGATAAAGTGTCTGAAGATTTCATGAACAAGACATTACTGGAAAACACACCCTCTTCCAAAACCTAGTGAGCTACCTAGAGAGAAAGCATTTAAGACATCATAGGCACACTCCTGATGAAAAGAATGTTCCTAGAGCAGTGACTAAATGACTGTTAGGATGCTGCCTGCACAGGAACAGAGCTATTGTGATTTTAGTCAATCTATTTCTGTGTGCGATCCCAGAGGATATGGATCCGAAACGGCCGTCACTTGCTCTAGATTCCAGGACAATGTTGCTCCTGATTTATCCCAGGCCAAACTCCGTCTGACCCAATTTACCCGCTTACCAAAAATGCAGGATATCAGCTTTCTGAGCCAAACAATGGGCAAGGTCTCAAATGAAGGCAATTGCTGGAATTATTATAGTCCAGAAAAAGGGACGTTGATGAAATTCTTCATCGTTTCATATTTCAGTCGGTTAAAATAACCTCAGTTTCTACCAGCTCTGAACACACACACACACACAAACCTCAATAGTACTTTAATACAATCTAATCTAAAGTTGTCAGTTCTCTCCTGCACTTATTAAAATGCAGAATGCATGTTTATAAATCTCTAAGAGAATGTGAAGCCTAAAAATGAGTCTGTGTGAGTGAAGCTGTGGCTCATTATTAGACGGTGAGGGAGACCCAGTGGCGTTTAACCCAGAAATTACCTTGCAGAGAATCACAAACCCAAGCTCTAACACTTGGAAACAGGGTTGAAAAATTCCAGGAACTTTCAAGGCTGGAAATTTTCCATGAGAATTAATGGGAGTATACATGGAATTTGCAAAATAGCCCAACAGGGAACTTAAATGGAAGTTAAATCTTGGCTATAACAACCAATTTCAGATGAATTTTTACCATGCACATTCCTAAATCACATTCATATTTGATCAAAAACAAAGAAAAAAAAACGTAATATTGTGAAATACCATTACAATTTAAAATAAGAAAAATTTCTTTTTTAATACGCTTATTTCTGTGATGAAAAGCTGAATTTTCAGCCAATTCTAATATGCCGATTTGATAATGTTGGAAACAGTTGTGCTGCTTTATATATATATATATATATATTTTTATAACCTGTTATTATTTGATGAATAAAAATTAAGAACAACATTTATTTAAAATACAAATCTTTTTAACAATATACACAACTGTTCAAAAAGTGGTGGTCAGTAATTTTTTCTTTTCTTTGTGTGATATTAAAGTGATATTAAAGACTTCTATTTTGAATAAATGCTGTTCTTTTAAACTTTTTATTCATCAAAGAATCCTGAAAAAAAGTATCCAAGGTACCAAAAAAACATTAAGCAGCACAACGGTTTCCAACATTGATAATAACGGAGTATGTATGCGACTCAAAACTGCAAAAGACAATCCCAAACACATTCTACATCAAACGGTTTGATCTGTGCTAAAGGTCTCTTCCGGAAGCCATTACCTGATATACGCACCATCTAAACAAACCTCAGGCTATTGTGGCGGCGAGACTAAAACATGACACCTGTGGGGCGTGTCTGTGTGAACACCTGATTTTACCTTCGTTTAGCTTGCCAATTCTTTTGACCCATTGCATCTGATCAAATGCCCAAGGGGAGAAAAACAATCAAATCTCAGAACAAAGTCAATGTTAGCTAGTCTATACATTCTTTTGATATGACAAAAGATAGATCTATTTACATAGTTACAATACAATCAAACCTTTCCTCTCGAGATTTGACACAAAATGCATAAACTGAGCCCCTTCTAGCAGGTTTTGGACACATTCCTTTTTGCATTTTTTCCCCATTCCTGCACAGAACATAAAATGGTACCAGCTCATGAACCTTTGGTCTGAGGCCCATGCCTGATTAGCTTACTAATCTGTGTCCTGAATGCCGGGCTGAACAGGCTGGTTAAGTATGTAGTGACGGCAGAACAGAACAAACAGGAAGAGTACACAGACACCAACCACTTAGAGCAGCAAACAGCATTAATGAAATCATCATCTTAAGGTAGTTACAAACTTTTGAACAATTGTTTAGCCGACAAATACACAGAATGCCAATAACGAACAGGGCTCAAGATATGACGACATACAGGCTTTAAGGGATGTTATATTTACATACCGTAATATAAACAATACAGCAAAATCTGTATATATTATATATAGCATTGTTTAGCCAAGTCAAAGTCCCAGAAGTGTTGTTAGCGCACACTGACTCAATATCAACGCAACAGCCAAATTATTCACATTTAAAAAAAGAACAAAAAAAAGTGAGCATGTAGAAGGAGGATTTAAGAAAACATTCAGCCTTCGGACTCTCTGGTAGTCAAATGAGAACAAACAGATAGATAAGAAAACTAAAAAACAAACAGGAACACATGCGGGAGGGCTGCACGTTTATGACAAACATCATAATTGTCGATTATTCCCTTGAAATTGTAATTGTAATTATCACCTTACATTGAATGGAGTTTTGAATAGCTTTAAACTAGAGCTGCAACTAACGATTATTTTTTCTGCCGACTAATCTAACAATTTTTTTTCGATTAGTCGACTTATCTAATGACTATTTTTATTAAGGTTTTTTTTCTTGATCTTGCTTAAAAATAAGCCACTTATGTGTGGTCGTCCAGTGGTAGACATTTGAACTTTAAAATGAAGAGTGTCAAAGACTTTCTATACAGTCTTAAAAGCAACTTTGATAGTGTTCAAGCCACTGAACAAACGTTTCCAGAACCATGTTTTTTTTCCTCTTGCGCTGTCTGTGATGCAGGGCGGGTATCAGGAGCGCGAGCAACTGAAACCTCGCACGTGCGAAAGAGAACGTTCGCGCACATTCAAATAAACTTCTTTGAAATGCAAAACTGATTTTCGTTCGCTCGAAATATTTTCTTATTTGCGAGACGAAGATTTTCTCCTCAACTCAGTTCACGCGTACACGAAATGCCCTTTTGCACGCTCAAAATATGATCTTGCGCGCGCAAAAATTTGGCAGAGATCCAATTCCACAGGTGGTACGCCATTTCGGTTCTGCAAAGGGAACAAAGGACCATTTTATTTGGCCTCTGTTTAAAGTATTCCCATATTTTTGATTATCATGGTCTAGGTTTTTGTGATAGAATGGAACTTTCTCCATTCCCAGGAGCGGAAGCCGCCATTACGCAAGATGAATGTAAACAGTGTGACGCGTCGTTGCAGCACTATTTTAAACCATTGTTTAAGCAACTGCATGCCATATTTCTATGTAAAAATAAAATAAACGAGCTGATAACACTTTCTGAATTCTTTTTATGGCTTTTCTATGGCTTTAAGCCTCAAATGTCAACTGTACATAAACATATGCATGCAATAAAAATAGCGGCTTTCGCATTCTAGAAACTCAGTTATAAGAGTTTGCCACCAGGGTGGTTCCCCAGGGCCATTTTCCTGGTTGCATTCGCAACACCAGTAGGAACTCTTAAGTGACGTAAACTGCGCTTGTTTTGACTTATTTTGACGCCACGAGTCACGTCAGACTTTTACTTAGACGGTGCGGAGAATAGCCTGAGCACAGTGCTCGCATTCTCCATCTTTATTAGTTTACGATCCGTTTACAATCCTGTCTAATACGTCACTAGAACTGTTATACAAAGAAAGTAGACAGTATTTTAAAAAGCATTAGCTTTTGCCGTGTGGTCTAGCTGAGCAGAAATCAGTGTACACTTACATCACTGGTAGTTCCTTTTGTGCTGGGTTAGACCTTTTACTCTCTGAAGTAGCTGTGAATCACCTCTCACAATGTAATATGTTCTAAACACACCTCTTAAGCATGCAGAATAATGCAAGTGGATTTTTTTTTTTTTTTATGTAATCGCACCTTTGAAGGATCATGAAATCGTCGAATCCATAATTATTAGAAATTCAATTAATTGTGCAGCCCTATTAAGTAGGGGTGTGACGAGACCCCTATCCCACGAGACGAGACTGGGTTCACGAGACGAGATTTTTATAGTATTTTTAAGAAATCCTCAATAATGAAACGTATGAAGGGAAAATAGTCTTTTATTCAACTGAAAATCATAAAATGCAAAAATGTTGGTGCATTTTGAAATCAACTTGTAATGCATGTCATTTTACTTCTATTTTAATGTATTATTTGCAGTAAAACAACATGCAAACACTGCTAAATGTTTTGCCACAACCAATTGTTTTGTGCCCTGTATAATTTCACATGAGAAATCTCACTGAACTTCTTTCTACAGATTATACAGTTTAATTTATGTTCAAATAAAATAAACATATAAATAAAAAATTCAAATAACACTTTAAGTGTCACTTTAACTGCAGTACAAAGTTGACCATTTCCCAGTCACTATTGATTGTGTGGCTGTAACTGTGATAAAGCTCTGCTTACACCGAGAAGTCCATCGTAATAGCGATGCTTTCTGCCTCTTTAGGGGCCGTTCACATATCGCGCCTAAAAAAGCGTGTAAAGCGCGGCCGCGTCGCTTCCTCCTCCTTTTGCAAGCATTCGGGATGTTTTCATCTCGCCGCGGCACAGGCGCGGCAGGAAAAAACGAGCGCCCCGCACCGCATGCGCGTCGCGACCGCGTCGCTTCCATTTTGCGCAAATGAAAATGCGCGCGTTATGTGAACGGCCCCTAAGAGTCAGTACAACCTTGGCCGAGGTGTACGGCATTGTTTTCTTACAATGTTTACATATTGTTTGTGTCTTGTGTGTTATTCTTTCGCCGTTTATTATTTTTACTGGAACACCAAAATGTTTCCACACAAACGATTTGAAAGTGGTAGCACTGATAGAACCATAGTGATAGCACGACGAGATAAATTTTCACCTTGACGAGAAATCTCGTCACGTTTTAGTCTCGCGAGATCTCGTGGTACGTAACACCCCTACTATTAAGAGACTGAACCACTGTACATCTCAGCGCAAACACACGTGAGTGAATCTGCATTTTCAGTCAAATGTAGTAAGTCAATGATTCAATGACTCGTTCATAAAGACAGTCGCTTGCTTTGTTCCTGAATGAATCAGTCGGTTGAATTAATCGATTGAATGATGGATTTAGTGACATAAACAGTGACTCGCCGCCCCCTAATGTTGGTTTTGGTTTCATTTTTAATGTCTCATTTCAGTATTTAATGTATCAATGTGTTACTTAAATCATATTTCTATATTCAAAACAGTCTATTTATCACATTAATCTCATCTCACACTGTTCTCATGAATTTAAATGCATTCACGCAACTTCTAAGCCTCATTAAACAGTTAATGTACCTAAATGCCACCTTTTTGTTCTTTTGTGGCACCTCTGCAGTGCAAAGATTAATTTTGTTTATAACGATTTCATTTGATTGGTAGCTTATTCTTCCCGATTGTGTCTTATTATTCTAATGAAGCACAAATGCTCCTAAAAACAAATGTAAGCATAGAGCCCCGAGTAGTCTTATTTTCTACTCCCATCAATATCGTCCATCTTGGCTCTGCTGTGAATGGTTTCCATGCCAGTGTGTGCAGTGAAGCAGAACTGCTGGAGTCAGAGTGAAGCTGAGGTCCAAAACAAAGCATCAGATAAATACTATGTAAATCAGGAGCCTGCTTTTGTTACATAAGATAATATATTGAAATCAGGAAGAGAAAGAAATACCTGTTAAAACCAAATGCTTGTTTACCAACTTACTACAGTTTGGTATGTCCTGCAAAATAACATGGACTACATCCAAATTTGTACACATTGATCCATCCGAAACAATATCTGAGATAAGGATTAATGCGTCACAAATAACAGTATGCTGAAAGCAGCATTGCAAAAGAATGTGTCGAGGTGTATCTCCAAATTTCCCAGGTACCAGACGATACAACTGAGCAAAGGTCAGAGTTGAGCCTAGTGTCGCTGACCTTAAGTTCACTTGTTTGTAACCAATAACATGTTCCCAGCCCTTCTAGTCAGCACATATTTAATCCATACAAATGTGTTCATGTGGCATAATCACATCTACAAACAATCCACAATCCAACAGATAAACAACACTCATAGTCGTTCCCACCGTTTCATTTTTATGAAAAACTACCAGTTCATTTAGTGCTTGAAAGCTCAACCATTCATTTGGCCTTCATGAGCTACACAAGACCAAAAAAATCAGTTCACTTATTTAGGACAGGGGTTTTCAAAGAGGACCTTAAGGTTTAGAGGGGTCCACAAAAAACATTCAAAAAATAAATAAATAAATGTTTGTTTAAAAAAAAAAAGCATATTCTTAGTAAAAAGCATTTTAGAAATGTTTTTCAGAAACGCTCAGAAATTCCTAAAAATATATTCAAAAGAACAATTTTCACAATTATAAATAATAGGCAACTATTTATTTTATTTTATATATTGGTTTATTTGAATACAGTACAGAAAACATGACTCCAGCCAAATACTGAAAAATATGCATTGCACATAGTGCGCATATGCCAATTTGCATCTCAGCTCCCTAGAAAGGAAAAAAAGAAAAGAAAAAAATACCAGCCCTGCTTACCCTAGATTAAAGCTTGTCACTAGATGTAATTAATTAAACATATTACAACATTACAACATATTTTAAGGATAATTTAATTTGGAAACAACATGTTCATGCTTACCATTTGTCCACATGAAATATAAATGGGTCTGTAAGACTCTGTATGCATAAATATTAGCCCAGCCTTCATATTTTAGGAAGGGTTTCCCTTGCAACAGGGATCATCATATTTGGGGGATCTTCTTGGCATTAAAAAGCTTTAAAACCCCTGCTCTAGGAAACCATGAACTGCATATCACTGACAGCTCTTACCTTGAATTTCACTCATAGTTTTGGAGAATTCTGTAAAACCCCATGCAAAACTCGTCTACATTGCCAAGGAAGCAATCCTAATCCAATACATCAGACCCAACCTCACGCATATACAAAGTCCAAAGGACGTGACATCCATCACAGGCTGACGATAATGTGTGTGCTGGTTCACTGACAAATAAAAGAGAGGAATATGTGATGGAGACATCGATGAGAAAAAACTGGACTTTTACCCCACCCCTTCAATCTGAGACTGATTGAGAGGAGACAGTAGATCCCCCTCTTTGAGCGTGTAAATGTGAGATTATAAATCACAATTGTGTGTGACTGCTGTGTGTGCGCAGAAAAAAATGCAAGATTAAAGAGAGAGAGAGAGAGAGAGAGCGAGATCAGCGATTAGTGTGCAATTCTCCACATGGCACCAGGATGTATGTGTGTGTGTGTGTGTGTGTGTGTGTGTGTGGGCTCAGAGATCTGAGCAGCTTAGCAGAGGCTAATGCTAAGCTTACAGAGAGAGGAAGAGAGAGCAGAGGAGCCTTACCCCACAACCAACACAACCAAGTTCACTTCAGAAAGAATGCAATTTAAAGGGATATTTCACCCAAAAATGAAAATTACCTCATGATTTATTCAACCTCAAGCCATCCTAGTACACTCAGTAGGAAATATACTATATATAATGGTTGTGAATGGGAGATGGTGTTTTGAAGACAAAAACAAACACACCCATCCATCATAAAAGAAATCCATACGTCTCCAGGGGGTTAATGAAGGCCTTTTTTTGTAAGAAAAATATCCATATTTAAAAATGTATTAACTATTATAGCTTCTGGCAGACAGGTGTACGCATCGATTTGCGGCGAAAGAGTAACCCGACCTGATGCATGACGTACTGACGAACGCGGAAGTGCAGAGAATAGAGCAAAACAAAACACGGGTCATGAATTATAAGTCTATAATGATCATTTTTAAAGAGAAAATGTCGGAGGACTTCGATATAAGAAGAGAAGCTTTAGCGAGATGCATCTAAACTTACGACACTCCTACATCCTGTCATACATCACGTCTGGGGCGCAAGTCGACCTGCGCAGTACGTGTACGCGCGTCTGCCGGAAGCTAGTTATTTGAATTTATAAAGTTTTAAATATGGATATTTTTCTTACAAAAATGCATCGCTTCATTTCAAAAGGCCTTTATTCACCCCCTTGACTCCAATTATTTGTTATAATGGATGAATGAATTCAAAGATGCTTCAAAATCCCCTCCCACTCCTTCACAGCCATTATAAAGCTTGGAAGAGACGGAATATTTTTAAATATATCTCTGATTTTGTTTGTCTGAAAGAAGTTAGTCATAGGCTGTCTTGAGGGCGAGTAGATCATGGGATAATTTTCATTTCTGCGTGAACTATCCCTTACCCACTACATCAGCAGGATTTTACGTCAGTGCTCTCAGTTATGACTCATCAAAACATGAATGGCATGTGAAACAACAGAAACAAGTCAAAATGAGTCTGAGATTTCACATGGGGATCAATAAAGTAGATCCATTTGTCTGCAACATTTGTCTCTTCAACGCAACACCTTTCCCTCTGAACGCAGTTTTTCTCTCAGCAAGTGATTGATGACCAGCTTAGACATTTAGTGCACTGTCTAGATTTACTATCCAGTGAGCACTTTGGAAATTGAACAAGAGAGAAACTGTAGCGTACTAACCCAGGATAACAGCACAATGTCAGTATTTCGGGTCGACAACTGCAGGCGTGATTCTCGACGTGATTCATTCAACAGCTCGCAGGAGCTCAAACACTGAAGTCCCTTTTCAGTTCTCGGAAAACAAGAGCTGCATGATTTGGTGAACAAAATATTACATTTTTAAATTAATTACATTTTTTTTTTTAAATATTTAACAAAATAAGGACTTTTACTATTTTAATATTTTACTGTAAGATAATCCACTAGCTTCTCTTTTGTTGACAACAGCTGGTTTAAAAATGCTTCTTATTACAAGTTTTGGAAGATGGTTGGCACATGTTTTCTCAAATGCACATTATAGACCTTATGTGCCAGAGAAACAAGCGTGCAGCCATCTTTACAATTTTGTCTTTGAACTTCTGTTTTTGCGGCAGCGCTGTATATTTCTATGGCATTGATGTCGCAGAGTAATTAGCCAGCGAAGTGAATTTACTTTCATTCGATTTACCCTAAGTTATCATGGGCACTGTAATGTTTGTCACAAATGGGCACAGGGAGTCAAAGACTTTACACACCCAAAGTTATCAAGACAGCTGTGAAAGGTAGACAATGATGTGTCAGAACTATTACAGTGACACCCCTATATACACACAAACAAAACATGAGGGTTCATCAGAAATGCTTAAAAATTGTCTAAAAACTCTTGGCTGGCTTCAGCAGCAGATCACACTATTAATAAACATGCGATCACTAAGGGGTCATGAACCGCATTTTTTTTTTTATCATTTCATAGTGTTTCCTGGGGTGAACTTATAATATTAGTCTGATAACGTCAAAACATTATGATTTTACATAAAACAAAAGTCATCATTTAGAAATAAAAGGCCATTTGTCTACACTGATTTTAGCTCTCCGGTCTAGAGACACAGAATCAGAGGCTGTTCATGGCATTAGCTCCAGTGAGGCGGCAGTGTTTTGAGTTTTGAGGGATTTCTGACCCAGCTGAGCCACACTGTACAGTCTTGTGACCCAAATCTGAGAATGTGAAAAGTGGGAGTCATACCGCAGAGGTTGAAGAGCTAACATACACATGCATTTGTGTTTGCTTTACATTTTACATAAGATCTTTAAATGTAAATATTGAATACCGGTATCATTAATATACATCTCTAATATACATTTAGCTCTTATTCCTTTATGTGGAGCCCTCCAGTCAGCTAACAAGAGCTGTACTGCTGTTTACATTCCACCTACCCGTGGTCATGTGACCCACCTACGGCCTAGGACATCCAGTCCAACTTGACAGTCTGCCACCGCTGTAGCGACAATGGGTGGGGCAAAACAGACACACCCAACAAAAAAAGAGATCAAAAATCTTTCCTGCTCAGTCGCAGTGATGCTGAAACACTAGACACTCAAGATGGATAAATGTGTAATAGATATAATATTGACCCGAACCATAGACTGACATCATATTTTGTATTCTGTATTCACAAAACTGAAAATGATACCCATGTATGTGCACAGATACTAGCAGAAATCAGCTTACGTGGTACTCAAAATTGCTGAAACAACCTGATTTGCCAGTAAAATGAACTAATTTCCTAACCTAAAATTAACTAACTAACTAAACATTTACAAATGTAGCACTTTTGTATTTTAGGTCATAGTCTGAACATGAGTGATTCAGAACACAGGGTGTCTCAAATAGAGGTTGACAAATTGATCGGTGTTGCCGATTAATTGACCCTTCGCAAACAGTTTGATTGACAGGCGATCTGACCAATCATAACCCCGAATTCGCCATTTTGTCCGACAAAGCAGTCAGGGGAGTTAGTAGATTAACGTCGGTGAATTCTGTGTCCTCACGTCTTTCCATGCTTGAAACAATATTCCTACTGATGTTCATTCATGTTTATTTGATGCTATAAATGAACTAGTATGTGAGGGTGCATGGGTAGTCGGGCATAGCATGGCGGGTTTTGCGACAGAATTGCCACAGAATAACCAAAATCATATAAATAATACATTTATTTGAATAACCATTAATTTATATCCAGCTGGTAATTTTTACGCATTTGTTTGCAAGCAAAGTTGCATATTTAAAGCTAATGACGTAAGAAAGCAAACTGATATGTTCATGCAGCCGACAGAAACACATCAGATTTCAGGGGGTTTTTTCGTAACTGTAACACATATTTTGTTATTTTGATTAGATCATCATCAAGTGATCTAAAATTGAAGCAAATGATGTCTAATGTCAATAATGTCTAATTTCAAAGCTATAGGCTTTGTGTGGATATTTAAAGATGGCCATCTTTAAGCATGACTGTTTGGATTTCTATGAAATAGTAGCACTTTACAATAAGAGTGTATCTGTAACATTAAATAAGGTTAGTAAACGTTAGATAAACACTTCCTAAACATTTTTAAATATTAAAATTGTATCTGTTAACATTGGTTAATGCAGTATGAACTAACATTCATGAGACTGACTGGCTGACCGGTTTCCAATCTTGAGGAAAATCGACCGATTCCGATCCCCATTCCTGGCTGGTCGATTGGCGCTTCTCTAATTTTCATTCTTCACAACAGTTTTTTTTGTAAAAAAGTTCAGCACTAGTTTACCTGGAGTATTTTGTTTGTTATCATTCAGTATCCACTTTAAAAATAATCAGTTGATTAATAGGCCATGGGTGCATTTCCAAAAAGCATCGTAAGTCAACTGGACTCTATTGGCAATGACGGAACTTGGGACCATAGTTCACTTTGGGAAACGCACTCCAGTGCAATCCAACCTAGTTATTGCTATTGGTAAAATTCACAATTGGTCGAACCCTAGTCTCAAAACCTTGTGGGCTGCCTAACTACATTGCCTTTCTAGCTAAACATCTATGATGTCCAAAACTGCTGTCTGAGCAGTTGAGAGAAAGCCAAAGACTAAAAAAAAAAAATGTCAATGTAGACAGACACAAACCTAAAGAAACTCTATCAGAAGGCGTTACAAACTGAGTATTAAGGGTACGCTTTCATTACGCACATGAATCAGGGCTCTAAATGAGGTTGTCCTGAATTCTCAAAGAGATTTTTCATTGTATGCACTTTGGTTTTTACATCAAGACTAAAATTTATATGATTGCATAAGGCAAAATATATATTTTAGATGATGTAAATGCTCACCATTTAGTTTTTTTTTGCAGTTTCACAATACTGAAAAGTAAATTTAATAGACTTATAATCTCTCATCATATATTCAAGTATAATAAATTATAATATTCACACATAATTAACCCTGCACTGCTCTGCAGTTATCTGATCCTACCAACCAGTTCAAAGCCATAAATACAACTTTTAAACAACAACAAAAGCTGACAAAGCATGAAAACAGACCCTCTTAAATAGGCAAAGCATTATCTTAGCACTCCTGAGAGACTCATATCAGCTTTTTTAATCTTCCCTATGCTGACCTAACACGTACCTCCTCCTTTCCTGCGTCTCTTGCGACTGCGCTGTCCCTCCTCTTCCTCAGCGATGGTGGAGAGAGACGGGATAGCCGACCTGCAGGCCCCCCTCCTCATCCTGAGGGGGGCCGGCATTCTCCCTCTTCTCCTCTGTCTCTATCTCTCAGTACCCAGTGCTGCTAACAGCTAACACCCCACACATCTCCTCTGAATGCTCTTAGATGACACGGCATGCAGTAGGAAGAGTGACAGACACAGCACGAGCTGCAGGATGTGGCAAGACAGATTAAAAGGAAAGAGAAAGATGAGCCAAAACTCCTTCCAGTCCAGTTCCAGCTTACTGACGCTCCTGTAATCCACAGAAACGGCCAGCTCTCTTCCTCCTTAAGCCTGAGAGACACGGCTGCTCTAGTTGCTGATGCTGCCACACTGTCTCTCTACAGGTCTGTCTCTCTCTCCCTCTCTCAGGTCCTTATAGAGAAAGTACCACAGACTGACAAATGCACTGAAACACTGCCTCACTCACGCACACGGTCCTGTGTTTCCTACTGAAATATTCAGTATGAAGACCAGCAAGGTGAGCCAGCGGATTAATGGACACCATGACAGCTCTGGCACACAGAATAGTGGGATAAAATGGACAGGAAAGAGATCAATTATAGCCCATCCTACAATGTAATGCGCACTTTAAAAAAAAAAAAAAAAGATTAAATTCACAATTTTTCTACCATGTTCTAAATTTAACAGTAAACCTCTGTTGTGCAGCATGAAAGTGTTGTCCAAAAATAAAAGGGTTTATTTAAATTTAACTTTTAACCCAGAAAGACTGAAATATATTACACAGAATTTATGAAAAAAAAAATCATTGGGTCGCATTATTGTAAACAAATTGATAAATTAAATTATTTTTTATTAATTCAATTACTTAAATATGTTTTTGATTAAATCGTTCAAATGGAATCCAGAACAATGAAAACAGAATTAGGTAAAAAATTGAATAATATTTCATAGTGCCCTAAGAATGCCAGTGTTAAACTTTTAATAAACTGCTGTTAAATTGTTTAACTTTCATGATTTCAATTATTTAGAAATGCTTTTTGAATACTGTAAAACTTAAAGCGGTTTATTTCATATCTCTCTTTATTTTACTCTATTTATTTGTAATGCTGATTGAAATGTATGTTTATTTTTTCTTATTATATTACAGTCTTTTATGAAAACAACTTTTGCATTGCAGAAAAGTACATTTTTGTTTGTATGTGCTGTCAATTAGAAAATTATAAGTGGCAAAAAATGGATATCGACAGGTCACACTTACAAAAAAGTCGGAAATAGGAATCGGCCAAGAAAGTTGCAATCTGTGCATCTCTATTACGAACCACAGATAAAATAACTGTTGAAAGTGAGCCGTGTCAGAGCACTGTTTATTTGGAAAAAATATCCCACCTTTAATAGTAATATATTTACTGTACAAACCTTGTCAGTGAACTATATATGAGGGCAAAAAAAAACCCCCAACAAAACAAAGCAAAAATAATAATAAAAAAAACATTTATCAAGATAATATGTTCATTTAATCAAAATTTCATTGTCATATTAAATCAAATAATAGCTTCTCTTCTACTCAAAATGGTGAAATTTCATAAGAAATGTTGAATCATTGGATATTAATGTCAGTCGCTGAATCTGTCAGTCATAAAAGTCGTCAAATGTTAATGTTTAGTTGCTTACTCGCCACACACTCTTTCACAGCTAAAACGAAAGCGTCGCATTGGAATTCGCACTTGTCTTCCGTTAACAGTAAGCCCCGCCTTCTTTGATTTGATTGGCCAGCTCACTCATTCTGACAGTGATGAGCGCTGTTACAAAAACACCGCAGGCAAGCCTAAAAATGTAACTTTTAAAACTTTTTTTCCATCCTAACAACGAACTGAGCTGAGTAGCATCAATAATATCAAATATTGGCGGTGGTGGGGGATGCAATTTGGCCATTTCTAATTATTGGGGGGAGACTAATTTGGCCCTAGTACAGTCACATTTAGCATTTTTCACTCTCAAACAAACACACAGAACAGGATGACCAACAGAAAGCTGTTTGTTTTTAAAATAACTTCTTTGTACTTCATACAATGGACGTTTTTCCCAGCAAAAATTTGCCAATATGTGGATAATATGACCACACCTTTAGCAGAGAGAAGCGTGGTAGTTTAAACACTAGACGCGGCTCACATATGCTCTCAAACAAATACATAGACTAGGGATGGTTCGCTACGATCGCCTAGTCATCTAACAGTGTTTGAACATCAAAAGAGCTGCGAGTTTGCTCAAATTGAATGTGATGAGTCAAAAGGATTGGGTACGACAACATCCTTCCATTGTGTTGTATTTGCTGGCTGAGTGCAAACCCAAACAGTCTGATTCACAAACACATGAATTGGAAAAGTTGTTTAGATTTAGTCTAAAGAAACGCTGAACCCATCAGAGAAGTTGTCCCACTCTTACTACCAGTGGATAAGAGTATGTGTGTTTATAAACGAGAAACAGCCGAGTTTACAGCCAACAGGTGAATGACACGTGAAGATCAACCTACTGCAAACTGAAAGCATCACACAAACTGCAACGCAGTAATGAAATACAGTGATCCATCAGTGCACAGCTGCCTAAAACCACTAAAAACTACCTAATAATTGCAACTCTAAATCCTCCTGCTTTAATCCACTATACCACCAATATAAATAAGGCTATTGTTTACACAGTAAATGCTACACACAATTATTCCCACATACTCTGTTAAGCAAATCATGTGAATATATGGTCCGCCTGTATACATGTACTGTAGCACTAATCTTCGATGCATGTTGCACAAATAAGCAAATACCTGATAAATGTGTGTGTACTAAATCCATAAAACTGCATGAGCAAACAGATTCTTGCGATGATAACCGTCCACCTTTACTGGCGAACATTAAATATAGTATTCAAATGCTGAAAGGGAGACTATCCGCTTGTTTAAAAAGTTCTCTATGACTGCATTAACTTTACTTTTTTACTTAGATCGCAATTTGTTGCACTTTGCGCATCCATTCTGAGTCACTTCCAAACGTGGATTTAAATCACATACATATCCGATATCTGACTTGTGTAAATAAACTCATAGCTTCACTCGATCTCTCTCCTTTAATTCATCCAAATATAATCTTTTACTTCTGAATTATGACGTTCAGTCAGATTTTGCACCCATGACAGCTTTTAACATATCCATGCTGTCAGATAATCACACCACCTGACGCGAAATGCAAGTTATTTTAATAGCACAGCCATTCAAAATCCGAGAGTCAAGCATGTCGCATAGTAAAGCGATCACCAACAAAATCGATTAATGTAAACGTAGATATCGGATACCGGTCATGTGACTCGTGTCTAAAGAGAATGTAAAGAGAACGCAGTCATTAAACACTCTGGAAAGGTCTGATTCATTTAGATGTTAACGTAATCAAATATTCAGAAAGAGGCGGATACAATTCGCATGAAGCCGTCGTCACACCTTCTCATAAAAAAAGGATGCGGCGTCATCTACACCTCATGTTTAAATTATATTATCAAAACTATTGCTTTGTTTCATTTGATTATGCCTAATACACAATATTTATAACGATCATCTAAAAAATTCAACCGCAAATTAAGTCATTGTCGAATAAGGTTTTTAAAAGTGTAAAAAAAACAATGGAGATATAATAAATTTAAGTTTTTTTCAGTGTTAACATTGCGATTATGTGGTTGTGGTTTTTAATAATCAATTAACACTCCTTTTGGTCATTTTTTACAAGATTGACAAAATTTGTCACCAAAAAAAGTTATTCGATTTAATCAAAATTACAGTTTTAAACCAAATTACGATATTTTCAAGCAATGCTAACAGGCTAATATCTAGCAAGCTAGCTTGCTAGCTAGCAAACAAAAGGCAACAAAACATTTTATATGTAGTACAAAAATTTAACAACATTTTCCATGTTTTAAAGCGGTTGCACCGAATGACCTGGTGTTTCGGGACATGCGTATGAACAAGTGAAAACATGAACTTTTCAAATAGTTAAAAGAGAGTTAAGCTGTGTCCGAAACCACCCACTCGTTCACCCCTAAGTTTTCGTTCACTAACCCCTATATAGTGCATGACAGTTGAGTGCACTATATCAGCAAAGAGTGAACGAAAACGAGTGAGCGAATTCGGACACTGACGTTAATAGCACGCGCCAGACAGCGCAGACAATTTCGTCATGAACATTTCCTATAGCCATCTGTAATATGTCCTGAATTGTATATTACTGTTTATTTGTCATGTTTATTGAGAATAAAGAGAGAATATAAACACCTGTGTCATGCTATTTACTAAATTTATATTTAAAAATAACAGAACAAACACACTACACTGTCACATTTGTTTATAAAAAAATATAATGGTAAATAAATACAATATAAACAACAGTATACAATGTACAACAGTTCACAAACATATGAGAAAAATCGACCAAATTATCATATGATAATAAGTATATATATTATGATATAAACCTGTATCATTTCGCTTCAAAATATCTTTACAAAGATGTTCTAGTTAATAAAAAAATGACACTTACATTTGTAGAAGTTGCCGCTTCCCGTATTGCCGTCCGCCATATTTATTTTTCTTTCGCGCTCGATCGTCTTATCGCGTTGGATTTTGGGTAACGGCGCTTTAACGAGTGTACATCGAATGTACACTCAAAATCAGAGAGCATTGTGGGTAAAAGTAGTGAACGAATGTAGGGAATGAAGTCGTTCACTCAGAATTCGGACAACACCCGATATAGTGCCCTATATAGTGGATAGGGAGTGGTTTCAGACACAGCTTTAGTTACTTTGCTTTACGACCATGTGGTCATTTGCAGGCGTATGAACGATGTCACATCCTGTCACATGATATTGACAACATGACTTGATCCAAAATGGCCCCTTTATATTGGTTACTCCGAATGACAATCAATGAAATTCATTTTTCCGGACATTCTGTCTCATAACAAAGCAATCTACACATAATTTTAATATCATTTTGAACTATGTTGATATATAATATTATAAAAATCATGCCAGAATAAAAAAAATTATTACATTAAGATATTTTAATTACAAATCAAATGGCTATATTGGCCTTCGGACGGTTAAACCAAATGACATTTTGACACTACAAAATCTTTAAAATACGTTTATATGTAACAAAATATAATTTAAGCCTTTTGGATTTAATTAAAAATATCTAGTTGTACTACCTTACATACTTTGGCTGTCAGATCTTTATTTTTTTATTATTGTTATTATTATTATTAAGGCCTTTGGACAAAAAAAAATGCCCCGTCACGTCATTGACCCATATAAAAGAGATAGTTAACGCTTAAAGTGATCAGAAAGACCGGTAGATTATGAGCCGATGTTGATAATCTGAAAATAACCAAATATCTTTAGATTTAGCTAGGAAGTAAAACACGGTCATGCACCATCTCTGTGTCTTATTTTTCTCGATTCATAATAGGGAAGGAGGCACAGGAATCTGATCTTTGCCCCTCAAGCCCTACGAAAGTCATACTTACACTTTAACCACACTGTTGTTGTCTGTGCCTACAATTCACTGAATAAAAACTATAGGTAGAGTCTGAAGCCACGAAGGAAAAATAATATCTGTTAATCGACAGAATTAGGGAAGGTTCATCTAAAAAAATGGACTGCATGTCCAATATTTAACTCTGACTTTATTCATCAATCTAATACGGCTTACTGACTTAATGCAGACACAAAACTAGTCAGAAACAAACCAAATCATATCTTAACAATCTTAAAAATTGTATCATATTTATCAAGCAAGTTCTAATTTCTCAAATACACTCATTTATATTTTCAAAAAAAGTGTTATGGGTTGGACCAGACGTTTTAGTCACGAGGATTCAGACAAATAAGACAATTTTATAGTGGATAATAAGAGGGGTATGAAGATGAGTGTTACAGACCATGTGATGCTCCACCTGAATACTTATTTAACAAACAAAACAAATTAAGATAGGACGATTACACCTGACAACAGTAACCCGGCCACTTCTTAGAGCTGGTTTGGCGATGTTTAGCCTATTTGACCGCACAAATAACAACAACAACAACAACAACAACACAAGTGAGATAAAACAGAAAACATCAGCTGTGATCTCGCGCGCGCGCGCGCACGTAGGATACGTAGCAGGTGCTCCGCTCAAACTACATTTAAACGCGTTTAAACTTACTAAACAGAGCCAGTGTCACATAAAAACATACAGCAATGGTGATTTCTTCGTTAAAGCGGGTGTAAACACCCGCTGGCAGTGCTTTGGCTCAGCGTTTAGGCTGATTTACTGATTTAATCCCTTTCCTCTGACCGGCTCGCGCTGCTTCTGAGGTTAAAAAAAGTGTGTTATTTCGTGACAACTTTTACCAACCAGCTTTAAACATAGATGAGGCTTTGGTACACTCGTTTGGAAGCGGGACCGTACTTTAGGACAAACTTTACACTAAATAAATAAACTCTCACCTTGGCTGGAACTCTGACAGACGTCGCTTCCATCCCGCTCCGCCATTTCACCGACGTCACATGTGAGGATTAGAGAGCGCGCTTAGTACAAAAGCGGCGGTTACGCGCCTCTAGCGGGCAGGTGCAGAATAACAGACAGTCTTGTCCGCCTACAAGAGCTCTTCGCTAATATTGTTCAATTTCAATATTTTTTGTTAATTACATTTTTTTATTTAATTAAAATTATATGTTTCCTATTTTTGTTATTTTTAAATGCTAATTGCATTTAATTGTAAATTAAATATTTTATTTTGTATTGTATAACACGTGTTTAATCCTTTAATTATAATATTTTAATATTTTCGATAATTATTCCACCGTTTATATTTATTATTATATATTATATGATTATATATAATTATTTATTTAATTTTATATTTTATTATTTATTGTATAGACCTAATATTTATATGAAAAACATTTTAAAATAACATAAAAACCTATAAAAAATATATTTATATTAAACCTATAAATATAGTAAAACCTATAAATATATTAAATTAATTAAGACAGTTAAGTTTGTGTTTTTCATGTAATATTATGACATATCCAGAAGGTGGCACCAATTTACAGTACACTTTCACAACTTCAAAATATGCAAAGGGAATATGTCCCATCTGGACCTCCATGATCTGAACATGACTGTTTGAATTCTTTGACAATTAGGTTTAGGTGTAGGGTTATTAATATATATCTAAATATATATTAATATTAATATATATATATATATATATATATATATATATATATATATATATATATATTATAATTATTAATATATATATATTATAATTATTATATATATATATTAATAACCCTACACCTAAACCTAATTGTCCTTATATATATATAAGGTATATATAAGTATTATAAATACATAGCGAAGTCAAGGGGTTTCCCAATGCACCGTGTGTTTGTGTATTTTGCGCTGAGCCAGTAGAGTGACCTCATTTGACATCTCTCTTTTACACAAACAAATGCATAAAATGTCAGAAAAATACTTCTAAGAATTGTTCTGTTCAGCTTAACGCAGAATGTACAAAAACAGAATAATAAGCTGTGTATTTTTGGATTTAATAATGAATATCCCCGGATAACCTCTAATCCACCTACCCCCCCCCCCCCCCCCCATGCTTTTTGTCAATCAATCCATCATCCTGGCTGCTCACACACATCATACATCCCACATGGTTATTAAGAAGCATTATAAAGTAGATAAATGAGAACATGAAGATACTAAATCTCTCCCCCAGTCTCTCTTGTTCTCTTCCTAGAGCAGCACTGCTGTTTTGGGAATGGGCCATCTCATTAGTGAGAGTTTCATTACGTTACATAAGCCCTGAACACTTTCTCTCCTCCTCACATGTCCTCTAGCCCATCGACGCTCCGACCTCAACTCCACTCGAACATACAAGTAAACATCAACATTAAAGACATGTCACAGGCAACTATTTCTCTGAGTTAGGTGACATTATGCATTTGATTTCTGTCATCCAGGACAAGTTGAGCAGGAATCATGTGTGTGTGTGACACGTTTTACCTGTTTTCCTTTGTTTTACTGATACTCCACCTGCATGTGTATTGTATTCTGCTGTATCATATTTTGTTTTGCATATTGTATTGAGCTGCAAATGTATTGAAGTACAATGGCCTCTACAGCATAAATATCATTAGGAAGCAAAATTTTAAAACTTGTTTTTTTTAAATTATATTGTTAATGCACTTTTCATCCAAAGAAATCCTGTGCACTGAATATTCCATATAGATAGATAGACAGACAGACAGACAGACAGACAGACAGATAGACAGACAGAAAGATAGATAGATAGATAGATAGATAGATAGATAGATAGATAGATAGATAGATAGATAGATAGATAGATAGACACACAGACACACAGACAGACACACAGACAGACAGATAGATAGATAGATAGATAGACACACAGACAGACAGACAGACAGACAGACAGACAGATAGATAGATAGATAGATAGATAGATAGATAGATAGATAGATAGATAGATAGATAGATAGATAGATAGATAGATAGACAGACAGACAGACAGACAGTTAGTCAGACAGACAGGCAGGCAGACAGAGAGACAGAGAGACAGACAGATAGATAGATAGATAGATAGATAGATAGATAGATAGATAGATAGATAGATAGATAGATAGATAGATAGATAGACACACAGACAGACACACAGACAGACAGATAGACAGACAGATAGATAGATAGATAGATAGATAGATAGATAGATAGATAGATAGATAGATAGATAGATAGATAGATAGATAGATAGATAGATAGACACACAGACACACAGACAGACACACAGACAGATAGACAGACAGATAGATAGATAGATAGATAGATAGATAGATAGATAGATAGATAGATAGATAGATAGATAGATAGATAGATAGACACACAGACAGACAGACAGACAGATAGATAGATAGATAGATAGATAGATAGATAGATAGATAGATAGATAGATAGATAGATAGATAGATAGATAGATAGATAGATAGATAGATAGTTAAGTTAAACATAATAGTTAAAGAGTTAAACGAGCACAGAGGGATTCCCGTTTCACCAATACTGTGCGCGTTCTGGCACTCACAGCGTTAACGCGAACGCGCGCATTGGCTTGACATTCCCCTCCCACGCGCCGGGCGTCCTTTAAATGCTCGCGCTGCGCTTTAAATAGCAGGTGTGAGAAACTGTGTCCCTGCATACACACCTCTCAGACACCATCATCATCATCATCATCGCCATCACCGTCGCAATGTCCACCGCCAGCGCTGAGACGACCGCACAGCTGCCCCCGGCCGCGGGAAGAGTGTTCTTTCAGCCCGGCGTGGGTTGCGCCGGTTCCGGACCGATGCAACGGGACGACCCGGTGCAGAAAAAGCAGGGCAAAGTGACGGTGAAGTACGACAGAAAGGAGCTGCGGAAGAGACTCATCCTGGAGGAATGGATCATTGAACAGCTGAGCGAACTTTACGACTGTGAGGTAAGACTGGACCAGAACCCGAACTTCACTTTAATTTACCCAAATATTGGTAATTAGAATTTTTTATTAAATTATATTTTATTTAAGCTTACTGTTTATTATTATTATTATTATTATTATTAGGATTTTTATAATATTAATTTGAATACAAATATTTTTAATTTATTATAATAATATTTTAAATAATTATTGTTATTTCTTTTTTTATTATTACTTATTATTCTAAAAAAAAAATGTAATGTGTTGTTCTAAATTCACACTATTATTATTATTATTACTAAATAGTTACATACATTAAATTAGAATAAATATTGAATAATATAGCCTAATTTTATTTATCTTAATTAGCATTTATGTAAAGCATCTTACAGTACAGTCAAGTACTTAGACGTTTTATTGTAATAACTTATATTTTGGGCCTTTTGTGTGAATGCTGTCTTTTAGAAACACAACAGCAGTGTAGATTCATAATATCTACCATCAGCCAGGCAAAATGTGATTATTTTCAGCTTTTGTTTTACAGTTCTTTCATTATTGGTTCAGTCTTCTTGGAGTAACATGAGGTGAAGTGTCTTGATCAAGGGCACAGTTGTGATTTTGTGGGGTTCTGACCTAAAAGATTTGTAACCTCAAAGCTACCGTACACAACCCCCTTGGGTTTATAGGTTGATAAATTGTGGTCTTCTTTGTGTGACCTACATTTGTCTTCTTTAAAGCAGCGGTGTAATGCGTGGCACTAGAGCTCGAGATCTTTAAAGCGTGGCATCCTTTAGCGTCGGTCCTCATTTCAAGATGACAAAATGTCATTCTGCTGACCTCTGCGAGGTGTCTTATTGCTCTTATGCTCTTTTGTTCTCTCTCTATCTGTCTCCCTCGCTGTTTCCATTCTGCGTCTGCTTGCTTTTTTTCTGCTGATGCTGTGTTGGCCCCAGAGAGACAAGAAGCTAGTTTGACTTGTGAGGCAAAAAAAAACATGGACCCTGTTAAAAGGATTCTGTGAGTTTTACAAACTCTGAGTAAATATAAGGAAAATGATATTTGAATGAGCGCAGATTCTTGAGCAAAACGGGCCACAAAAGCGAGAAAATGTATTATTTAAATTATTAGGCTATATATTATGTATTCATTCAATTAAATACATCCATTTAATATGATTCACCATTTCATTCAAAAATGTGTTTCACTCCACACTGTTAAGATGCATAGTTTCAAATACCTAATTTTGATAATGTTTTCTTTTAAAAACGAATGCATTTCCGTATTTATTGATATTAGTGTGTGCATATAATATATATATATATATATATATCTCCCAAGACACCACATCACTCCAGTGTTATCCTCCCTTCATTGGCTGCCTGCTCAATGTAGGATCGATTTTAAGATTTTATTAATAGTTTTTAAAGCTCTTCACAACATGTCTCCTACGTGTATCAGGAATCTTTTAGGATTTTATTTGTCGGCTATGGCATTGTTGACAGTGCCTCGGTCCATGAAGAAGTCGAAGGGTGATCAAGCTTTTAAAGTAGTTGTTCCTAAATTATGGAACAGTGTTCCACTATACATCTGGCAGGAGCCATATTTAGATATTAAAAACATTTCTTTTTGATTTAGCTTTGGAAGGTAGAGAATCATGAGAAATTGTCTTTGGGTGTGTGAGGTCATTATAATTTTATGTCTATTTTATGTTTCTTGCCAGTTTATTTCTATTTTACTTTTATTCAATCTCCTGTTTGAAATGTCTGTGAAGCACTTTTTTTAAATGTGTTATATAAATTAATAAAAGTTGAAGTGTGTGTGTGTGTGTGTGTGTATATATATATATATATATATATATATATATATATATATATAGTGTGTATATAATTTAATTATACACACAATATTATATATATTTATATATATATATATATATATACACACATTTAATATAATTACATACATTGTTTTTCTGTCAATATGGAGTGCTGTGTGTAAATTAATGAGAAAAAAAATGAACTTAAATGATTTCAGCAAATGATTGCAATATAACAAAGAGTGAAAAATTTAAGGGGGTCTGAATACTTTCTGTTCCCACTGTATGTGTGTGTGTGTGTATATATATTATTTTTTTTAATTATTTATGTATATAATATAATATAAAAGTATATGTATGTGTATGTTGTGTATATTTTATATATATATATATACTGTATATATATATATATATATATATATATATATATATATATATATATATTTATAAACAGTTGATTTTAGGGTAGTGATTGAAGGGTTAATGTAATGCCCTGTTGTTGTTTTTAGCATATATCTTCTTCAAAGTAAGCAGACATGGCCATATGGTAAATTAACCTTTAACACGGTCTCTCTAGACTTTACACACAATCCCAGCATCCTCTTGTGGGTCTTTAGAGTTGAACATCTGATGGAAGCAGTTCACTGGCAGTCATGTGTTTAAAATAGAGAGCTTTAGAGGAGGATGTTGTAGGTTTCCAGTTGCGTCCTCTGCTTGTGTGCTTTGGCGTGTACATCTGTGTGCCAGTTTTGATTTTATACCACATAACATTTGTGGTGCGTTTTATTTGTGGTGTTAATCATAACATCAAATAGGACGCTGTTTACAAGATCAAGCACCCAATCAGATTAAACACGTGAGCTCATTAAGAGTGTTTACTCAGGTGTGTTTTAATGGCCTGTCGCATTTACAATATAAACAAGAGAAGGAAGTCGCACATGGCCAATAACCGTTCACAGCTCAACATCTGGCCACCCATTAACAGCAGGTTACAATGAAAGGCAACAGATGTAAAGAAAAGCTTCTATAGAGCATTGTCGGCAGCACTAATAAACTCTGCGAGAAGTAATCTTCAGTAGAAGAGCATTTAGCTTTATTAGAAGACTAATTGTGAGATTGTTGCATTTGTCAAAGTTGGGTTAAAGTCACCATGAAATCAAAATTGACTTAAAAAAAAAAAAAAAAAAAAGCCCACATAATCTCTAATCAGAATCTCTTCTCTCTTCTCAACCTGTCACTCGCGTGAGATCAGCCAATAGAAACCACAACCATCCAATCAAGTCCCGCCCTATATTTTCTTGTTAGAAAAACTGTTTCGGTCGGATTGACGTTAGGGCTGCATGATTTATCGCGATTAAAAGGCTGCGATTATTTAATGCGCAGCTTGTCAGAGCTGTACAGCTCTGATCAGTAGTAAATGTTTCTCCATCTGAAAGACAGAGGGCGCTCTAGCACAGAAACTCAAAATATGCCCTGCAGCAGAAGAAGATGCCACGCGTCATATCGCTGTAAGAATAAACAGAAGCTTGAAATGCTTTGATTAAACGTGACTAATAAACACACGACTGCCTTATTCTGTGTAAGAAGCCTCATCATCTCACAGAAGGACGCTCGACTGTTGTTATGAAGTGAGATTGGAGTAAAAACATGCCATTAAATGTTGTCTTTTGTTGGACAAGATGTTAATAAATGCTTCTCATGTCTGGAAAGATGTTTGAAGTGCTTTACTTTTTCAAATGAACATTATAAGCGACTAAAACTCGCAGTGCTTTCAGATGGATTAGCATTTGGAGCCGTACTTCACTGACAAGCTGCGCATAAAAAAAGTAATCGCAGCCTTTACGCTTATGCATCTCTCATTATCATCTTTTATGTGACAAAAAACAGATTTGATATTCACTAGAATCAGCATGTTTGCTTATTTGATATTACTCAAATGTCTCTCACGCTGCTAAATGAGTTAAAGGATTAGTTCAATCCAGAATTAAAATTTCCTGATAATTTACTCACCCCCATGTCCTCCAGGATGTTTGTCTTTCTTTCTTCAGTCGAAAAGAAATTAAGGTTTTTGAGGAAAACATTCTAGGATTTTTCCCCATATAGTTAGCATATACAGTTACCAACAGGTTGAAGGTCCAAATGTTTCAGTGCAGCTTCGAAGAGCTCTACACGATCCCAGGCAAGGAATAAGGCTCTTGTCTAGCAAAACGATTGGTTATTCTTTAAAAAAAAAATTTAAACTGTATATACATTTTAACTACAAATGCTCGTCTTGCACTTCGTCCATGACTTCACACGTTACATAGTCGTGACGGATCGTTTCACTAGATAAGACACTTATTCCTTGTCTGAACGCTTTGAAGCTGCACAGAATTTGGACCTTCAACCTGCTGAACTCCAGTAAAGTCCACTATATGGAGAAAAATCATGGAACGTAAACATCTTGGATGACATGGGCGTGAGTAAGTTATCAGGAAATTTTAATTCTGCAGTACTAATCCTCTAAGGGAAAGTCTTTAGCTGATTGGATATGCGTGCAACTCACTAGCAACATCTCCATTGGGCAATACGGCCGTTAGGGTTACTGTAAGGTGGTGACACCTTAGACAGACCTACTTAAGGAAGACTAGGTCAGTATGGGATTACTTGCTGACAGTTTGACAGAATTCAACCATTTCTAACCAAACCCTGAGGCCTGAATCATTCTCTAGTACATGAATGCACATGCTTCTAGCAATGCAGGCTTGATTGCATGCATTGTTGCATTTCCAAATCTGTCAAAATACAATTTATGATTCAATGCAGCAAGGATTGAATTTACAGCATTCATTCAGCTGCAAGAAGAACTGTACCATGTATTAGTGTAAACTGTCTTCTAGAGTAGACGGCTTGCTCAGCATGTTAATATAGACTTGGTTTACTACCTGAAAAAAACATTTGGTTTAAAGGGGTCCTTGATTATGATTTCCCTTTTTTAACTTTAGTTAGTGTGTAATGTTGCCGTTTGAACATAAACAACATCTGCAAAGTTACGACGCTCAAAGTTCAATGCAAAGGGAGATATTTTCTTTTACGGAAATCGCTGTTTAAGGACTACAACAACTGGCAGGTAGAAACTACAAAGAGCTACTTCCTGGATTTGTGACATCACAAATGACAATTTACATAAACCCCGCCCCTGGGAACACACAACAAAGCAGGCGAAGCCATGTTGGTCTGCTTTAGAGAAGAGGAAGAGTTGTTGCAGTCGAATGTTGTTGATGCCGTCATTTTACGCCGGACTGCTTCACAAACAAGGGTCAATTCAATGTTGGATTTGCGAAGATTTGAATCAACTCAAGAGCAACTTCATAAATTTATCCACTAACCTTTAATAAAAAAAGGCCAGTTTCATTCTAAAACTTGTAACTTCTTCCCGATACTGACAATCCTCATTTTGTCTGCGTATGATTCTTCAGCTTTGTTGTTGTTGAGCAACCGAAGCGGGAGCTGTTGAAGCGCCGCCCACTTCTTGAAAGAGGGCCGGGAGCAGCAGCTCATTTGCATTTAAAGGGACACACAAAAAATATAATTGCTCACACCCAAATAGGGGCAAATTTGACATGCTATAAATAAATGAACTGAAACCGACACATTTTGGGTGACTTATAATACATCTTGTGAAAGGACTGCAACCATTTGAAGGCTGCTTTATCACCATTTGGCCTTGAGTACAACCAAGATTGTTTTAAGTATTTACAGTGCTTACAGTGCATTGACCATATATTTGAGCCTGTGATTATCTTAAACTCCAGCAGTGTCAGATCTCTCGCTTTATAGCGTCACTTGACTATAACATCACAAGATTTCAGTCACAGAGCTGAACTCTGACACCGTCCGATTAGAATGAGTGACAGCACAGAGTGGATTAGATGAATTTGGTGGTCATATAGTGAGTGAGTGTATCCAACCGAGCGAAAGCGAGGAAAACGGATGAGCACGAAAAAATGGTGGAACATAATCAGGATTTTCGGAGGTTAATTTCTGTGACTTCTGGGAGAAGAGGATTGGGGAAAAGGAATTAGACCAAAAATTGGAACGGAAGATGAGAGGAAAGAAATGGAAAGGCAGAGAAGGATGGAAGAATATAATAGAATTAGATTGGATACGTTTAGTGTGGTCGATAAAACAAAGGAAAAATAGGCAATTTAATGGTTTGAAAGTATATCATTTTGGACTGGGAATTGAATCCATTTCTGCCTCGAGTAAAACAGCATGTTATCTCATGCACACACAAACAACTCTCTGAAAAACACTAAATGTGTGTGTTCATTTCTACAGCATGAACTCTGCATTCTCAGCACCTCATCTGTGCTTACAAGGCTTACAAAGAACAAATGTAGGACGTTTCTTGTTGCAATTTGCATGTACATGCGTGTCCAAGCTCTGATGGGCTTTGTCTTAGTAAAACAGATCCATCTGGAGTTCATTAGCGTATTGAACGCGAAGATGAGGTGGTATACATGCGAGCTAATGATGGAGTCCTCTGTCTAACTGAGTCCTCAAATCAATGACGGTCACAAACTGCTGCCTAAGCTGTTTTCTGCAGAGGATTCTGTCTATTTTGGGCACAGTGCAGCAGTTTGCAAGCATGCAGATTCTCCCTGTGTGATCAAGGATGAATAGTGCTCTAATAGGATGTGAAGGTTCAGTTACGCTGCACTAAACACTAATACTTCAGATTAGTGCTCAATAAACATACATTTTCATTTTTAAACCTTTTTTTTCACCAATAACTATAAAGCAGAAAGTATACTTTTTTATGCATACGCTGAACGCACAGCCTTGCAAAGCATACTTCATTTGACTCGCACACATGCACGGGCGTTTGATGCATGCGCAGTTTTGATCTCTCACCACGAGTTACAACCCATGTAAACATCTTTGTATTCTTTCATGCTAGAGTTGTACAGGGGTACTTTCTATCCTCTTCGCACAATCTCTCGTCTATGTACGCCTCCATCATCGCAGCAGCTCGCATGCGTTCTGGTCTGTTCTGTTTAGGTTTTCTTCGAATACCTTGTGAATTGACACCCCTAGGGCACAGTTGCCACCTTGTGGATAAAGTAATGACTTCAAAAAAATGAAATGCGCATATGCGAGCTACGCATAGTGTTCTGATGACAAAATTCACTTCCCGCGCACTGTACGCGTAAAAAGTGAATATTAATGACACTAAGAAACGACATTGTTGATCTTTTAAATCAATGATCTTTCTCAGCTGATGAACTTTAAAAACATTCATCAGCCAATCAGAATCCATCCTGCTTTAAAAAGCTAAAGTGGCAGAGAAAACTGCAGCATACGCTTAGGAAAAACAGAACAATATTGTTCTTTGTTGTGGATGCTAATAGAGTTGATCTAGTTATTGTTCTTGGTGTGAACGTGCCGTTACTCCCAATCCTATATATTTGGTTAAATCCTTGTAAAGTATAAAGATTTGGTTACTTATTAATATATCACCCCTTTTCACAAGACGTAATAAGTCTGGGAAGTTTCAGCTCAAAATATCCCACAGATCATTTATTATAAATTTTCAAATTTGCTCCTATTTGGATGTGAGCAAAAACGCACTGTTTTTGTGTGTGTCGCTTTAAATGCAAATGAGCTGCTGCTCCCCGCCCCCTTTCCAGAAGAGCTTTAACAGCTCACGCTTCGGTTGCTCAACAACAACAAAGCTGGAGAATCTCACGCAGACAAAATGACGAAAGTGTTCAGCCTTACATTGTTCAAACCGGAATCGACACTGATGGAGAGACTCAGGAAGAAGTTACAACTTTTAGACGTTTCTGAACAGTTAGAGGATAAATTTATGTAGTTGCTGTGGAGTTCGACAAGCATGTGCCGTCATTTTAATCTTTTGTGCATTGAATTGACTCTCGATTGTCAAGCAGTCCGGCGTAAAATGACTGCATCAACAACAACTCTTCCTCTTCTCTAAAGCAGCACAACATGGCCTCATCTCCTTTGTGTTCCCTATATAATGGGACATGAATATAGCAAAAAGGAAAAAAAGGTTTTATTTGAATTAACCACTATAGTGCAATCTATCAAATACTGACTAAATTAAGTCTCGAGTTAATTAACCGGTCCTGGAGACGGCACTCAAATTGCACCGTTTTCTGACGATGGCAGCAAAAACCACTCTCTGAATACTGACGCACAACACAGCATAAGAAGCAGAGAGATGTGTCGTCTACATCCAGCCCAGTGGGGTTCTGCTAATATGCTCCTGTCTGCAAAAGATACCCACAACCCCCCTCTCTCTGCTGTCTTCCTCTTCAGCGAGGGGGAAGGGGTTCGTCTTTGATGTTCAACGCTTCAGGGCTCTGTCTGTCTGATATCACAGCCACCGCATTTCATTTCGCTTTGACTGTTTGTATTGATTCGGCGTGTTTGTGTTTTGTATTAGAGACGATCCTGTCTGCATTTGATTGTTTATCTTATATTTTAATCTCCATCTGACCTTGTTGCAGAAGCATTGTGCCTTTTTTAAACAAGGTAATTTAATGCAAATACCAAAAGATTATTTGTATTGTTGATGATTAAGAAGCATAATTATTTTATGTAAATAAGTCTTAAACACTCTAGCAGGAGTTACTCCTTTTATATAAAGTATAATCTATATAATTACTCCAGTCTTCAGTGTCCTTCAGAAATGATTCTAATATGCTGAATGATCATCATGTGACGCTTCTCACTGTAGAATTTTATGATTTATCACATTTTTTCTTTTGTTAAATCAACTTGGATAATTAATGTGGTTCAGATGACATAATATTTTGAGTTTCTGTTGATTAATCTAGTTGTCTTCATTGTATCAACTCAAATTTTTAATTTCAGTCAACTCAATTTTAAGGCAACTTAAGTTAAACCAGTTTACAGCGCTGAAGACTGCGGTGAGGATGATATAATTCAGCTTTGCATCACAGGAAAAAAATACATTTTAAAATATAATCAAATAGAAAAACTCTGGTTTTAAATTGTAATAATATTGACATATTAATAACATTTATTTATTATTATAAATATTATTTATATATATTATTATATTATTATTTATATTTATAAATATTAATAATATTAATATTTATTTGTAATAATATTTAATATATACAGAAGAGACCCCCCCTTTTTTTATTCCAAACACTTGAGGTTTTGATAAAAATGGTATGATGCAAGATTAGTTACAATTTTGGTTGGTTTATTAAAATCTATATATTAGGTCCGCAATCAAAAACTGTATGATTAGTCAAACCCATTTCATTTGTATATACAATGAATTTTGTCTTAGCTCATGTCTTTTCTTACCAGTTACACTAATAAAAGCCAAACTGCGCTGATGCCCCTTCAAAAAATGGGTTCATGTCACTCCTGCCTCATAGAGAGCAATTTTATTATCTTTGTTATTTTGCCAACTCAAGGACTCTGATCATAAATCATCCGTGGCACACAGAAGATGCATGCGTATGGTATTTTGCGCACATATGTGCGCAGTACAGTACAATCTGCTCGTTTATGTTGGTGTGCGTATCGTGTTCTGTGTGGGAGTTTGTGTGTGTGATTTCTGAGCGTCGCTGTCGGCGTTTCTGCGTACATTTCACACTTTCCTGCAAGACCTCTCACACTAACGCCTCTTTGCTATTCTGATAGAAATCCTCAGTGATCTGACCTGTCTGCTCCGAGAGGGAGAGAGTGATCGCTTCCCTCGGCTTTGTGTTTGCAGATGAGACACCGGTCGACTGCGCGATCTGGCACCGTGTACAAATGGGTCAAGTGAAGGTGTCTGTGCTGGTTCTGCAGACTAGAAGAACTCATTCTGCTCTCTGGCCTGACGGCACACACATTCACTACCCAGAATCCACCTGCAGGGCTTTTCGTTCACAATGGACATTCATTATGTGCAAGCGCATTTGCACAGCTGGAATGAAAAAATGCTTTTAGTGGCCATTAATGATTGCTCAAAGCAATTATGAAAATCACAAGAAAATGGTTGTATGATAGATGGATGGATGGATTAAAAAATGGATCATTTCGATATGTAATTATAATTTTTCAATAAATAATTCAATGTTCATTGAAATAGAATATTATGTACATTATAGATTAATATAATCAATAAATATCATTTATATTTTTCATTATATATTATAAAATATGTATGATATTTATTATATATATATATATATTTTTGTGTATGTGTGTGTGTGTGTGTGTGTGTATATATATATATATATATATACACACACACACACACATATATATACACACACATATATATACACACACACACACACACACACATATATATATATATATATATATATATACATACACACACACACACACATATATATATACATACATAAGTAAAATGAATTAATTATATATATATTAATTAATTAATTGTTTTTAAATTCTATGTAGGATAATGTTGATTATTGAATTATTACCATTGAAATTATTTAATATTATTTATTACATTAATATTATTTATATAGCATAAATATATAAATTAATTTTTTATTTATATATTTTTATTATTATTATAATTAATTTCAATTGGCAATAATCATTTTTCAATGTGTTCAAGGAATTACAGATCAACATCATACTAAATATCCTATTCTAGTTATTTTATTTTTATATATATATATTAGTTTCTTACTGACTTTCTCCTTGGTATGTCGGTGTGGATATAGCTAATGAAAGTGTTTGTGGTGGCATCTGTGTCAGATTATCTTGATTGATGTCAGATCAGTCCGTGATTGACTGGCCATGTCTTGGCGGCTAGCTTGACTGATCTGCTGATGGTTTGGCTTTATCTGGTTTAGTCTTTGTGGGTTTGTGGCTCTGTGGTTGTCTTCCTTATCGTTTTCCCTTCTAATACACTCAGGAATGAACACACACAAACAAAGGTCTAAAATAATAGTCCTTGTAATGGTGAATGTGAACGCGCATGATGCATGAGCTAATCTGACAGCAGGCAGGATGCTGATTGGATCGTTATTTTAACAAACGGCTCTAATAAGAAGCGACGGTGCTGCTCTAAGAGGCTGATTTGTCAAAGGCCTCATTGATTGCGCACATGCGAGTGTGTGTTTTTGCAGATTTATAGTGTTAATATAAATTGTTCTGCATCCATTCGTATTTATCTTTAAATGTAAAAGTGTGTCAAATGCCATCCCACTGTAGATTTACATGAATTCACAATATCCACCTGTGGATAGCACAGCTAAGATAATGTGGTACATGCAGAAGCTGATGAGAAATGTTTAACTATTCAGATCTCTTTAGAATAATCTCACTTTTAAATGTATACAATGCATTATTGTCAGTTTTTTCCTCACAGTATGAATTTTACACACACACACAGGTTTGTTTTGCTGTCTTAGTGAGGACATTCCTTAGGCGTAACGGTTTTTATACTCTACAAACTGTACATTCTCTCCCCCTACACTAACCCTAAACCTTTTTTATAAACATTTTTAATAAAACATTTAGTATTTTTTAAATATGAGGACTCATGAAATGTCCCCATATTTCATGTTTACGTCCAGTGTAATACCCACGTCATTATACAAATTTGTGTCCTCATAAATCACAGAAACGCATGCGCGCACTGGACAAAAAAAAAAAATCCCTGTTTGGATTTTGATAGGCAAATACTTAAGAGTCTGGATCATTATTACAGTGATTATTATGTTTCTTTTAACCCTAAAATATGGAGTGCGTATAGCTTTTCATGTCTTAAACAACCATGTAGGAAGACATCATGACCATTTTCCTGCGTAGACTTTACAGAGTGTTCACCTCTTGCAATGTCAATACAAGATCTTTACCAAAAACTGATGCACTTCTTAATGGAAATAACATTTATTGATGCAAACAAAAGGTGCATCAGTTTTGGTTAGAGACCTTGTATTGACATTGCAAGAGGTGAGCACTCTGTAAAGTCTCCTCCAGCACAACCCAAAGACTTGCATTGATGTTAAGGTCAGGACTCCAATTCATGTGTGAACATGATTCTTCATGCTCTCTGAAACATTTTTTTCACAATTATGAATCTTTGTGTTGTCATCCTGGAATTTGGTCAGATGTGTCTTCCTACATGGTTGTTTAAAGGCAGGAACACACCAAGCCGAACATCGGCCGACTAAGTTTTCTAAGTTGGTCCTCGTCGGCTCTATATATGTATATGTGTATATATGTGTGTGTATATGTATATGTATATGTATATGTATATATATATATATATATATATATATGTGTGTGTATATGTGTATGTATATATATATATATATGTGTGTGTGTGTGTGTATGTGTATGTATATGTGTGTGTATATGTATATGTATATATATATATGTGTGTGTATATGTGTATGTATATATATATATATATGTGTGTGTGTGTGTGTATGTGTATGTATATGTGTGTGTATATGTATATGTATATATATATATATATGTGTGTGTATATGTGTATATATGTATATATATATATATATATATATATATATATATATATATGTGTGTGTGTGTATATATGTATATATATGTATATATATATATATATATATATAGGGAACTACTTTTAAAAATAGGGGTGAATTTAGGGTGATTGGGACTTTTTGCTATTGAGATGACTTTGAAATTCAGATGTCCCTGAATTTACCTTTTAAAATAATACATTGGTGTAATGCTTTTTTTGTAAAAAAAAAAATTAATTGAAAATAAATCACTTCCATTGTACTAACGTGTATGAAAAATCTTTGAACGAAATCACACGTCGAGCGAAAAACCATTCATGCACATTTGATGAAGTTGAGTAAATCTGGACAGCGAATCCTGGATTTGTCCTTGGATCTGTCAAGCAAATGCAGAATTAACTATAACACTCACAAACCCTGGCACTCAGAGACAGAAATGACAAATGCTGTTTCATAATGATGATGTATACTCTTCCAACTCTCTCATTTGCCAAACGAGCCAACGCGATTGCCACATGGAAAATAGTTCCCTCTCTTCCTCTCACCTTTAAACAGGGGAGTGTATTTATAGCCCGCATCTCATGGTGTCTGTGTGGTTCTGTCTGTCATCACAGCGTTCTGCTTAATGACCCTTCAGATTAACCTCAGCTTGAGTGTTTCCTGATGTTCTCGCTTCCTAAATGGCCCTGATGAACATATAATTCAGAAATTCTTGACTGCTAATTTTATCTAGACCACATCAATCCAATCCAATCCAAGACCTAGAGGAAAAATTAATTGCTTGGTGATTTTTTTTTTTTCTTTTTTTTTTTTTTGGTGGTTTCATTCAAGTATCAGATGTTTCTGTAAAAACTCCTTTATAAAATCGTCCACAAAAGAATATAAGCTTGTTTTTGACATTAAATAAAAGCTAATTTCGACCTTTTTATCTCTCAATTCTCTTCTTTTCTCAGTTGGGGGATATGAACTTGCAATTCTGACTTTTTTCTCCTAATTGTGAGTTTATATCTCACAATTCTGACTTTATACCTTGCAATTGACCCGCCCCCTTTAGTAACTGTTGCTATGTCCGCTCTCACGCCACACATCATGTTCTCATGCGGTGAAAAATACATCGTGGAGCAAAGAGGACAAATTACAATATTTGAAACTTCAAGAAGTTTAAACGATAAATAGCGTCTAGTGTGTCTTTAAAGTGTCGTGACAGATCGCTGTAGCTCCTCGTGAAGCGATCATCTCTTCATACTAGTTCATTTATAGCATCAAATAAACATGAATGAACATCAGAAGGAATGTTGTTTCAAGCGCGGAAAGACGTGAGGACACACAATTTTACAAGTTTACCAACGTTAATCTACTAACTCCCCTAACTGCTTTGTCAGAAAAAATGGTGGATTCGGGGTTATGATTGGTCAGGTCACCTGTCAATCAAACTCGAGCAACAGATCATATGCAAGGTTATCTCATTCAATTCAATTTTTTATTTTTTTATTCAGTGGCGGAAATAAGCTTCCATACAAAAGAGATCAAATTTGTGATTTTTCTCACCGTGGGACGTGTTCCACTAATGTGTGATCTCGGTCTTTACAGGAAGAGGAAATGCCAGAGGTGGAGATAGACATTGATGATCTCCTGGAGGTGAACAGTGAAGATGAGAGAGCCGTAAAACTACAGGTAAACTCCTGTTTAAGTGTGTGTCTGTAAAAGAATGTGTTTTCCCATTAAAGCCCGAATGCCAAAACATGCAATGCAAAGAATGCAAATGTTTTTAGCTATGCTCGCTTTCATTATGTTCTGAAATCTATCAGAATAATGCACTACATGATGAATGTACATTTTGCATTCTCAGCATTGCTGAAAGGGGTGTTAAAAGAATCTTGCTGAGTAATTAGATCAAATTAGTTCAAGAGGCCATTTAATGCACTTACAAAGGCTTGATTTTTACTAGAATAGGTTTTTCATTCTTGATTTTTCAAAAAACACATTTTTAACATTTTCTATTGTTGTAGCACCTCTCTTCCAGTCTGTCAGTAATGCTGTTGGGTGCGTTTAAATGCATCGTTAGCCAACTATGGACGCAAATTCTGTTGAATTGTGTTGGTAACGACGGAACTTGCGACCATAGTTCGCTTAGTCCCCGTCTCTACGAAGCTCCTCCTTCCGAAAAGCACAGTGTGCTCTGATAGGTTGGCTGGACCAGTGTGTTGTGATTGGTCAATCACTTTTTGCACATTTCAGCACACTACTAACTAACTCAACCAAGCCCTTTATTTTGTGTATGCCTTGGGCAGGGATTATTTAAATGAGGAATATTGTGACGTGCTTATTCCCGGAAGAAAACTCGAGGCTACAATGGAGGCGTTTCAGGGAGTTCAGAAACAGTGTGAACTTATATATAGAATAACCTTTTTCATGCTTAAATAGCAACAAAACGCACTAAAGAATGTCCTCTTTAAACTATGTTTATATACTATCTAAATAATAACATCTGCTTAATTGACACAGGCTTTAAAATAAACTCTAGCACCCCCTTGAAGGTTTTTACCGCCACAGTCATGCAGAAATGCCCTAGCCAAAAACTCATGTTGTGTATGCATGTCTATTTTAAGTCTGTAAATGTTTAGGTTTCTGAAGTTGTTGTTGTTGTTGTGTTTCAGTCTGATGATATCTATCTTTTTTTTTTTGTCCCTCAGGAATCACTGTCAGACTGCTACAAGCCCACTGATGTAAGTCATAAAGTAAAATATAGGCCAAATATACAGCTCTGTTGCAAAACCTAGTGAGCTGCCTGGATATACACCGATCAGGCATAACATTATGACACTGACAGGTGAAGTGAAGAACACTGATCATCTCTTCATCACGACACCTGTTAGTGGACGAGATATATTAGGCAGCAAGTGAACATTTTGTCCTCAAAGTTGATGTTAGAAGCAGGAAAAACGGGCGAGCGTAAGGATTTGAGGTCTAAATTGTGACTGGGTCAGAGCATCTCCGAAACTGCAGCTCTTGTGGAGTGTTCCCGGTCGGCTGTGGTCAGTATCTACGGCTCGTTGACGCACGTGGGGAGTGAACTGGCCTGTGTGGTTCTGATCCAACAGACGAGCTGAAGAAGTTCATGCTGGTTCTGATAGAAAGTGTCAGAACACACAGAGCATCAGTTTCTTTGCGTAAGGGGCGGCATATCCGCAGACCAGTCAGGGTGTCCATGTTGACCCCGTCCACCGCCGAAAGAGACGGCTTAGCTAGAAAACACATGGCACCAGGATGCACTATGGGAAGAAGGGAAGCCGGCAGAGGCGGATGCTTTGGGAAACCTTGGGTCCTTCCATCCATGTGGATGTTACTTTGACTCGAACCTCCTACCTCAGCACTGAAGCAGACCATCCAAACGGAATTTCCTGGCGGCTGTGGCTGATAATGATTCCTGCCACGAAGCAAAAATGGTTCAGGAATGGTTTGAGGAGCTCAACGATGAGTTTGAGGTGTTGACTTGGACTCCGAATTCCCCAGATCTCGATCCAGTCGAGCATCTGTGGATGTGCTGAATAAACAAGTCCAATCCATGGAGGATCCACCTCACGACTTACAGGACTTAAAGGATCCCACAGATCACCTTCAGGGTCTGGAGGAGTCCGTTGACGGGTCAGGGCTGTTTTGGCAGCAAAAGGGGGACTAACACGATATTAGGAAGATGGTCATAATGTTATGCCTGATCGGTGTATATATGTATGTGTGTGTGTGTGTATATATATATATATATATATATATATATATATATTATATATATATTATATATATATATATATATATATATATATATATATATATATATATATATGAATACAAATGCTGCCTTTTTGGGTGACCAAAAAAAAAAAAATCAAATCATTACCTAATGAGGTTGTATTTTGATCGGCGTATGTAGCCAGTGAGTGTTTGAAGCAGAGCCACAGATTCCACACAACAATCACAAACTGATCCTGCATAACATCTGTGTTGTCTTTTAATTCATGCTGTACTAGTCACTACAAATCCACATACACACACCGCTTCAGGACATGCTAGTGGACGACATATGAGTGTCCACTGACCTGAAAACATGTGTGCTCAAAGAATCCATCCAACACCATGACAGACCGCAGACACAATAACGCACTGACCCACACACATGCCTTTAGTCTAATGTTTACACTCACGACTTACGCGTTTGTTTTTTTTTATTTTACATTTGATCTAGTCCTTGTATATTCATACTCTTAGATAATTCTTCATACACTACAATTCAACAGTCTGGGGTTGGAAAGATTTATAATGTTTAAATAAAGCAAACCCACACACACACACAATCTCTCTTACAGTCCTCTCTAATCTAATCACAGACATGTCATGCATGCCTGTTCGAGTGCACCACTGTCAAAACCGAGCACGTAGTTTGGGAATCGGAGACCTTGCAGCCTTGTTGCTGACCTACAGCCACGGGCTTTACACAGTGAATGAATGAAGCGGAAACGTGAGTAGACGAGACTGGAAGAATGTTACAACATACAGTCTGTCTCACTCTCTCTCTCTCTCTCTCTCTCTCTCTCTCTCTCTCTCTCTACACCAGGACTTTGTGCGCGAGCTCCTCGGCAGGATAAGAGGAATGAGAAAACTCAGCGCTCCGCAGAAGAAAAGCTTCTAGGTGCTCGAAAATGCCAACTACCTGAACTACAGATCCCACAATCCATCACTCAGCCTAGAGTCAACATACAGCCCTCAAGGACTTTCTGGCCCAGAATCAATATACCAGAGTTCTATATCCTCATTAAAGCAACTTTTTCACCCAAATTGAGCGATCCATGTCACATAAATCGCAATCTGAACCTCTCAAACAATCTCAGCAGCCGATCGGGACAGCCTGATGTTGGGTCTTACAGGCCCAAAACATGATTACACCGTTTGGTGCAGTATTACAGATAGTTGTGTGAATACAAAGCTATTTTATATAGCCTATTAATTATATTTTATAATGTTTTTCTTATAAGCAAAAGTTGTTAAAGTCACAACCATTTTTTTTTAGTTTAACACCTGTTGGCCTTTCCTGCTGATCTCAGATTTTTTTTTTTTTTTGTCCAATCACTGTCTTGTAGTGATGGCCAATATTCACTAATATCCGATAATTTTTCTAAACATTCTTACGTCATTTTGTCTTGCATACTGAAAAGTGCATCAACATTTAACGCTCGAAACGAGATCAAATATCTCAATTCAAAGGGAAACATTTCTGACCGCGTTGAAAGATATTTTTTCTTTTTTTAAGCTTAAACTCGTTTAATTTTTGACAAGCTCATCTTGATTTACGAATGTTTAGAAAGCGAGACAAAAATCCCAAAATAATTGTGTTAACGTTCACATAACTGGCCAGAATACATATCAGTCCGTCATATTACCATCATAATTGTTTTTTGATAACCATAATCTTTCAAGAATGTTGAACTGTTTTTTGACAGATCTGTGGCTAAAATAAGTGCGGTATGTGAAAAGTTAGAAGATTTCGAGTAGGATGTGCTAACTTTAATAAGGCTATATTCGGAATTAAATACTATTTATTATGCGGTATACACACTGAATAATACCCTGTAAATGGAGGGTTGAGTGCAATGCATTTTGTAATGGTATTCATTTTGGAAAATGCATTCATGCAATGTAGCATATTCTGCTGAATTAGTAGCTGAGCGTAGTATTCTAGAATTGCGAACATAGCCTGAGATTTGAATGCTTCTAAAAGACAACAAGGGCTGCATGATAGTAGATCAACAGACTTACTGTGATGATGTTCTAATGATAGCTCGATGAGGCATCTAGTATCAAAATCATCTGAATCTAGGCTTTATCCTCATACGGTTTCACACGGAGGCTGCCAAAGAATATACTGTAAAATGGCTGAATATTATGGGTGTAAACTGATACGTGTATATTCGCTATAAAGAACATTTAATCTTCATGTCGATCGGTGTCATACTCATGGGTCAAAATATGTGTTTGATGGTGTAAGTTGTATAACAAGGAATCCAGGGGAAAAACTATGGTGCTGTTTAAACTTTTAACCCTCTACAGCGTGGATGGACGATGCGTTTTGCAGGCCGAGAGAGAAAGGGCAAAAAATGAATAGAGATTCGCTCTAGTTCTAATACTGGACTCTTCTATTTTTATGATATCGCAGTTTCTGTCGGCCTGCATCTAGTATCGTTGTGGATTTTAAAGAGTTTGCGTGTTTTCAAGTATGCTTCGACCCTTCTCTCTGAGAAGAACATTCAGGGTTTAGGCTGATCTCTTTATTTTAGTTCATTAAGTTCGTTCTAAAATGTATTTGAGTGTGCGAAAGCTTTATTTATGCATGTTTTATTGGCATGATAGGAACATTTTTGGATTGCTTACTAAAGCGATGATTTGTCTTTTTATACATTATTACAAGTATTACTCTTATAAAATATTAAATTCACTTTTTATTCATTTTTATCGACCGTATTTCTGCGTTTTGGGTGTTTTTAATTGCTTTTTGTTTTTTAAATATGTAAAGTGTGGTCTTTTGTGCTGTTCTACTTAAAATAAAGGCAAAATGTCTGAACTGTTACAATACACAATCTTCAGTGTTGCTTCATTTATTTTCACACACATGCACAATATATCAAACGTGCAGATGTGCGTTGTGAAAAACACGCTTGCTTTGGGCTGTTGGTCACAAATTTGCATTTAATTACTGAACATGTCACACTAATCCTTGAAATGTATTAATCTGCTTCATTGCTATACATGACCTATCCATCATCCATCCGATAATAAAACATATGTCAATATATTACATACAGTCTTATTTAAAGAGAGTTCACCTAAACCTGTATGAGGTTCTTTGTTCTGTTAAACACAAAAGATATTTTGAAAAATGTTGGCAACCATATGGTTTTTGGTCCCCATTGTGACAGTAATTGTTTTCATACAATGAAAGTCAATGGGGACCAACAAACTGTTTAGCTACCAACATTCTTCAAAATCTCTTTTGGGGTCAAGGGAACAAAGAAACTCAAACGGGTTGAGGGTGAGTAAATGATGACAGAATTTTAATTTTTGGTTGAACTATCCCTTTAAAGAGCACAGATACATTACAAACATATGAAAAAAAAATTGCTTTACAACAACACTTTCCCTTTAAATTTCCTGACCCACTTTATGCGGGCGCGTTCACGTGGGGCATAATTGAGACTGGGAGGTGCATGTGAGGAGAATGTCTAATGACAGGCGCGTGCTCTGGCTCTGTGCCCTCCAGATGTGCAACACAATCCATTCAAATGCCATTTAGCTCAATCAACAATCTAGACTGAAAGGGTATCAGGGTTTCTTTGCAAGTAAACGAGCCATTAGGTCTAATTTGATTGTCATCAGTGCTGTCGACCATTATAGCATCATGTTAAGATTGTGATGTGGGTTGACTGAAGTAGCCCAGTTTAGCTATCTTTAGGGTAATGCATTTTGTAAAAGCACTGGTCAGCATGCTCATCTTCCCCCTTCATTTTCCTACAGACATCTCTGTTGCTCTTTTCCTGCACTGTTTTCCTCTTTGCATGTCTTTTTCTTTCATCTTTGAATCCCTGCTTTGATTTCCTTCATGTGTTTCTTTAACTCTCTCATATCTATCATGCCAGTGGTAGTGTGCATGTGGCAGAGGACAGGAGAAGACAGTGCCGTGGCATCTGCTACCCAGCAAAGCAATCAGAGTTTTGCCATGCGAGGAAGATTAGAAAGCCACATGCAGCAGAATTAAAAAAAAACACATTCCTCTCTGCATTTCCCAGAACCATCATGAAGACAAAATATTCATTCATTTCTGAAAACTGTCCCAAAGAAAAAAAAACAATCATTAATTTATCAAAGCATTGCATTCGTCGTTAAAAATCTATGTATTTATAATAAATGTGCTTTTTTTCTTTGGCGTTACGCTGCAATCGGCCATAAAGAGAGAGAAACGCCACGGGGGAGAACACGGAAAAGGACAGAAAAAGGAAGAGAGGAAAGAGAGACACGTGGTTGTGTTATTTAACTGGAAAATGTTTACTTTTTATTGCTAAATCTCTAAGATATTATATTTCCCACCTCAGCTTCAAAGTACCAGAGATGTCACCACCACAGACATTGTATATTGTTAGTTTAGTACTAAGTAAATATGATTACGGTGATTATAATATATAATGATGCATGTATGATTGATATATGTATAAATATATGATTAAATACATATCAGCAATATCAGAGCAAGAGTGCTGTTGGAAATCCAGTGCAGGTAATCACAGCTTATTATTATAAACACAACATGATTGCACGTGTGATATTGCTTTTATACAACACAGTTCAATAAACAAAAAGCTGATAAGAGTAAGTTCAATTTTAGACAGTTCTTACACCACCAACAAAAATAAAATAGTTCCTAATGAATCAAATGCTAAGTGTCTCTAAGCAACCCACGGTAATTGCGTTATTGGATAAATCAGTGCTTTGAACAAATCGGTTGAGTGAATGATTCAATGAATCACTTGGGCCTGATTTCACAGACAGGGCTTAGATTAAGCCAGGATTAGATATTAGATCAATTAGGGCATTTATGTTAAGCTTTTTTCAAATGTGCCTTTGAAAAATTTTTACTGGTATGCATATTGAGACAAAACAATGACTCTGACATATTTTAAGATATGTCAGTCCAAACTGCTTTCAGTTATGAAACCTCAAAACATGCATTTTAGTCTCGAAACATGCTTGAGCCTTGTCTGTGAAACCAGAAAGATACTACATCAAAGTACCTCAAGAGCAATTACAGAGCAGGCTGCTGTCTGTCGTTTCTAAATGAATTAAAGTTTTGAACGAATACGTTTTCGAATGAATGACTCACTCATAAATACAGTCACTTGTCACCACCAACTGGTGAATTATATCCCACAGAACTTATATCCCACATACTCACGACACAGCCAAATACAGAAACAACCTGCAAATACTCACAAAGCAACCAAATACAGAAACAACCTGCAAATACTCACAAAGCAACCAAATACAGAAACGAGCTGCAAATACTCACAACCCAATCAAATACTGAAAAGAGCTGCAAATACTCAAAACCAACCAAATACAGAAACAACCTGCAAATACTCACAATGCAACCAAATACAGAAACACGCTGCAAATACTCAAAACCCAACCAAATACTGAAAAGAGCTGCAAATACTCAAAACCAACCAAGTACAGAGATGAGCTGCAAATACTCACAACCCAACCAAACACAGAAACAACCTGCAAATACTCACAAAGCAACCAAATACAGAAACAACCTGCAAATACTCACAAAGCAACCAAATACAGAAACAACCTGCAAATACTCACAAAGCAACCAAATACAGAAACGAGCTGCAAATACTCACAATGCAACCAAATACAGAAACAACCTGCAAATACTCACAAAGCAACCAAATACAGAAACAACCTGCAAATACTCACAATCCAACCAAATACAGAAACAACCTGCAAATACTCACAAAGCAACCAAATACAGAAACAACCTGCAAATACTCACAAAGCAACCAAATACAGAAACGAGCTGCAAATACTCACAATGCAACCAAATACAGAAACAACCTGCAAATACTCACAAAGCAACCAAATACAGAAACAAGCGGCAAATACTCACAACCCAACCAAATACTGAAAAGAGCTGCAAATACTCAAAACCAACCAAATACAGAAACAACCTGCAAATACTCACAATGCAACCAAATACAGAAACATGCTGCAAATACTCAAAACCCAACCAAATACTGAAAAGAGCTGCAAATACTCAAAACCAACCAAGTACAGAGATGAGCTGCAAATACTCACAACCCAACCAAACACAGAAACAACCTGCAAATACTCACAACCCAACCAAATACAGAAACACATTACAAATACTCACAACCCAACCGAATACAGAAACAACCTGCAAATACTCACAACAACCAAATACAGAAACAACCTGCAAATACTTACAACACAACCGAATATAGAAACGAGCTGCAAATACTCACAACCCAACCAAATACAGAAACACACTGCAAATACTCAAAACCCAACCAAATACTGAAAAGAGCTGCAAATACTCAAAACCAACCAAGTACAGAGATGAGCTGCAAATACTCACAACCCAACCAAACACAGAAACACATTACAAATACTCACAACCCAACCGAATACAGAAACAACCTGCAAATACTCACAACCCAACCAAATACAGAAACAACCTGCAAATACTCACAAAGCAACCAAATACAGAAACAACCTGCAAATACTCACAAAGCAACCAAATACAGAAACGAGCTGCAAATACTCACAATGCAACCAAATACAGAAACAACCTGCAAATACTCACAAAGCAACCAAATACAGAAACAAGCGGCAAATACTCACAACCCAACCAAATACTGAAAAGAGCTGCAAATACTCAAAACCAACCAAATACAGAAACAACCTGCAAATACTCACAATGCAACCAAATACAGAGATGAGCTGCAAATACTCACAACCCAACCAAACACAGAAACAACCTGCAAATACTCACAACCCAACCAAATACAGAAACACATTACAAATACTCACAACCCAACCGAATACAGAAACAACCTGCAAATACTCACAACAACCAAATACAGAAACAACCTGCAAATACTTACAACACAACCGAATATAGAAACGAGCTGCAAATACTCACAACGCAACCAAATACAGAAACGAGCTGTAAATAGTACAGACCACAACCACAAATTTTTCAAGGGGACCCTAACAAGTGACGAAGCTGGCTGGGACATGCTTATTGTTCAGTGGCTTATTGTTCGTGTCAGTAGTGTTGTCGATGACCTGAAAGGTGAGTTTTTTGTTTATTTTAACATCCTGTTCGTATGTGCATTGTAAGAATTTGCAGCAATTTTTTAAAAATTTTTTGGTTATGTTGTGATTATTTGCAGCTTGTTTCTATATTTGGTTGCGTTGTGATTATTTTCACACATTGCCAAACTGATGAAGATATTTTCTTAATTTGCTGGTGTTTTCTTCAAATGCAGCATGTTGAGTGCTCTCGGCCACCGTAGTTTCACGAGGAGGACCAACAACTCAAATCTTCCATTTGAGAAACTGGTGCATTCTGGTGTAATCAAAAGCAAACAGCAGCCCCATAAATCTCCACCCACCATCTTATCTAAAGATACACAGAAACCAACAAGAATCACAGTGTTTATGGATCTGAGCAAGACATATTCTTATTTACATTGAACTTAGTTTAAAGAAAAAATAGTAATAGATAACGTGTGACCATTAATCGCAAACTCTAATGATGTTTTATTTTTGAAGAAAATCCTATTGCTGTGGCCAATAGATTTTCAGCAGCGGAGGCAGATTTGTGTTTTTATTAGTTCATGTTTGACTTGCCGAGCACTGACCCAGATCTGTGGAGAAACCCCAGGTCTAAAAGCTCTTCAGGAACGCACATTCAATCACACTGCTGTCACGTGACCGTGACGGTCTGCGTGTGTACGCTGTGTGTACTGTAATTGGTTTATTTCACTCCAGTAAACACAGTCTGTCTCTAGAGACATGTAAGTACTGGAATACCTCTAGTGCTATCAGAGCCACTGCTGCAGACTCCATTCACTTCATAGCCATTACAGCAGCCATCAGCTCACTACCTATTATTAGACTACCACTATGCTCAAATTCTTCTGTTCCACTACTACTATTCCAGCTAAAACGGAATGTTTTTGTAAAAAGAATCTGGGCCTCATTTATGAAAAAAAATTCCATAGATTTCATCCTGAAAGTGTATACGCACAAAAACTAGATTCAGATTCATAAAATCTGTGTACGCCAGAACCTGCGAAAGATTGTCCGTCCGTGCATCTCCACCTTGTCTCCTCCCCGAAATCACCATTTATAGAGTTTTACTATGCATAACCTCATCTGCATATCATTCCCATGCATATTCTCATCCACGTGACACCATTGTTAACACAGTCAAAGATAGTCTACATAGTCTACAAGACATTGGAAGAATGTTAGATAGAGACTATAAATGCCATTTGTGTTGTAGGGGATTTTTACTGTTAAAGACCCAAAAGACCAGATATGATAAATGAATGAGTCAGGGTTTTTAAAAAAAAAAAGCAATTGAAGAAAACACATAAAAAGATGCACATGATTCACAGTTTCTTCAAGACTGAAGTTGATCTGAGCTCTGCTTTAAACAGGAAACTTTCCACAATTTTGATACCATGAGGAAAAACTGCCATATAGATATGTTTAATATTTTCTCATTATTTGGCTGAGGGTATAGTATATTAATTAGGCTGCTGTCACTTTAAGAGCTGATGTATTATACACGTGCGTTTTCTTTCTCAACCGTTTACGTAAACACTCGCCAAAACTGCCTTTTGATATTATTTTAAGTTTATTTGACTGTTTAAGTGAGAAATAACTTTTCAAGGGTCTGGGGCTTCATTTATAACCGTTACGTACACACAAAACATGCCCTGAAAGAGACGTACGCCACTTCTTACGCAAAAGATGGGATTTATGAAAACAAACCTCACGCAAACTCATGCGTACGATCACTTTTACTAGAGTGAGAAAAGTAATGAAGTAAACGGAAGGATTTTAAACTCTGTTTTCGTTTTGATGTACACTTTTACATTAATATTCCACTTTTATTAATGGCGATGAGCCCTAAAATTACATAAAGTCGTTACGCAGAAGATAAACAAAAATGACATGGATTTAGATAGTGGATGTGCTGTTTTGATGACAGTGAGGAGTGATGGGACCTCAATCATTCCTCTTTAAACTAGCGAGAGCTCACTTAAAATACTATTTGGACATGGGAAATTAATGAATCAACTCTATTGTAAAAACTTTATCTGAGAAGTAAGCTATTTTATAGCTACAATTTTGTTTTTATGGATATTTTGATATATTTATTCTAAAACAACAGGGATATTGAATGATTTTTTTCCGTATGTAATATTTCCCAGTGTCTTGTACTTTTGTTAACAATGGTGTGACGTGGATGGGAATATGCATGGAAATGATATGCAGATGAGGTTATGCATAGTAAAACTAGGCGTTGTGAGCTCCAGATATGGTGATATGGACAATCTTCCGCCGACTGGGATTTATAACGGGATTTTTGTGCAGGTTCTGGTGTACACATGGTTAATAAATCTCCTTTTTTTTGCGTACACCATTTTCAGATTTATGTCGTATGTTGACTTTTAGTAAGGTTTTAGTCATCTTTAATAATGTTCTCAAAACAGTTTTTTTCTGAAATAATGTTCCTCAAACATTGTTTAAATATTTCTAATTGTTTCAAAAGTTAAAACTAGGATTTCATTCTCAAGTGGCAATGAAAAACATCTTTTATCAACTTTAGGGGATGAAAATAGACATTGTATTTAGCCATAACAGAGTTATATAGATTTCCTATTGCCTTCAGTCAGGTCGTATAGTGATACAGAGATCGGAAAGCATGAAATGGTTGTGATATGGACGTGTGATGCTGAAATTTGACTGGGCAGAAATTCGTCTCCCTTTCAAACAGGTCTGAGAGTTAGACACGCTTGTTATCCTCACACCGAAATGTAATTATCACAAATGAGTTTCTTAGATCTTCTAAACCGCATCAAGCATGACTGTGTTCAGAGATGAATCCGTCAAATTTGACTTCTCATTGTGCTTTCCATAACGTCAGAGATTGTTGTATATTTCGTATTCTCACAAAAGAGATGCTAATTTATCAAATCATTTTAATTACATCACTAGTGAGTCACTGTTTCCTGTGAATAACACACGCGTTCTCATCTCTGATTGGGGTTTAATGGGCAGAACTCCGTGTGGCTTTAATGACATGCACTGATCTGGTTTATATAGGTCAACTATGCTGTTCAGGGTTAGTGTTCTCACAGATGCTACTGTAAAGAAGATTAACAGCTCTTAAAAACACACAAGTAAACATGTGCCTTTGTTTGTGTGTGTGTAGAGGAAGAATACTATTCCAGACAAAGTCAAGGCAGGGCATTCGCCATCTGTTTTGATTATTTCATGTCTGTGAGGAAAACTCTTCACAGTGACGCAAATGAGGTGATTCCCATCATGAAAACAACAACAGAACAATACCTTTGCATACCCTTTAAATTCCCATCAATGAAATCCTAAGTAAGCCTTCATGTCACTAAATGCTTTCGTCTCCAAAGAGAAACTGGAATCACTGTGGCAACCGAACAGTAACGATATTATTTTCATTTTGTTGTATGAAGAGAACCTTTGACTTGTGATTTATTTGTAATCTGATATGATTGATATCATTAAATTAACTTGGAGCTCATCATTCAAATGCGAATACATTATAAAATCATGCTGAGGGAGAAAGATTTTCAATCAAATTAATAAATTTCATGTCAGCAGTGCTGTGGCTCGGATATTTTGCTTGTTTGTTTCTGCGGAGAAATAGCTGCTATGAAGAATGCACTTCTCGCAGTCTAAAAATGAAATATGCACTGAAATGTGTAATAATTTGCTTTACAGCATGTTGTTTTAGGCCCGCTTGATATTCACGACTTTCCTGGGAAATACGCATTCATGAAAAACACATATTTGTTTGTTGATGTTGATGCTGAGCATGTTTTAAGAGGATTTGAATGAGACAGCAGTGCCGACAATAAGCCTTTTTTCAGGCCAGATTTTCTCTTTTCAGTCAGACACACACTCATAAACATATAGAGATAATAATAACAGCAGCAACTAAATAATAATAATAATTAGCGTCCTTGAGCGATGGAAAGGCGCTATATAAATAAAACTTATTATTATTATTATTCTTATAATAATAATAATCCATGGCTATATAAGTAATATCAATAATATTATAAATATAATTATAAATAAATTCATATTATAGTTCATAATTTGTTTATTCTAGATATAGCTAGGCCTATATTTATATATTTACAATTAAGTGTCAAACTAACAAGATCCGCGCTGATATAAAAAAATCTCGCGATTTAGCATCATACTGCTTTAATACAACATATCAATAAATAAATTTAATACTAAAAGGTACACCATGTAACTTTTGACGCTGCGGTTAATAACAAAACTGTATGCGTCTCGCGGAAGAACATTGTAGCCGGAACTACTTCTCTCTGTTCACCGGTAGTTACTCCGCAGCGGTTGTCGTCCAGCTCTGTCTAAAATAGTCCGAATATAAACACTTATTATAGGCGTACCGTATAGGGTTGCGGGGCAGTCCCGAAATCGTGTGCTTTGTCCCGCTACCGTAATAATTCAGGATAAGACAAAAGCACGATTTGGAAGATTCATGATGTACTCAATTATTACATAAATTCTGTAAATTTAGAACCAAAAAAAGTTACATAGTGTATCTTAAATAAGCCTAACTTACATTTTGCCAGTTACTTTGTTCCGCCAGCGAAAATATTTCTAAACGAAGTCGCACTGTGGCGCGATATTATAACGTCGCTCCTGACTGAATCAATATGTTTGAACGAATCGTTTGAGTGAATGATTCAACGACCGATTCATAATTTAAATAGGTCACGTTCGTTCCAGACTGAATCAATATGTTTGAACGAATCGTTTGAGTGAATGATTCAACGACCGATTCATAAATAGGTCACGTTCGTTCCTGACTGAATCAATATGTTTGAACGAATCGTTTGAGTGAATGATTCAACGACCGATTCATAAATAGGTCACGTTCGTTCCTGACTGAATCAGTTTTTGATCAAATCGTTTAAATAAATGATTCCATATGACTCATTCGTTCACTTTTCGCCACCTAATTGCGAATCGATTTAACGGTTGCATTTTTGTTATTGTTATTAATTATTACACATTATTATTGTTATTATTAAATACTTTTATAATTTTTTATAAATATTAGTACATATATATTAGATGGATGTTATAACGAGACTTAGATTGCATATTTACAGTAAATAACTTTGTCCCCTTGGAGCTGTTTGAATATTAACAGAAGAAAGTGAGTCCCTCCCCTTTCACTGAACTTCATGAAACTCCTTCAGACTGTCTTCACTCATTGGTTCACCATGGCTGTGTTTTCTACTTTTACTCCGGTGTTCGTGGCGATTTTGTGCGTGATTATCGGGTTTCTCTTCAAAAACTCCCAGAGGAGAGAGCCCAGATCAAAGCAGAAGAGTTCAGGTGAGACAGCCAGACCATGGGTGGATGAGGATCTGCAGGACGATACAGAAATCAGCAGGAAACACAACGGTACTGTACTGTACACCCCTATAGCCACACCACCACTATATTACATTACAGTAACAATGAAGTAGTAAGTTAAGTGACAGGAACTTAGTTTTGCACACATTGTCCTAACTACAAAACAAATAATACTGCATATTTGAACCAAAATGCATATTAGTACCTTAGAGTAGCAATGCGTACCTTAAGAAAGCATCCCATTAACCTTTTAGGGGTAAATAAGGTACAAAAATATCCTTTTAAGGGTACTACACTAGTAACAAGCTGTTGTACCCCTAAAGGTACAGTTTTTACACATTTTTTCTGAGAGTGCATGATAATAACTCTAAGAATAAAATATGTAGTTTTACATTAGCATGAGTATAGTATATCAGAATCATAATACAAGTATTACATATTTTCTAATTTATGATTCAGATTAATTTATAGATATGTAGTATTTTAGTAATATTGTTATAGTATGTCATATAATTAATAATCATTCTGCAAAAGCCACCATGGAAATAAATAAATCGACCATATAAGAAAGTATCGAAGCAATAAAGCATGTGATTATTGAAATGAACAAAAAAATGAAATCACTGGATATCTGGAGGTTAAATAAGAATATGTTGAAAATCATCATGTGTTGGATGGTTAGAGTCAAGAGTGGAAAGCAAACATAGGTTTTATGTGAAGATGCCTTTTAAAGAGGGAAGTCGAGCTCAATGATGCAGAACTTTTGAAGAGATCTCAAAGTGTGAGATCTCAAAAGTCAGTGGACAGAGTTTGGAACCGAATACAAAGGTTACATTTACATTTACATTTACTCATTTGGCAGGTTCAAGTCCAAAAAGATGTTGCAACATGCTTGATTACAGGAAATTCAAAAATGTTTCTAGTGCTTTAATGTTTGTTCAACAATTGAGTACACTGTTTATATGGAGTATGGTCACACTTTAGTTTGGGAACATATTCACTATTAACTACGACTTTTGCCTCAAACTCCTGCTTAAAGGCACAATATGTAAGATTTTTTATATAAAAATATCCAAAAACTACAGAGCCCCAAAAAGTAGAAGGCTAAATCATGCGCGTGATTTATAAATCGAGGGAACGAAATAATAAATCGTGTGCACGAATTAGCAAATTGAGGGAACGAAATAATGAATTGTGTGCACAATTTAGGAAATTGTGGAAACAAAATAGTAAATCTTGCACACGTTTTAGCAAATCGAGGGAACGAAATAATGAATTGTGTGCACAATTTAGGAAATTGTGGAAGCAAAATAATAAAACTTGCACAAGATTTAGCAAATTGAGGAAACGAAATAATGAATCTTGTGCACGATTTAGCAAATCAAGGAACAAAATAATAAATCGTGCGGACGATTTTGCAAATCGAGGGAACGAAATAATGAATTGTGTGCACAATTTAGGAAATTGTGGAAACAAAATAATAAAACTTGCACACGTTTTAGCAAATCGAGGGAATGAAATAATGAATTGTGTGCACAATTTAGGAAATTGTGGAAACAAAATAGTAAATCTTGCACACGTTTTAGCAAATCGAGGGAATGAAATAATGAATTGTGTGCACAATTTAGGAAATTGTGGAAACAAAATAGTAAATCTTGCACACGTTTTAGAAAATCGAGGGAATGAAATAATGAATTGTGTGCACAATTTAGGAAATTGTGGAAGCAAAATAGTAAATCTTGCACATGATTTAGCAAATTGAGGAAACTAAATAATAAATCGTGTGCACAATTTAGCAAATCGAAGGAATAAAATAATAAATCGTGCGGACGATTTAGCAAATCGAGGGAACGAAATAATGAATTGTGTGCACAATTTAGGAAATTGTGGAAACAAAATAGTAAATCTTGCACACGTTTTAGCAAATCGAGGGAACGAAATAATGAATTGTGTGCACAATTTAGGAAATTGTGGAAGCAAAATAATAAAACTTGCACAAGATTTAGCAAATTGAGGAAACGAAATAATGAATCTTGTGCACGATTTAGCAAATCAAGGAACAAAATAATAAATCGTGCGGACGATTTAGCAAATCGAGGGAACGAAATAATGAATTGTGTGCACAATTTAGGAAATTGTGGAAGCAAAATAATAAAACTTGCACACGTTTTAGCAAATCGAGGGAATGAAATAATGAATTGTGTGCACAATTTAGGAAATTGTGGAAACAAAATAGTAAATCTTGCACACGTTTTAGAAAATCGAGGGAATGAAATAATGAATTGTGTGCACAATTTAGGAAATTGTGGAAGCAAAATAGTAAATCTTGCACATGATTTAGCAAATTGAGGAAACTAAATAATAAATCGTGTGCACAATTTAGCAAATCGAAGGAATAAAATAATAAATCGTGCGGACGATTTAGCAAATCGAGGGAACGAAATAATGAATTGTGTGCACAATTTAGGAAATTGTGGAAACAAAATAGTAAATCTTGCACACGTTTTAGCAAATCGAGGGAACGAAATAATGAATTGTGTGCACAATTTAGGAAATTGTGGAACCAAAATAATAAAACTTGCACAAGATTTAGCAAATTGAGGAAACGAAATAATGAATCTTGTGCACGATTTAGCAAATCAAGGAACAAAATAATAAATCGTGCGGACGATTTAGCAAATCGAGGGAACGAAATAATGAATTGTGTGCACAATTTAGGAAATTGTGGAAGCAAAATAATAAAACTTGCACACGTTTTAGCAAATCGAGGGAATGAAATAATGAATTGTGTGCACAATTTAGGAAATTGTGGAAGCAAAATAATAAAACTTGCACAAGATTTAGCAAATTGAGGAAACAAAATAATGAATCTTGTGCACGATTTAGCAAATCAAGGAACAAAATAATAAATCGTGCGGACGATTTAGCAAATCGAGGGAACGAAATAATGAATTGTGTGCACAATTTAGGAAATTGTGGAAGCAAAATAATAAAACTTGCACACGTTTTAGCAAATCGAGGGAATGAAATAATGAATTGTGTGCACAATTTAGGAAATTGTGGAAACAAAATAGTAAATCTTGCACACGTTTTAGCAAATCGAGGGAATGAAATAATGAATTGTGTGCACAATTTAGGAAATTGTGGAAGCAAAATAATAAAACTTGCACAAGATTTAGCAAATTGAGGAAACAAAATAATGAATCTTGTGCACGATTTAGCAAATCAAGGAACAAAATAATAAATCGTGCGGACGATTTAGCAAATCGAGGGAACGAAATAATGAATTGTGTGCACAATTTAGGAAATTGTGGAAACAAAATAGTAAATCTTATTACATAAATATTATTAGATCAATCAGCTTGAAAACAAGTTCCATGATTCCACACTCATTCACTGCATCATCAAACTGCAACTTTGTTATTGTTTTGAAGAGGTTAGCGACCCCTAGTGGCGGAAAAAATTACATATTGTGCCTTTAATAGCATGTAAGGTAGTGGTTTTATATATATATATATATATATATATATATATATATATTCTAAATTGGTCATGCAGGATAAGGCATTAATCTGTGCTTTATAAGGACTGATAAACAGCCAATATGCTAGTAATATACAAACTAATAATCAACTAGTTAATAGTGAGAATTGAACCCTAAAATAAAGTGTTATCCGATACTTTCTTTTTCATAATTGCATATATGGCAGTTTTCTTCCATTATATGGCATTTCAAAACAAAAGACGGAGAATTTAATAAATGAGATTGCCATGTTTCTAAATCTTTTGTCTGTGCACAGAGGATGATGATGATTGGCTGGACACAACAGAGGAAGAAAACCTGCCCCATATCCCGTACAGTCCAGTTCAGTACTCTACTGCCGAGATGCTGGAACGCTCGGAGAAGTTTTATTCGCTCATGAATCAGAGACGGTCTGTGCGCTTCATCAGCCCAGAACCGGTACCAAGAGAAGTGATTGACAATGTCATACTCACTGCAGGTAGTGCAATCTATCTAAATGTGACCAGTTTCTTGCCTGATTTGGCAGAGGTAGCAACAAACCCTTTGTTTTCATCATTGATTCACTCTCTGGTGTGTGTGTGTGTGGAAGGCACTGCACCCAGTGGAGCTCACACTGAGCCCTGGACGTTTGTGGTGGTGTCTGATGCTGATGTCAAACACAAGATCAGAGAGATCATTGAGGAAGAGGAGGAGATCAACTACAAGCAAAGGATGGGAGACAAGTGGGTCCATGACCTGAAGAGACTGAGGTGTGTTTCAAAGAGAAAAGAGGCTTCAGAAATAACTTATTTACATATAGCTTTATGCTTAATGTTTATTAGTTTTATTATTACTGTACGATACTACTATGTATTATAACTTAATATAACATTTACATAAACATAATAATAATAAAACACAACGTGTGGATAAACTAATTTAGCTATGATATTAGTGCCCCCTTGTGGTTACTTTTTTCAATCTCTCTCTTTGTTTTTTTACCATGATTAACATTGTTTCAAACAGCTAAGAGGTAAGATAAAATAATAATAAAAAATATATTATTATAATTATTTCTATTAAATAATATTATTACATTACTTTTTATATGGTATTAGAATAATAATAATTATAATAATATATTTTTTATTATTATTTTATCTTACCTCTCAGCCGTTTGAAACAATGTTAATCATGGTAAAAAAACAAAGAGAGAGAGGTAAGATAAAATAATAATAAAAAATATATTATTATTATTATTATTCTAATACCATATAAAAAGTAATGTAATAATATTATTTAATAGAAATAATTATAATACTACAATAATTATAAAATGTAAATATTTATAATGTAATTCACTGTAATACAATAGTAATAATAATATTATATTATTATATTACTATTTTTGTAATACTATGCACTGTAATATAATGACAATATTACATATAATGTTTATAATCCTATAATAAATAACTTTGAAATAATCTGTATAATACTATACACTGTAATATTATAATAAAAATTATGATTGTTGTTTGTTGTTGTAATACTATGCAAAGTAATATGATAACAACATTTATTAGGAATAAGTAATAATGTTTATAACACTATAATAAATCATATTTTTTATAATACTATACACTGTAATATAATAATAAAAATATTATTGTTTGTTCTTGTAATACTATACACAATAATATAATATTTATAATAAATAATAATGTTTATAATACTATAATAAATAATATTTTTATAAAACTATACACTGTAATAAAATACTAAAAACGTATTGTTGTTGTGATACTATACACAGTAATGTAATAATTATTAGAAATAATAATGTTTATAATACTATAATAATTAACATTTAAATAATATTTTAATACTATACACTGTAATTTAATCATAATTGTTTTTGTTGTAATACTATATACTCTAATATAATATTTCAGTATATAATTATTATAATTATTAGTGTATAGTATTATAAATGTGATTTATTATTGGGATTTTTACTGAATTTTTAGATAAAATATTTGATCATAATTATAATTATTACACAATGTTTTAATAAACTTATGTACATGTGATATTAAAGCCCCCTTGTGGTCAGTTCTACTAGTTCTACTATGTATAATTTTATCCCAAGAATTTATAACTTCGGAGTTCACTAAATAACAAAAACAAACTATAAACCTCTCTTTCACAGGACAAACTGGGTGAAGGAGTATTTGGATGTGGCTCCATATCTGATTCTAGTGTTTAAGCAAACATACGGACTTCTGCCCAATGGCAAGAAAAAGACTCACTATTACAATGAAATCAGTGTGTCCATTTCCTGTGGGATTCTCCTGGCCGCCCTGCAGGTGAGACTCAAGCGTTTGTTTATAAAATATGCAATATTCCATCGTTCACTCTTTGTTTATATTTGCTTATGTTAGAATGTTGGGCTGGTTAGCGTGACGACCACTCCTCTGAACTGCGGCCCGCAGCTGAGGTCCCTCCTCCAGCGACCAGCCAATGAGAAGCTTCTAATTTTGCTTCCTGTTGGCTACCCTGCGTCTGACGCCAAAGTGCCTGACCTCAAGCGGAAGGACCTCAGTGACATAATGGTCACTGTGTGACACTATCAGCAAGCATTAGCTGCTGGAAGCCCTGGATTATTTGAATGGATGATTACGTTCTTTGTAATAGAAATGGCAAATTAGACCAAATGTACACCTGACCATAAAGGGATGTTACAGAAATAGAACACGTTAGAATACTTTTACATTTTGCATGGTTCTTTTAATGTAAACGTCATATTGTGAATCTGCTGTGCAAGTAATTTTGCAATAATCATCTCTAAGTTACAGTTTACCATGGGGTTTTTACAGTAACAAAGTAAAAGCCTACAGATTGTTGTACTATTTAATATTCTTCTTCTGAGCAACATGCTGATTTATGCTAACTACACAATAAAACATGTTAAGGTGTTAAAATATGCTCGTAACATGCTAATGCATGCTAGCAATGTGCTAAAACATGCTAGAAACGTGATAAAAAAATTATAATTTATGATAGCAGTTTGCTAGAAACGTGTTAATTATGCTATCAATGTGATAACGCATCAACAATGTGTTAAAATATGCTCGCAACATGCTAATGCATTCTAGCAATGTGCTCAAACATGCTAGAAACGTGCTAAAACATGCGAATTTATGATAGCAGTTTGCTAGAAACATGTTGATTATACGAACAATGTGATAACACATCAACAATGTGTTAAAATATGCTCGCAACATGCTAATGCATTCTAGCAATGTGCTCAAACATGCTAGAAACGTGCTAAAACATGCTAATTTATGATTGCAATTTGCTAGAGACGTATTAATTATGGTAACAATGTGATAACACATCAACAATGTGTTAAAATATGCTCGCAACATGCTAATGCATTCTAGCAATGTGCTCAAACATGCTAGAAACGTGCTAAAACATGCGAATTTATGATAGCAGTTTGCTAGAAACATGTTGATTATACGAACAATGTGATAACACATCAACAATGTGTTAAAATATGCTCGCAACATGCTAATGCATTCTAGCAATGTGCTCAAACATGCTAGAAACGTGCTAAAACATGCTAATTTATGATTGCAATTTGCTAGAGACATGTTAATTATGCTAACAATGTGATAACACATCAACAATGTGTTAAAATATGCTCGCAACATGCTAATGCATTCTAGCAATGTGCTCAAACATGCTAGAAACGTGCTAAAACATGCTAATTTATGATTGCAATTTGCTAGAGACATGTTAATTATGCTAACAATGTGATAACACATCAACAATGTGTTAAAATATGCTCGCAACATGCTAATGCCTTCTAGCAATGTGCTAAAACATGCTAGAAACGTGCTAAAACATGCTAATTTTTGATAGCAATTTGCTAGAAACGTGTTAATTATGCTAACAATGTGATAACACATCAACAATGTGTTAAAATGTTCTTAACATGCTAATGCAAGCTAGCAATGTGATATAACATGCTAGAAACGGGTTAAAACATACTAATTTATGATATCAGTTTTCTTGAAACATGTATTAACATTAACATAATGTTAAAATATGCTCGTAACATGCTACTGCATTCTAGCAATGTGCTAAAACATGCTAGAAACATGCTAGAAACGTGCTAAAACATGCTAATTTATGATAGCAATTTGCTAGAAACATGTTAATTATGCTAACAATGTGATAACACATCAACAATGTGTTAAAATATGTTCTTAACATGCTAATGCATGCTAGCAATGTGATAAAACATGCTAGAAACATGTTAAAACATGCTAATTTATGATATAAATTTTCTTGAAACATGTATTAACATTAACATAATGTTAAAATATGCTCGTAACATGCTAATGCATGCTAATTTATGATAGCAATTTGCTAGAAACGTGTTAATTATGCTAACAATGTGATAACACATCAACAATGTGTTAAAATATGTTCTTAACATGCTAATGCATGCTAGCAATGTGATATAACATGCTAGAAACGTGTTAAAACATGCCAATTTATGATAGCAATTTGTTAAAAAAGTGTTAATTATGCTAACAATGTGATAACACATCAACAATGTGTTAAAACATGTTAGCAATGTACTAACTCATGATAGCAAAGTGTTAAAACATGCTAGAAACGTGCTAAAACATGCTAATTTATGATTGCAATTTGCTAGAGACGTGTTAATTATGCTAACAATGTGATAACACATCAACAATGTGTTAAAATATGCTCGCAACATGCTAATGCATTCTAGCAATGTGCTCAAACATGCTAGAAACGTGCTAAAACATGCTAATTTATGATTGCAATTTGCTAGAGACATGTTAATTATGCTAACAATGTGATAACACATCAACAATGTGTTAAAATATGCTCGCAACATGCTAATGCCTTCTAGCAATGTGCTAAAACATGCTAGAAACGTGCTAAAACATGCTAATTTTTGATAGCAATTTGCTAGAAACGTGTTAATTATGCTAACAATGTGATAACACATCAACAATGTGTTAAAATGTTCTTAACATGCTAATGCATGCTAGCAATGTGATATAACATGCTAGAAACGGGTTAAAACATACTAATTTATGATATCAGTTTTCTTGAAACATGTATTAACATTAACATAATGTTAAAATATGCTCGTAACATGCTACTGCATTCTAGCAATGTGCTAAAACATGCTAATTTATGATAGCAATTTGCTAGAAACATGTTAATTATGCTAACAATGTGATAACACATCAACAATGTGTTAAAATATGTTCTTAACATGCTAATGCATGCTAGCAATGTGATAAAACATGCTAGAAACATGTTAAAACATGCTAATTTATGATATAAATTTTCTTGAAACATGTATTAACATTAACATAATGTTAAAATATGCTCGTAACATGCTAATGCATGCTAATTTATGATAGCAATTTGCTAGAAACGTGTTAATTATGCTAACAATGTGATAACACATCAACAATGTGTTAAAATATGTTCTTAACATGCTAATGCATGCTAGCAATGTGATATAACATGCTAGAAACGTGTTAAAACATGCCAATTTATGATAGCAATTTGTAAAAAAGTGTTAATTATGCTAACAATGTGATAACACATCAACAATGTGTTAAAACATGTTAGCAATGTACTAACTCATGATAGCAAAGTGTTAAAACATGCTAGAAACGTGCTAAAACATGCTAATTTATGATAGCAATTTGCTAGAAACATGTTAATTATGCTAACAATGTGATAACACATCAACAATGTGTTAAAATATGTTCTTAACATGCTAATGCATGCTAGCAATGTGATAAAACATGCTAGAAACATGTTAAAACATGCTAATTTATGATATAAATTTTCTTGAAACATGTATTAACATTAACATAATGTTAAAATATGCTCGTAACATGCTAATGCATGCTAGCAATGTGCTCAAATATGCTAGAAACAGGCTAGCAATGTGTTAGACCATGCTGGAAACGTGTTAAGCATGCTCATTTATGATAGCAATTTGCTATAAACATGTAAATTATGCTTACAATATGATAAAACATGCTAGCATTGTTTATTCATTTTACTAGCAACATAGTAAACGTTATCAGTGTGCTAATTCGTGTTAGCAATGTGCTAAAACATGCTAGCAATGTGTTAAAACATGTTAGCAATATGCTAAAATATGTTAACAGTGTGATAAAACATGCTATTAACATGCTAATTCATACTAACAATATGCAATGTGCTAATTCATGTTAGAAACATGTTAACGTTGGTTAAATCATGCTAGCAACATGTTAAATTATGTTAGCAACATGTTAAAAATGCTAGCAATGTTTTAAATCATTTTAGCAATGTGCTAAAACATGTTAACAACATTCTAAAACACCCTCTATCTCTCTCTGTTTTCTGAGAGACTGTATTGCCTTCAAACTACTTCAAACTGCTTTCTCAAGCCAACATCAAAGGTTGTCTTGACTTTTTATCTAGTTAGATGTTGAAATACTTCAAGTTCAGTTCAGTTCTTTTATTTATAAAGCACATTTAAAACAGCCTGACATGACTGACCAAAGTGCCATACACCTCAAATAACCAAAGATAAGAAAAGTAAACTAATAAGCAACATTAACAAATTTAACTAAAAAAAATAAATGAATTAATAAAATAAACAATATCAAAAGTTAAACCATACAAAGGAGTGACATTAACATGTCATGTACATTAAAGCTGCATCACTGCAAGAAAAAGCTTTTCTTACTTAGTATTTTTGTCTCGTTTCCAGTCCAAATATCTAAAAATTCTTAAATCAAGAAAAGTAAAAACATATTGTCTTGTTTTCTGAAAAAATAAGTCAGAATTAATTGAGAACAATAATCTTGTTTTCTGTTTGAATTAAGATTATTTTTCTCACTGAAGCAAAAACCCACTTAATTCTGACTCTTTTTCTTCAGAAAACAAGACTACTTTTTACTTGTCTAGTAAATGCTTCTTCATATTTTCTTTTATAAAACATAACAATATGCGGATTTTAATATTAAAATAATATTAAAAAGAATCCTGTACATATATATATTGTATTATAATTATTATTATTATATTTTAAATGATTTTAAATATTATTAATAATATTAATATTTTATATATGGAATTATATATAAATAAAAGTACTCAAATTATATATATATATATATATATATATATATATATATATATAATTTGTGTATATGTTTATTTATATTTATATAATATATATCTATATAAATAAAAGTACTCAAATATTTATATATATATATATATATATATATATATATATATATATATATATACACACATTTATTGAGTACTTTTATTTTGAAAATTAATGGTTCAAAACATAAGGGTTTGACGTTGACTAGAACAGGAAGTTGTTTTAGTTAGTTAGTTGACCGATTTCCTTAGTCGATTATCTTACTAGACTTGCATTTTGTGATCGATTTAAGGAAGTAAATATGTAATATATCTCAACATTTTTCTAGTTTTACTGTTATGCATCGCGCTCGATAAGGAAAGCGGTGTAGTTTCCGAGCTTCTCTCGTGTTGACGAACTCAAGCCGGTGAGGATGTCGTGCTCGCTGGAGAAGGTGCTCGGCGACGCGCGGACGCTTCTGGAGCGGCTGAAGGAGCACGACACGGCCGCGGAGAGTCTCATCGATCAGTCGAGCGTCCTCAGCCAGAAGATCCACAGCATGAAGGAGGTCGGAAACACTCTCCCTGACAAGGCATGATATGAGATCTCCTACTGACCAGCTGTGTGACCTCTAAAAGCATGCATTGGTCGAATTACAGTTGTATGCATGTGTTATTGCATTTACATTTCACAATATGAGATTGTTGCAGTGTGATCTGGACTAATGACCCAAAGGTTGTTGTAGATACTGCAAAAAATGATCTTCATACTCAGTATTTTTTACTTGAGAAGCAAAATAACTTTTGACAGTGGGGTAAGAAAAATAAACTTAATTCAAAGGCTTGTTATTTTCTTGTTTTAAGCATAAACTCAATTTTGATACATTTATCAGAAAACAAGACTAAGAATTTTTAGATGTTTATAATTGAGAACAAGACAAAAATACAGAGTAAGAACGATTTTTTGCAGCGCCTCGGGATACTCCTGGAAAACCTTACGGATAAAAGCTCGGCTTGCAATGTAATATTAAACTTTTGGCTGATTAAATTATTTTCGTGTTATGGCTGATGACTGATTTGATTTTATAAAGCTTTACTGTCGACATGCACGTTAACGCTGTAGTCTTGAATTTTGGGAAAAATTAAATCGGGTATTAACACTTGATGATATACAATTTTGATATTTGAACTTTATGAAGAATATTTGGTAATATTCTAGTAATCAATTTTTTTTGCTTTTGGGGCTAAATTAATTTTTGCTGATTTCAAGGCTGCAACTAATGATCATTTTGATTGATTATTCTGTTTATTTACTTGAATAATACTTTTTAATTAGCATATATATACATACACACACACATATACATATATATATATATATATATATATATATACATAACTTAGACAATTATTATCATTGTTGATTATTTAAATGATCAGCTGAAGAGTCAATGAAGAATAAACAATATTTATCCAATATGAAGTTCTGTTTTTCCTGTCTTTAGTACACGGAGGAAGGCACAGAGTATCAGGAGCTGTCCAGATACAAACCTCACATCCTGCTAAACCAGGAGAACACCCAAATCAAAGATCTCCAGCAGGAGAACAGAGGCAAGGCGGCTCGAGTTTCTTCAAAGAGTCACGTTTTTAAAGTGAATCGTTGATTCGACTCTTTGTGCTGTTCACAGAGCTCTGGCTCTCTCTGGAGGAGCACCAGTACGCTTTAGAGCTGATCATGGGCCGGTACCGAAAGCAGATGCTTCAGCTGATGATGGAAAAGAAAGAGCTGGACACCAAACCTGTGCTCAACCTTCACCATGATCATGCCAAGGTGCCTAACCTTTGCGTTACATAAGTTTAAAGTGCCCCTGTTATGTTTAATATAGCGGTTTGTGAATTTAAAAGGTCTGCAAAGTGCCCTACAAATAAAGTTAAGTCTCCTTAAAGAAGGAATCGATTCTGAACTGCTGAAACGAGTCGTCAGTACATCCAGTCTTACTGCCTGCTCAACCCTGCATCATGGTCAGCCTATGGTTTATGTATCAAGAGCTGAAGAAGCATCAAATTTAGAAGTGGTAATGGGCATTTAGTTTCTGACTCGTGCTGTAAGTGGTAGACCAATCACAACAGACTGGGCCTTCTGACCAATCAGAGCACAGCAGTCTCCTGGAAAGGCGGGATTTAGAGAGACTGAGGCATCTCACACTGTGAGAAAAGAGATGATGCTGCAATTTATATTATGAGAAAATTAAAGTGCTTTTAATTAGCATGATAGAGGAAGTTTAAAGGCTTAGTTCACCCATTAGTTCATTAATTACTCGCCCTCATGACGGTCCAAACCTGTGAGACCTTCGTTCATCTTCTGAATAAAGACGTTGTTATTTTAGTTTTTTTGCTCATAAAAAGCATTCCCGTCACCATAACATTAAGGTTGAGCCACTGTAGTCACGTTGACTGTTTTAACGATGTCTTTACTACTTCTCTGGACCTTGAATGTGCTTTCTATGGGAAAAACTCATAAAAAATATCTTCATGAACGAAGGTCTTACAAGTTTGGAACGACATGAGGGTGAATAAATAATGACAGAAATGCCATTTTTGCGTGAACCATTTAAAATAAGTCTGATTCAATGATCAAAAATCAGGCAGAATGAATCCTAAAATAAGCCTTTTTTCCAGGAGGTTCAAAACCAGTTGGAGCGGATCTGTGAAATGGGTCAAGTTATGCGTCAAGCTGTACAGATGGACGACCAGCACTACTGCTCTGTGAAAGAGCGACTGGCACAGCTTGAAGTAAGGGCTTTATTTGAATTTTCCAGACACTTATAAATTATTCTTTAGTATGTCGCCTTCATTTTTACAGCACTTTATATAGAAATTGTTTCAAAGCAGCTTCACATAACAAAGAAGTGATAGAATTAATGATGAAAACATCAAATATGAGACGAATTCAAATTCTGCTGTAAAGCCAAGTGTCTTTATTTAGCTCAATTCAGTTTAATGTTGATTCAATTGACCGTTCGCAAAGACCCGCCCCCTTTAGTTACTGTTGCTACGTCCGCTCTCACGCTGTGAAAAATTCATCGCGGAGCAAAGAGGACGCTGACAGCACGTCGACAGACAAGACAGAGCAGGTTACTTTTGATATGAAACAGTTTCATATTTAAGCGTCTGGTGTCTCTTTAATGATCGCTGTAGCTCCTTCAAGATCATCTCTTCATACTAGTTCATTTATAGCATCAAATAAACATGAATGAACATCAGAAGGAATGTTGTTTCAAGCGCGGAAAGACGTGAGGACACACAATTTTTCAAGTTCAAGTTCACCAACGTTAATCTACTAACTCCTCTGACTGCTTTGTTGGAAAAAATGGCGGATTCGGGGTTATGATTGGTCAGATCGCCTGTCAATCAAACTGCCGGCGAAGGGTCAATTGAGTTCAAGAACTGTGTAAAGTTCATTATGAAACAAGTTCAGTTCTGTGTCGTTATTTAGTTTCATCCGAGAGTGTCAGTGCTGTCAAACCAATAATATTGCTGATTATTAACTGTATTTATTTGTGTTGATGCAGATTGAAAACAAGGAGCTCAGGGATCTGCTGTCCATCAGCAGCGGCGCCGTGAGGCCGAACAGAGAGGAGACAAACCCACCAGAGACGGCAACCAAGACCCCTGAGAAACGGGAGTCCTAAGAGAGGAAACGTTACTTTAGATGGCAGTTTGTGTATTTGTATGTCGGGTGATTTTAAAATCTGTTTTAGGTTTTCTAGTGTTCTTTTGAACTGTCCTGGCTGTGGTTTACAGTAGCTTCCTGCTGCCCGATGATGCACTTTCTGATGTTTTTGTTCTGGAAAGCTCAGTTTTAATAATAGACACTTAATAGCTGCGATGCAAATTGCAAATGTGCATTCTATATAAATTCTGGCTCTCTTTCTATTTGGATTTTCCCAAAAAATGTTTATTTTAAAATGAGATTTTTGTCTTGAATTGATTCGTAGCTTTACCTTCAGCAGATTTATAGGTCTTTTTAGGTCACATGATTAAAATGACAGCTGTCTAATGTGTTTGGAGTATTCTATATATATGTGAAAACCGATAATTAACTGACCTATTAAACTCAGCAGTAGTTGTATCGATAATAAAGATGTATGTATCAGCAGTATTGCATCTGTAAACAGTTTGATGTGATGGTCTTGTGCGTTGTGTCACATGTAGAGCACACTTCCACAGTGATGATGAGAATCCTCTTAAAATCGCCTATCGACGTTTACCAGTCTTTTTATTGTAAATTGTCGTATTTTCATCTCAGGAAAGCAATCATATGTACCACAGTTGTTATTTTGTATAACTCAGTATGTAAAATAAAATAGAAATATTCAAGTTTAAACATGGGTTTTATATAATCGTAATCGAGTTTGATAATGTATGAATGTTTTGTATTTTTCTAAAAAAAAAAAAAAGAATTAATAGCACTAAATAATTATGAAAGCAAACTTTAATCTACTGGAATCAAGCATTTGATTACATTTTATAATTTTTGTATCAAAATGGCCAGTTTGGAGGTCTGGATCTATTTAAAATCTCATTTTATTTATTTTGCTTACTTAAATTTAAAATTAAAATGGCTGATTATCAAGCTATAATTAATATGGCTTGACTTCATTGTATTATTGATTAAAGGTTAAATAAAGTGACGTGAGTGGTTTGTTTGCGCAAAAAAAAACATCATTTACCACTTTATTTACAAAATATTAATCTCCACCGCGTTCACGTAACAACGTCCGCTCTCGCTTCAACACAACACTCGTGTCGCGATGCTCTCGTGAACGTGCGTAAGACATTAATATTTTGTAAATAAAGGGGTAAAATATGTTTGTTTTTTTTGTTCAAACAAAGCAGTTGCGTCGCTTCATAATATTGAAGTTAAACCACATGGATTACTTTAATTATGTCTTTACTACCTTTCTGGGTCTTGAAAGTGGTGGTTGTGTAAGCTGTCAATAGAAGGACAGAAAGCTCTCAGATTTCATTAAAAAGATTTCTATTTCGAAGATGAACGAATCTCGTTTGGGTTTGGAACGACATTGAGGGTGAGTATTGACAGAATTTTAATTTTCGGGTGAACTATACCTTTAATTCAAAATTTCCACAGACTGTGATGACGGGTTTTAACGGTCATCAATATCATAAATCATACAAAGTTTTTATATTTTCATTTTTAATTTGTTTTATGTACATTTATAACACTATATTTAGAATCATTTTTACATTTGTATTAAATTACAAAAAAAACAGCGGCAGTGGGAGTGACGGGAAAAATTACATCTTTCTATTTTTCCCTCTTTTTGAAAGTATAGAAAACACCATTATATAGGTTTTTCTTTAGCTATTTGCGCAAATGGAAACACAAAAATACATTAAATGTAGTCTCTCATTCCCCGCTATAAAAGTTCATCCAACTATGACGACTTCCACTACTGAGAAACACGGAAAAGTGAAAAGGGTCTATTAAAAATGTCATTTTTCCCTCATAATATCAAATTGGCGTCTATCATATTAACTTACCTCACATTATTTTCCCGCCTCTCCAGCTGGCGGCGCCATCTTGTAACTCCTCCACTCACTGTCGCAGAAGGAAAGTATGACGGCGTACTAGTGCAGCCTTCAAGCCAAAGTCATCCCTATCTCCACTGCTTTCCACCGTCATCATGTCTGAGAAAGAGCTCGGCCAAAAGTGGGATCGCTGCCTCGCAGACTGCGCAATTAAAGTCGGTAAGGATTCGTTTTATTCAACAATCTGCTTTAATTTACGGCAGGTGGTCAGCTGCGTGTAGGGCACTCAGGTCATTGATAAGACGCTCACAACGTAGTGAACTTCCCTAACTAGACGGCGTTTTTGGGTAGTACACCCATAAATCCCGTCTAAGTAGGTAACTCGATATGTTTCGAAAACGTATTAGGCTTAGAGAGCTATTTTTGTGTTTAAAAGGTCCTAGTAAGGACCGCCTATTACTAATCTCAATAGTATGTATGGTGGTGATGTCCTAACTGGGCATGAATCAATGGTAAATCTCTGTTTTAGAGCATTGTGGACTTGTTTTACCATGTGTACCATGATATTATCATGGTAATTTCCTTTAAAAGAGCAATCTAGCTCCATCATTGTGAAATGTATGATTTTCTCCTGTAGGTACCGGTCTGGGTCTAGGAATTGTGTTCTCTGTTGTGTTCTTCAAGCGTAAGTATTTTACATTACCTTGTGTAAACTGAAATTATTAGAATGTGTCTTCATCTATCCTGAAATCGAGATTTGTTTTCGCAGGCCGGACGTCGCCTATTGCATTTGGCACAGGACTAGGTCTCGGCATGGCATATTCCAACTGCCAGAATGACTTGAGATCACATTATGTAGCGCACAGTAACGTAGTTAAGGTTTGTATTTGATTTATGTGTGTTGATCAAATCTCGCCACTGCCTTACAGTTCATGTCCGTGTGGCAAAAATGCATTGGAGACTCATTTGTCAAAACATGCATTGAACTAGAGATCCCAAAATTGGTCGGATTACTGTTCAGGACCTCCTCGATACGTGTGCCAAATTTCATCATTTTCATACAGGTGGTTCTATGGGCAGATAAAGTTGATGATAATAATAGAACTTGAACACTAGAGAGTGTGCACACGCTTTCTGTGCTAAAAGCGAGTGAAAATATTTTTCACGAATATGAAAATCGGTGTTTGATTTATTTTAATATACTATTTTGAATTGGATTTTTCTGCTCTCATTGTAACTTGTTAGTTTTAGTAACTTTGGACAAAAACAAGCTATTTTAGTACTTTAACGTTAACTAAATGAGAAATTTTAGGCTTTAGCTCAATGCAAAAAAAAGAAATTTTGCCCATAATTTGTTCAATTATGTTCAGTTGTAACAATGTATTTTAAAAACAATATTACCTTCATTATTAAAATCAAATTAAAAACATAAATGACGAAAGTTCTGAATACAGCATATTATTGTATAATGCTGTAATTGGAGTATAATTATGTAGCCAGAATATTTTTATGCTAATATTTACTTTGGTGTATGTGTTCTTTCACGTCAGTTTGTATCTTTTATATATGCTGATTTGTTTGCCACCTTTAATATAATATCATGTGCATTTAAATACCAGTTTAAGTGTATAAAATCCTGTTTTCTCTTGTCTTTTAGGAGCAGTAGAGTTGCATCAGTTATGGATTCTATCATCTGCCTTGCTTTTCTTATTTGAAGCCTGACTGCTTCGTCAGACTGGTTGTCTTTCTCCATAATATACATGTTCTTGTACAGGACGGTCTGTTTATTTAATAAAATTATCAAGGAGATTTGCTAAGGATGATATGAATGTGTTTTTTGTTTTTTTTTAATTTATAAAAAAAATGTCCCTATGCGTTCCAAAAATTACAGGCTTCTATTATAACCCCAGTGATAGCAGCCCACACTGTCATCTGGCTTTTGACCCAGGCTAAGATGATTTTTGGCAACCATGCAAAACTAGTGCACTTACTATGCTTAAAGCAAAAAAAACCCTGCAGTGTTGGCATGGTGACAGTTCTCCAACAGTGAAGTACAAGCAAACACGTTTTTATTCTGCTGTGCTATTCATAATTGTACTTTTTTTGTATTTTACCTGAAGGTAAAAGTACATATCGAAATAAGTTTCCATGCATGACATTGTAAGGGTTCAGAGATTGGTTACAGGTGTTAAATATCATCTCTTGCATTTGTCAAAGGTATTCACAACAGTTTTGGAAGACTGTCTTTTCAGCTTCTCTTTTTGGAATAAACTTTGATTTCAAAACCCTTTGATACTTTCTCTGCTCTGATTCTTGTATTTTCATATCATCAAGTGCCAAAAAATCGGGTCAAATACAAATGAAGCACTATAGCATGAGGATGATTACTAGAGCAAATATGATCACAGTCAGTAAAACCAAACAATGAGTTATAAATGCGCAACATCTTGTTATTGCAACATTATTTGTAAAGGTACAAATGATCAAAATAAAGGAAAGAGAAAAAAAACCCTCAGTCATTTGGTAGCAATCGCAAGTAAACAGTTATTTGCATATTGTCTCACACATTTACATAAGATGTTAACTGCTTGGTTCAATTAAACCTGAATAATGCTTGGCTGTGAACGTGCATAAAGTCGCATTAAGAGTGCGATACTCAGACACGCTTTATGCCCAGCGACGGAGTGCGGATCCATGCAGGCACCCTGGAGTGGACGATACAGGGATTAGGAGGGCATTAGGAACAGCAAAGACGCCAACACAGTTAACTCTAGTGCACTCGTCCGCTTCCTTTTACTCAATTACAGCCACACAATTATTGAATAAGGAACGTGAAGCTCATTAAAATGCATGGAAAGCAAACAGAAATCCAGCTCAATGGGAAGAACCGGACCGAGATAAGTTTGTTTTTTAATTCACCCATCTAAAAATATCTATACGGTAGTCTTGCTCTTGTAACACTCCCTCTCTTTCTCACACACTCTTGTACTAAAAACCCACCTCTCAGTTGCCCTCCCCCAAAGAGTGTCATCATGACACGTAGCTTTGAAATACTCTGACAGGCACAGAATTGCTCATACTGGTGCTAAGCATTGAAGAAGCCAGACTGTTGACAAGGAAAATGTGTCATTTTATTCCTTTGCTCATCGCATGTTAACAAATGGAGTGATGACAGCTGAATATCCTTGCACTGATGTGACTGAGGCGCACAGAGGGAGTGAAATCACCAACCTTGCCAAGGGAAAGATGGAAAGGATTACTATTAACGGGACATCTTGATCTTTTTCGCCACCTGAGGAGGTCTGCATCAGATTTCAGTGAGGTGACCCGCAGATCAACTGTTTCACATTCAGCATCACTCTCTCAATGCACTTTAAAAGCGGCGGATGTGTGTTCGCTTCATCGAGACCTGAGGAAGCGCACACAGTCCCGCTCAACTCTCCTATGATGAGTGGCTCACCCATCCCTCGGGTAGAGGCAGCATCAGGTGCGGAGCCCTGGAACGTTCACAGGAGCTTCAATGACAGCGGTGCTATCGGTGATGGTTGGAGCATCGGCGGCAGCGGTCCCTGGCTTCTCGCGGTCATGTTGTCCCTCATAATTCTGGTGACAGCTTGTGGGAACATTTTGTTGATCGCCTTGGTGTTTGCTCATCGGTCACTGCGTTGCACCTCCAATTGCTTCCTGGTGTCCCTCTTTCTGTCAGACTTGATGGTGGCTCTGGTCGTGATGCCCCCTGCTATGCTCAACGTGCTGTGCGGGACCTGGGTGCTGGCGCCTGGATTCTGCCCCGTCTGGCTGTGCTTCGACGTGATGTGCTGTAGTGCTTCCATCCTCAACTTGTGCGTCATCAGTCTGGACCGCTACCTCCTCATCATCTCTCCGTTGCGATATAAACAGCACATGACCCCGCCCGTGCCTTGCTGCTGGTGGGCGGGGCTTGGGGGTTGGCAGCCCTCACGTCCTTCCTGCCAATCAAGATGGACTGGCACAGCCTGGGTCGCATGCAAGACCTTTCCGAGCACGATCCCGCCAACGCCACAGTCTCGCGGTTGAGTTCCTTCTACCCCTCTTCATACTTCCAGCTTTCCACGTCAGGGACGCCGTCCACCCAATGCCGCCTGCGAGTGACTCTCCCCTTTGCCCTCGTGGCGACCTTTCTCACCTTCTTCTTGCCCTCAACAGCCATCTGTTTCACCTACTGCCGCATCCTGTTGGCGGCCAGAAGACAGGCACGGCAGGTGGAAGCTCTTACTCATCCTCCTTACCCACATCACTCGCACGGCGAACCATCCCGGCCTCCGTCTCCCGGTCACGCCGTCCATGATGGAGACGACTACAGCCATCAGGAGCCACGGCATGCTCCGGTGAGAAGTCCTGAGTCCGAGAATTCAATTTGTCAAGTAGGAAGTACCAGAAAAGATGCAAATTGTGATGGATGTATTGCTTCATGTGGGGTCCTGTTTACACCTGGTATTAAGGTGCGTTTTGGTCGATCGGATCGCAAGTAGACGAGGGAAGCAGATTCCCATTTACTCTTGGTGTTTTAATCTGTAACCACTTCTGTACTGATGTCTTCGAAGGTAGGGTCTATGCGCAGGTAAATGTATGGGTTTTTAATCAGAGCTTTCGATCTAATGGACGAAATAAGATCGCATCAGCTTTCATTTCTGCTCTGATAGCCGCCAAAACCAAGCCGAACGCTATGAGTGTGTGTTCGAAATCAGGAAAGGTGAGAGAACATTGTGCTTGGTACATTTTTTTGTCTTCAAACCAAACTTGGGTTTTCAGCCGCTACGAAAGTAGTCGAAAGTATGCTGGAAGTAGTAGCTCAAAAAGTTTTGTACTCCCATTTACACCTGCATTTAGCATCATCCACTAGTGATCCGATCAACCAAACTGCATCTTAACATCAGGTGGAAACAGGGCTCATGTTGAAGAATGTGTGCAAATTCTTCTTCAAACTTGCCGTGAACTCTCGACAAACTAAGCCACTTTGAGTGTATGCATGCTCCAACTGCCTATTGTTCATTCACAAACCCACTGCTTACACAAGTGAAGGTTGTGCCATTACTGACACAATGCATTAGGTTGAGGATGTCTAAAGAATTTCTTGTTCCCTAACAAACACAAAAAGAAAGATGAAAGATGTAGCGAGAAAAGGAAAATTTGATTTTAAGGACTAGAACAGAAAGTAATGAGAGACAAGATGAGGGTGTCAGAGTGCAAAAAGACATTTAAAGATGAGGAAGGGCGATAAGGGAGGGTAGATCTTTTCAAGACAATAGCAAAGACCTTGTGAAGCACTCACTTTCAAGAGCGTTCGTCTGAGAGAGGGAGAGGCATAAATAATTACCCCAGGCCAAGGTAACATTACTACCCATCTCTTAGCAGATGGATTCATGTGAAATCTCTATGAATATATTCTTCTCTCCCTTCATCTCTTTTTCTCAGTTGTCGGTGAACAGCGAGCGCAGACTGGCTCACAGGCAAAGGAAGAGAGCTCTGAAAGCCAGCCTTACCCTGGGAGTGCTCCTGGGTCTCTTCTTCAGTGCCTGGCTTCCCTTTTTTATCACCAACATGGCACAGGTCAGTCCACATATCACACTTAAAGGGTTAGTTCACTTAAAAAAATGAAAGTTCTGTCATTAATTACTCACCCTCATGTCATACCAAACACGCAAGACCTTCTTAAGAACACAAATTGAGACATTTTTAAAATGAAATCCGAGAGCTTTCTGACTTCTAATAGACTGGAACGTTATTACCACTTTCAAGGCCCAAAAAGGTAGTAAAGACATCGATAAAATAAGTCCATTGACTACAGTGATTCGTCAAAATGCCGGCTCAGTATTGGCCAGCTCCCGTGTCAGCATCAAACGCACACGTCGTGGTGCTCACATGAACAGTGTCGGCCAATCCTGAGTCAGTGTCCTGACGTAGAACCGGGAAGCGATAGGACATAGAAGAGAAAAAAATAAGTCGTTTATTCTTTACGCACAAAAAGTATTCTCGTCGTTTCATAACATTAAGGTTGAACCGCTGTAGTCACATGGACTATTTTAGCTTTACTGCCATTCAGGGCCTTGAAAGTGGTCATAACGGTGCAGTCTATCGGAGGCCAGAAAGATTTTATCAAAAATATTTTATTTTGTGTTCCAAAGATGAACGAAGGTCTTACGGGTTTAGAACGACATGAGGGTGAGTAATTGATGGAATTTTCATTTTTAGGTGAACTAACCTTTTAAGAAAGATCCCATTCACCTTGAAAGTGAATCTTACCTTGACCTCAACAAGCACACACACAAAAACGGATGGGCAAATTGATTGCAATATGAAAAAAATTGACAAAGAGAAAGGTTCCTATTTAATTGAGCAATTATTCCTCACCCTGCTCTCAAGTTTTCAGCAATCCCGTCCCCCATCTGTGTCCCTCACTTTGCTCGGATTTTGAGCTTCTGGGCAAGTCTGTCTCTAGCCCTCTTTCGCACACAATATGGTGTGTGAATAGCACTCCATCTTTGTCTCTTACTCTCACTTTCTTCATTCGTGAAATCCCGACATCCTCTTCTGATATTCTAGACATCTATGACCTTTCCCACCTCTATGGTATTGAGTCTCAGCTACATTGTGTATTCACGTTGTGATCTATGACCTTTTATTCTGTACTTTCAGGCAGTGTGTGAGTGCATACCACCTTCCTTCTTCGATGCCATCACCTGGCTGGGCTACTGTAACAGCACCATGAACCCAATTATATACCCAATGTTCATGAGGGATTTCAAGAGGGCTTTGGCAAGGCTTCTACCCTGCTGTTCTTCATCTCAAGCTCCTCGTCGGCCATCACTGGCGCTTTCTCTTTCTCTACGCAACTCAGGAGAACCGCAACTGCACACCGAACCCCCCTCCCTCGTGTCAGAACCGCCTCAACTGCCAGCGACGGCCACGGACGCCGTTAACCTTCTCGACGCAGAACACGCCGGGATCGACCTGCCTCTGCTGCTGCCCAACCAGGTCGATACGCTGGACGATTGATACACTGACTGAGACGAATGCAATATACTGTGGACTGCAAGATGTGTGACTTATGAGGTTTATGAAAAAATGTGTTAAAACATACCATGCTAAAAAAAAAAAAGAAGAAAAAAATCAATGGGATAAGTGTTAATGGTGCCTAAACTGGGAGGCTGCATCGCTTCTCAAGGCAGATCACAGAGATTGTGCATTTTGAAGAGACTAAAACACACATCCCGCTTCATTCATTACCATAACAACCAAAACAACAGATGGATAAAGCAGACGAGAGCGAAAGAAATCTCACTAATACCTCACACAATGTCAAGTGGGTTGTCTGTAGAGCTGTAATTCACATCTTAATTAAACAACAAAACCACTTCTAACGAAGGGGGCAAATGGTATACGCAAAATATTGACAGTTTTCACATTTCACCTTATCGCAAAATACATATAATATTAATTAGAGAAATAAATGAATGAGATTATTGGACAATTCCAGTTAGTTCTAGCTTATGTTGCGATTTTATATTCCAGGCGGTGTCTAGATGGTAACCCTTTTTCTGTTAAAAGTCTTGTGAGATTCACATGCGACATTCAAACACTGTGTTTATTTGAGTCCCACTATGCCCAATCCTCATCTTGGTAGCAGCAAATGTGAGTTTCTCGGAATGAGGTTTACCATCTAGACCCAACGTTCATTCTGGGAATGAATTATGGAAATGTCATCTTGGCTCAGAACGAGCAGGTTTGCCATTGGTCAACTGGTTCTGTGCTTCAGTGTGCGATTGGTGGGTTGTGTTTGTGTGTTCAGCAGTCCAGTTCGTGTCCCAGTCCCAGGACGTGTGCTCAAATTCTGTGTTACCTTCATCTTCTCTGTCTTTTTTGCTCTGATCTTGAGATGGTTCAACATGATTCTCGCCTCCAAGGGCACATGGCGAATTAGCACTTCCTGGACAGGATTCAGGGATGCCATCACATTCACTGATGGAATCCAGTAAATCGGATATATCAGGGATATCCCAGCCATTCTCAGAGTCCTTCCTCTCGGACCGTTTCTTGTATTGATCTACATTTGATGATGGGACATCTGAAGTATCTTTGTTTGAAATGTCCAGGGATGGTTCCCCTTTGACTCTTTTCTGACCAGCTGATTCTGGAGTGCCTGGCTTTTCCTGAGATAAATTAACTAGCTGTAGTTTGCTACTCATGGCTCCGGCCTCTTCCCTAGTAGGAACCCCCACTGCTACTAGGATGGTGTCCATCTGACGCATGTAGTCCAGGTGTCCTTTTACCTAAAAGTTGGACAGAACATAGTCAGTATTCATAAAGCAAGTTACCAGTTGAAGGATTAGTTCACTTTCCTGACAATTCCCTCAAACCCGTGTCATCCAATATGTTCATGTTTGTCTTTCTTCAGTCAAAAAGAAATTAAGGTTTTTGAGGAAAACATTTAAGGATTTTTCTCCATATAGTTACCAATGGGTTGAAGATCCAAATGTCAGTTTCAGTGCAGCTTCAAAGGGCTCTACATGATTCCAGACGAGGAATAAGGGTCTTATCTGGCAAAACGATTGGTCATTTTCAAAAAAAAATTAAAAATTAAATACTTTTTAACCACAAATGCTCGTCTTGCACCGCTCTGCGATGCACCACGCATTACATAAACACGTTGGAAAGGTCACTCGTGACTTAGGCGGAAGTTCCGACCCAGTGTCTACAAAGGTGCAAAGACTAAGCCAAACGGCTTTTACAAGAAAAAAAGTGTAAAACAACGATGTCGGACGATTTTGAGGTTGGAGGAGAAAATGAGATGGTGTTTTTCGTCCTACTGTGGAACTCTCACTTGACCTTTCCAATGTGATTACGCAATGGGTGGCGCAGAGCAGAGCAAAATGAACATTTGTAGTTAAAAAGTATTAAATTTTTATATATTTTTTTGCATAAAATGACTGTTTGGCTAAATAAGACCCTTATTCTTCGTCTGGGATCATGTAGATCCTTTGAAGCTGCACTGAAACTGACATTTGGACCTTCAACCTGTTGAAGTCCACTATATGGAGAAAAATCCTGGAATGTTTTCCTCAAAAACCTTCATTTCTTTTCGGCTGAAGAAAAAAAGACATAAACATCTTGATTGACATGGGGGTGAGTTAATTATCAGGAAATTTGAATTTTGAAGTGAACTAAACAATTTTTATAGTGCTTTCAATGCATTACTATCTTGATATCCTCATTTTAATTTTAGTGGCATTAGCGAACTTTTCAGAAAAATCAAGCTTTGGCACGCTCAAACTCAGGCATGCATGATACCTTAAACTAAACAACATATGCTATAAGTGATTACATTAACATCTTATTTAATGCCTGGTACACAATAAATCCAGTGAAAATCTCCCACAGACTTAAATTAGGAATAAAAAGGCCTAAATCAACATATAGAGACTCAGGGAAGAAATGTTTTGATTTAGAACAGTAAGTTACCACAGTAAAAGCCGTATTTAATTAATATACAATCTATTCAATGGGTAGCCATATTTTTAACTTTGCTAATTAACATTGGAAAATTGCTGAAATTTAACGGTAACAATTTAATTCTAAGGTGTCCTATGAATTTTTGTATAATGAACTTTATACTTCTACGAAATTTCATTTTGAAAACTCCCATTGACTTACAGTATGTCCACTATTTTGTGTCACTGCAATATTTGCATACTGAATTGGTCTATTTAAATGATTTTTTTAACTATAGCTGCCTTGACATTATGCAAGATCTGCTGAGTTATGTTCAAATTAAAGTGGCTCTGATCAGCCCAAGTCAAATCTAAAACTAACAATATTCTTGCGCTGCCTTACGAGCGCTGGTGTTTATTTCAGGAAATGCAAATTCAATGACTCATTACCATTTCTTCGCATGCCGAATGAAGGCGCAATTCTTCACATGCCTCACATAGCTAGGGTTCTTGAACTAAATACCTTGCCATATCCTCTGACAATTTATCTAAGCTGTGTAATTATTATTTTTTACATGAAAATCTTTTGTACTTCTTTCACAAAGCATCACATGACAAAAACACAGAAGTTTGTCTTGTTTGTCCTGGATTAAAGCCGATGTGATGTCTAACCTGTATTTTGTGTCCGCGAGAGAAGGAATATCTCAGATTCAGTCATTTGTTTACAATATTTCACATGGATGGCGGGCCTGATGAGACATACAGACTATCTCTTGCTCGGTGTAACTTAGAACGTATTGTTATGAATGGATCATTCTAAGCTGAAGTGTCTTTTACATTTGTGCATTGCATAAAATTACACATTTTTGGGTCTTTTTTTATGAGGTAAAAGCTTCTGATTTAAGGACTCCACTTGAATATCAACGAGGAACTTCCTGTGACAGTAATTACAGTAATTGTAGTCTTTTGTGGCTGACAATTTAACAATGCCCTTTCTATTCATGGAAAGGGGTGTTCTGCAAAACGCATTAAATCACTTTTTTTTTTTTTCATAAAAAGTACCTTTCAGTTTGTTAAGGTTTGAAGTCATCTGAAGGAAAAATTAAACTTTGACCCTACGCTAATGTAATGTCGTGTCGCTGTGTTGAGTTATTCTCGCATCCATTAAATTGAATGTGATGCTAAAAGCATCGAACAGACACCAAGACCATTTAAAAAGAACATCTATTGAGAACATCAGGGACTCAGTTGCTTACCACTGATGACAGATCCACGTTGATTATTTTGCGGTCTTGCGAACTGATTGGCTGGAGTCCGGCAACAGACATCTGGACGGATGAACTTCTATAGAGGAATCCAAGAAGCCAATCCCCTCTAAATCAATAAACACAAAAACAAACAAATATTTACAAACATGGACTGTCAGTTCAAATGAACAATAAGTGATAAAAGTAAGTTAAAATAATAAAATCACAAGCTCCAGTAAACATTGAGACATTCTGTTACTAGTGTCAATGCTAATGACTCATCTGGTGGTTTCAAATGACTAATTTGATAAAAGTTTAATTTCAATTTGATTTATAAATGAGTTACCCATTACAATCTTATCTAAAAAGTTACTTTAGCCCTTTTCTGGCTGCTTAGTATGATTTCAGCATTTAGAGGCACTAGTTGGTGACAATGCCATCCAGATTTGACATGTCATTGGTTTTCTCGCATTAATTAAGACTGTGTTCATGTGGTAATTTAAAGGGATAGTTCACAAAAATGAAAATTATCCCATGATTTACTCAACCTCAAGCCATACGAGCCAAAAAAAAAAAAAAAAAAAAAAAAAAAAAAAAAAAAAAAATATATATACAGGGCTGGGTAGGTTGCTTTTAAAATGTATTTCACTAGAGATTACAAAATACATGCTTTAAAAAGTCATTTGTAACGTATTTCGTTACATTACTCAAGTTTAATAACTTAATCTAAATACTTTAGAATACTTTGGAATACTAATAAGTGTGGAACAAACACAAAAAAGGTCATTGCAAGTTTTTATCTCACAATTATGACTTTTTCCCTCAGAATTGTGTGATATAAAGTTGCAATTGTGAGTTATAAAGTCAGAATTATGAGATATAAACTCACAATATTGAGAAAAGTCAAAAATAAGAGATATAAAATCACAATATTGAGAAAAATCAGAATTATGATAAATTCACATACTAAATTCACAATTGCAAGAAAAAAATTAGTATTGCAAGTTTATATCTCGCAATTCTGAGAAAAAGATGCAGTGACCTTTTTTCCAATTATAAAATGACTCAGAAACAACTATCACAAAACATGAAAACAGTCGAAAACATGAAACTTAACTCCGCTTTTTCAGACGGTCAGAGTCAGAGAATCACCAATCGCTGTTTAAATGACATTAAAACTCAAAGTAATCACTTTGGTAATCTAAAACACTTTTCAGATGTAACTGTAATCTGATTACCACCCATTTAAAATGTCACTGTAATGAAATACAGTTACTCAAATTTTGTATTTTAAATACGTAACTAAGTTACTTGTATTTTGTTACTCCCCAACTCTGAATATATATATATATATATATATATGTGTGTGTGTGTGTGTGTGTGTGTGTGTATATATCTATATTCAGATGAACACAATTTATTTAAGACTTATTTAAAAATATCCTGGCTCTTCCGAGCTTTATAATGGCAGTGAATGGGGGGCGAAATTTTGAAGCCCAAAAAAAGTTCATCAATCCATTGTAAAAGCAATCCATACGGCTCCAGTTGGTTAATAAAGGTATTTTGAAGCGAAGCAATATGTTTTTGTAAGAAAAATATCCATATTTAAAACTTTATTAACTATAATAACTAGCTTTTGGCAGATGGCCGTACGCGTTGATTTATGGTGGAAGAGTGACCTTTGACCCGATGCATGACGTACTGACGAACGCAGAAGTGTAGAGGATAGAGCAAAATAAAACACCGGTCACGAATTAGAAGTCTAAAATGAGAAATTTAAGAGAAATGTCGGAGGATTTCGATATAACAGAAGAGAAGCTTGAGTTTGTTGCCCAGCCCTATTTATTTGAACCGCGAGAGGTGTCTAAACTTATGACATCCTGTCATACATCGTGTCACGGGTTACGGGTAAGTCGACTTGCGCAGTATGCTTCGGCCATCTGTTGGAAGCTAGCTATTTTAGTTTATAAAGTTATAAATATGGATATTTTTCTAACAAAAATCCAGAGGTCTTTATTAACCTCTGGAGCCATATGGATTATTTTTACAATGAGTGGATGCACTTTTTTGAGCTTCAAAATCACGCCCCTCATTTACTACCATTATAAAGCTCGGAAGAGCCAGGATAGTGTGTGTTCGTCTGAAAGAAGATAGTCATATTCACCTAGGATAGCTTGAGGGTGAGTAAATCATGGGATAATTTAATTTTTGGGTGAACTATCCCTTTAAATCCCATCTGTGAACCAACACTACTGTTCAAATGTTTACGTGCAGCAAGATTTATTAATAATAATAATAATAATAATGAATACTTTTATTGAGTAAGTATGCATTAAACTGGTCAAAGATGACAATAAATGTATTTATATAATGTATTTCTATTTTAAATGTATGCTGTTCTTTTGAACTTTCTCTTCAAAGAACCCTGAAAAAGTGCATCCACTAAAATATTAAGCAGCACGACTGTTTTCAACATTGATAATAATCGGAAATGTTTCTTGAGCATCAAATCAGCATATCAGAATGATTTCTGAAGGATCATGTGACACTGAAGACTGGAGTAATGATGCTGAAAATTCAGCTTTGATCACAGGAATAATAAATTTTAAAATTGCAATATTATTTTGTAAAACATCAGTGTATAAGAGAAAAAAAAAAAGAGTTCAGTTAGGTAAATTGTTAAAATTATAAATGGCAAATTTTAATACCTCAGAAGTAATATTAATAGTCTCTTACCTGCAATATCCGTTAACAATCTTCCCAGCCACTACCCTGGAGAGTCTCTGCCACGCTTTCTCGGATCCGTCCACAGGGGCCCCCAGCAGCACCACGTCCTCCACCACACCTTCACTCCCTGCCCGATAATAAGAGACAGAATGTCTTTCAATCGGCTCAATGCGATCAGATTCTCATTTGCAGCCTCGCACCTCTCAGATTCCATCTTTCATTAGGCTGACAAAGAGAACACGACTGTCGGGCTTGCAGGAAATTTGGCCATGTCAAGGACTCTCACGTGCACACTTCTTAAAATGATCACTATTCAGTAAAATGAATAGAAGGCATACCTTGATCATTAGCAAGCTCTTCTAGGCAGAAGTATATGGCACGAGCTCCAAGGCTGAAGCCAATTAGATTAACAGGGCGCTTTCCCTGCACAAAGATGAAAAAAGGAAGATTATTAAAACACAGCTGAAAAAAAAAAATATTCCTGGTTTATCCTATTAATTTGGATATTTCTAGCATCATATTTGATGTGCAAATTTCTAAGGCTTTAAATGATCATCAACATGATCAAAATGTTGCCGAAAAAGCTGTTGTACTCAATCTTTGTGATTGATAGATTATACTTTTTTAACAAGTAAAAGGCTTATGCGTGTCTTTTCACTGTGAAATCTTTACTGATTTTTACAAAAAGTAAAAGTAATTTTTAAAAAAGTTTAAAAAGTAATTTTGTGTTTTTTGTCAATAAAGTAATAAAAAAAAATAAGGATTTTTTTTTTGTTTCAGTAAGAACATTTACTGGACTGAAGCAACTTAGGTTTACTTGATTATCCATATATAATTTTTTAATCATAAAAATTATTAAATGATCCATCAGTCTTTTGAGGAACATTTAGAGTTGTTCATCTGTCAATCAATCACCATTGTATTGCATTACAATTTATGTTTTGCCTCCACAATAGCTTTGATTATAAAAATAAACATTTAAAGGCGTTGCTGATTATGATTTCACTTTTTCAAATTTAGTTAGCGTGTCATGTTGCTCTTTGAGCTTAAACAAAATCTGCAAAGTTATGATGCTGAAAGTTCAAAGCAAAGAGAGAGATTTTCTTTTAGAAATCGCTGTTTAAGGACTAAAAAAAAATGGACGGTACTGACAATCCTCATTTTGTCTACGTGAGATTCTCCAGCTTTGTTGTTGTTGAGCAACCGAAGCACGAGCTGTTAAAGCTCCGCCCTCTTCTGGAAAGGGGGCGGGGAGCAGCAGCTCATTTGCATTTAAAGGGATACACACAAAAATTCTGTGTTTTTTTCTCACACCCAAATAGAGGCAAATTTGACAAGCTATTATAAATGATCTGTGGGGGATTTTGAGCTGAAACTTCAGACACATTCTGGAGACACCTGTGACTTATATTAAATCTTGTGAAAGGTGGTCCCCTTTAAACACTAAAACATTATTGGGAGATATAGTGACAAATGAAATACGCAATTTATAAGTTTTAAAGGCTCACTGAAGTGCCTTGAAACGCACAGCATTATTCAATCTGTTGACGCAATTTCCACCGAAACAGGAAGACATTGCGGGACATATCAAGCAGCCCCTCCCCCTTTTTAAAATGGCCAATAGCGTTTCGTTTATATAACAGCTCGGTAAAGCGCCACATTTGACATCTCATGAAAGCCACAGTCTAATAGATTCTTTAAGATTTAATATGAAACTGTTAATAAAGCAAAACAGCGAACATAATCACGATGAGGGTGTGTAGTGTGAAAAGTGTGTATGTTATGTTGGCGCATGGCACCGGTGTCATCTCAACTACTTGTCAGTGCTGTTTCTAATGCAGAGCCCGTCTAAACATTTCTCCTTCTAATCTCCTCCATATCACTGTAAAATATAGCATTGTGTGCAAGAAGTGAGAGACTGTAAGATTTGAACACTTATATCGGTAACACTTTACAATAAGGTTCATTAGTTAACATGAACTAATAATGAACTGCACTTCTACAGCATTTATTAATCTTTGTTAATGTTAATTTTAACATTTACTAATGCATTATTAAAATCTTGTTAATATTAGTTAATGCACTAACATGAACAAACAATGAACAACTGTGTTTTCATTAACTAACGTTAACAAAGATTAGTAAATACGGTCACAAATGTGTTGCTCATGGTTAGTTAATACATTAAATAATGTTTAACCAATGAACTTTAATGTAAAGTGTTACCCTTATATCTTCTAATTGTGATTTTTTCGTCATGAAGCAAAAGACAAACTTAAGGCTAACATATTCATACTAAAGCCAAAACTTTAAGTTGTCAGATACAGTATAATGTTACAAAGAAGCGTTCAGAATTTCAACATACTTTTCTCCCATATAAATATCAGCCAAATTGCATATTAATGCTCTTTTCTTCTTTGAGTATGAGATCCATATTCTCCTAAATCATACCAAATGAATCATAAAAGCCTATCAAATATGATATTCAACAACAACAAAAACATGCAAAATGTTTTTTAGATTTTTTGTATAAGGGTTTATTACACTGTTAAATAAAAAAAAAAAAAAAAGATTTTTCTGAATATCGTTTTGTACGTCAGGCTTTTCAGGGTTAATTAGTATTCTGAACGCATGCTGCAACCTTCAAAGTTGAATTGAAATAATAAATGAAAGAATGATGAAAAAATGATCCCCTTTAAAAGCACAAATTCTTCATCTATATACATTCTCACAGACGTCTTTGGATGTGGCACCATATGCCGCACTCTTTTTGAGCAACCGTTGCATTTTTATGGTTTTGCAAATCCTACAAAAACCTGGCATGTCATGCAGTTACAGTCAATAGGGCAATCGTCTAGTGTGCTATAAGAGCATTTGGTAACACTTTATTTTACAGTGTCATTGTTACATATGGTACATGTAATTACTGTCATAATAGCTATAAGTGATGAATAATTACATGCAATTAACCCTAAACCAAACCAAACCCTAATCCTAAACCTATAGTAAGTACATGTAGTTAATTAATATTACTCAGTACTTAAATGTATAATTACAGTGTAACAAAGACACCTTAAAATAAAGTGTAGCCGAGCATTTCTATTCACTCATTTTGTTTCTAAGGATGAAGTCTAAAATACTGCAATAATTGGCATAATTGAATGTAACCTGAACCATTCAGTCATTACAAGTTGTGCTGAACTGAAAGCATCAAAGACTAAAGGAGAATCCAGAAGAAATGATTGTCTCGACTCTGACCTGCTGTCGACTCCGCAGCACCTGTGCGAGGTGTTTCCCCACCTCCGCGGAGCGGCTCAGGCACACTCCCCAGGGATTGTCGATCACACTGGCCACAGCCAGCAGAGAGGCAGGCCATGTCAGAGCAGTTACTATGCCTGAGGATGGACAAGACAATCAGCAATGTGGTTATTCTGGACACCATAAAGTAATGCGTGACGAATCATTCGTTCATGATGCTACAATTAAATGAAGCAATTTTGAGGCATTTTCCATAAACAGGGTAGAGCTGTGCAACTAACGATTATTTTTTCTGTCGACTAATCTAACAATTTTTTTTTTCCCCGATTAGTCGACTACTCTAACGATTATCCATCCACCCCCCACCACCACCATTAGTCGACTATTTGTGCTTAAACAGTGCTTAAAAACATCTGGGTGATTATCAAAATCATTTTTATGTTTCTGTAATGGTTAATCCACCGGCATGTGTCAGCTGTTTAGTCACAGTCGTATTTCTAATGCTAAAATATAAATATTGTTGTCATTAATTATTGAATTTACGGTTTTACATAGTAAAGCACTTTTTCCAGATGCCCAATTACAGTCAATACCAACAGAGACTGTGGAAAGGTACATATAAATCAATGCCAGCAAGAATGCAAGCTGTTATCAAAGCCAAAGGAGGCCAAACAAAATATAAATATTTTGGATATCATGTGTGAATGATGACTTTTTGTTAGATCCCTAAAATATTTGTGTTCTCTTTTCTGTGACAGGTAGTCTGAGAAATTAAGCAGTGTTTTTTCATAGCATTCAACTGACAAGTTTGTTTGAAGGACATTGGGCAGGATGTGCAATAATGTGTTTTTTGTAAATAAAATAATAATAATTTTTTTTAAAAATTAAAAATTAGGATTTTTATCCGATTAATCTGACAAATAATCGGCAAACTAATCGATTATCAAAATAATCGTTAGTTGCAGCCCTACTAAATCTATTCTGAGAGTTGTCATGATTGTGTGTATATTATATACGTATATATATATATATATATATATATATATATATATATATATATATATATATATACACACACATATATACACACACACACAGGACTTTTTTGCTCACCAGCCACTATTGCAAGTAGTTTTCCAAAGTTACGAGCCACTCAGCATTTTCACTGGCCACGATTTATACATCGATATCATGGGGAAAAACTGCCATATAGATATTTTTTTTATCTCATAATCTGGCAGCAGGTACGTTAGGCTGCTGTCACTTTAAGACCCGACGCATGGATCCATTATACTGTTACACATGCGTTAAAACATTTTGACTTTATGTTGTGTGTGTTAGACTGTTTAAGTGCAATAAGCTGCGAAAATGAACTCAATTTAGTACTAAGAGGCTGCTTCATGCTTGCCCACTTTGTGTGAGCACAAAATCTATAGCAATGAGTAAAATTATAAGCAATCCGTGCAATCCCACAGAAAATTCAAGCCCTGTAACACCAACAATATTCATCCGGAGCAAATGAAACGAGTGAGTGAGAGGAGGCGGGTTTGTGTGTCGACTTGCTGTTGGAAAGATGAGAGTATCTATTCAGCAGAAAATGATTGGAAGTATTTCAGAATCGATATTTTTGACAACACTGTTCTTAGTTTATTATTTCAGATGCCCTTTTAAAAAACTACAATTGAAAAATGTATATTTAGGCTATACATAAATTAAAATTTAACCCACATAAATGGCTAGTAAGAGTGACTGCGTTACATGTCACTGCTGAAATACACCCGCATTTTCTGGGTGTTATGTCAAGCCCTGTGTGTGTGTGTGTGTGTGTGTGTATATAAAAATATCTAAAAATTAAATATAAATGCGAGAATGGATGATATTTTGACATTGAGTATGAGAGGTTCTGGGTTCTAAGCATTTTGTTTTAATAAAAGAAGAAAAAAAAAAAAGTAGCACATTTGATTCATTTTATGATTCCACTAGAATGCACGGCAAAAATACTGAAGTGCGCATCTGAAAGTATGTGAGAGAGAAATGCAGTGGCCACTCAGCGGAACAATGCAAATTCCAGCACTGGATCGTCATTCACAGCAACACACACATGAAAGAAACAGAAACTCCAACTCGACTATTAGACACACTTCCTTTGTATTAGAAACATCTCTAAGATGGTCAAATACAGATTAGATTTAAATAATGTATGACTGCACATTTCAAGAATCACATAAATAAGGTAAGATAAAGTACAGGAGATCATCTATTTACCTCAAAACATGCATTGGTATAGTAAAGCAGACGCACCTGAGAGCACTGTGTATTTGAGGGCCTCCTGAGCCACGACACTAACAAGCCCATCCCATAATGAGTCCAGGATAGAGCCCAGGTCCAATAAATAACGCGACTCCCATTTCAGACAGTACTGCTCGCCACACGCTCCAAGACTGGACCAGGGAGCCTGGAACGAACCTATGATGGGCAATCGAATCTGAACATTAGTGTGAGTGTCGACCCTGGACTGGATCTACAACGTAAACAGCGTAGGAGAACGACAGGGAAGAGATGAAACTGTTAAATAAAGCGTTTAAATAAACCTTCATAACATTAAGGTTGAATCACTGCAGTCACATGGACTATTTTAGCGAAGTCTTTAGTCCCTTTCTGAGCCTTGAAAGTGGTAATTGTCTATGGAGGCTCTCAGATTTCATCAAAATATCTTAATTTGTGTTCTGAAAATGAAATGAAGGTCTTACAGGTGTGGAATGACATGAGTGTGATGAATTAATAATAGAAATTTCATTTTTGGGTGAACCTTTAACCAACTCTATTACACCCAATAATCAAAATAATGAATCATATATACAGTGCACTAACACAAGAGCAGTTAAAACATATTCTAATATTATTTTGATGGTGATATGATGGATAATCGGGGCACTCACTGTATTTGCCGCTGCACAACCAGCCTGTCACGGCTATAGTCAGATGCAGATGCTTTCCAGAACTCATCGGAAGAAACTCAAACTCCTCTATTGCTCCCACACGCTTGTTCATTTTATAGCCTAATGAGTAATGCAAAAATTAGTAAATATACCTTGTGGTTATAAGCAAAAATGAAGAGAACTTGATCTGAAAAGAGAGATAAAGTGAGGCGCACACACAAAATCCATTTGAAGCGACAACCTTGAGCTTAACGGCAGCCGACAATGTCTCTGCTTGAAAGCATGATTATATAAAACTCTATTCGAACCAGAAAACAGCATGTAAGTTTTTCACTGTCAGTCTCTTAATTCATCTGCTCACTTACCAATCCTGTAACAAAGCCTTGTGATTGAACGCTGAAAGGGTTGCAAGAATCGTGCGAGAAATGATATGAACCACTTTAAACCTTCTGTATCGTGAACCTACAGTATATCTGATATGTGAGCCAGAAAAATAATACGTTTTCTAAACAAGTTTCTATTATATTCTGTAAAGTCAGTCAGCTGACCTGTTAAACCGGCCCCTGCGGCTCCAAACAATGAGGCCATGATGGCGATGCCCGTGGCTGATCCCAGTACAGCGGCTCCACCCGCTCCCAGCACCGCTCCTGCACCGGCAGCCACCAGAGGAGCCGCCAACCCTCCTGTGAGACCTGATCAAAACACACATGATCAGTAACTCCAGACAAGCCAAACACATAATGGGTAAATCTCATTAAACCAGTCGTGGACATGTTATTTCACCCATAAATTAAGAGATACATAATAAGAATTTTATGTAAAATAATAATAAATTAATATTTAATTATTTTCATAAAAAATTAAGCACATTTGCTCTCATATTATCACAACCTTAACATGCTATTTTTAATTATTTAAATTGTGAAGTATGTATATATCATGAAAGTATTTACTGTATTTAAATTAATTTATTTTAACTAAACATATTCATTTATATTATTTTTTTAAATAAATAAAAATTCACAAACAACACCTCTGGATGAATTACAGTAATGAATGAAAAAAAAAAATAGTACAATAGTACAAATAATAAATCAAACATCCCGATGCATTATGATAATTAATTTTTTTTTTTTTTTTAAAGTCTCTTCTGCTCACCAAGGATGCATTTATTTGATCAAAACTACAGTAAAAACAGTAATTGTATGAAATATTTTTACAATTTAAAATGTTCTGTTTTTAAATTTAAAAAAAATGTAATTTATTCCTGTGATCAGAGCTGAATTTTCAGCATCATTACTCCAGTCTTCAGTATCAAATCATTCTAATATGCTGATTTACTACTTAATTATTATTGGTGCTTAATTATTAATAATGGTTGTTATATTTATCAATGTTGAAAACCATTTTTCCTGCTTAATTTTTTTTGTGGAAACCATGATAAATTTTTGAGTGGATTCTTTGATGAATAGAAAGTTCAAAAGAATAGAATTTATTTGAAACAGAAATCTTACGTAATGTCTTTACTGTCACAATCGATTTAATGTTTCCTCACTAAATAAAAGTATCATTTGAAAGTATATATATTACACTGAATGGTAGGATTGCATGGTTTCCACAAAAGAAAAAAAAAAACTGTTTTCAACATTGACAATAATCAGAAATGTTTCTTGAGCAGCAAATCATCATATTAAATGATTTTTGTAGGATCATGTGACACTGAAGACTGTATTTTAAAATATATAAACAGAAAACAGCTATTTTAAATTGTAATAATATTTCACAATATTACCATTTTTTTCTGTTTTTTATCAAATAAATATACAGACTTGATGAGCATTAGAGACAACACAAAAAAAAGCTTCAGTTTCTTAATTAAATTAGTTTTTTTTTTTTTTTTCTTAAAAATAGGCTTTATTTTCTCTATGTATGTCATCATCGAATTTTCAGTGACATTCACCAAATCACCTACGACCAATGTAGATTAAAGGCACAATATGTAGTTTTTTGTTGCTGAACAATTCAAAACAATAACAAAGGAGTAGTTTGAGGACGCAGTGAATGAGTGGAATATGGAACTCGTCGTCATGCCGATGGATCTAATAATATTTATAGGGAAATAATGTTTATGGATGAGAGAATGTTTTTTAACATGACAGTGGTGTGAAGCAGGGCGGGGCCAAGAATCACGGGCGCAATTACTAATGACAGACAGAAATCAGTGGACATCCTGGGAATAAAGGACAGAGGACATTTCATTCTACCGAACTACTCACAAGTGCTGAAATACTCCTCATACAGGTCAGTTTATTTGATGAATTTAAACTGTGAGGTGACGCAGCGCTGTTTCACTTGCTCTAACGTTACACTATCATACTAAACTGTATTTGAGTGAGTTGAAAGCTGTAATGTTTAGTATTAGTTTGTTGTCTGTATGGGACTGTATAGTACGCTAGTTCAACATTAGATTATCATACTGATGATATTCTAACACTTCGTCGTGTTAAGCTGTATAACATTGATTAATCTTATGTAGCCTACATTTGCTTATCTTGCCTAATAACGTGCAACAGCGCCATCTCTGTCAAGTCGATTCTCGTTTTATTTCTCCTTTTGTCCCAAAGTTTGCTTGCCATGGTCCATAATGTTTGAACGAAACAACAACAGCGCACCACTAGACGTTACACAGCTTTTCACGTCTGTTGTCATGGTTACAACGCAGTACAACCGGAAACCAGGAATAATGCAGATATTACGTCATTGACATTTACAAGTGACAAGGAAGGGACGGGGCACTATTTAAAATTGTGAACTTCTCTGAATTAACAAATTCTTGGAAACATTTAGGATAATGTATGTGCACAGCTGAACAAAGCGGTTTGGGGATATTTTTATATAAAAATTTTACATCTAGTGCCTTTAAAACAAACGTCCTGTGGCATTTAGACTCACCGATTACCGTCCCTCCACCCACAGTGGCGAGTCCGATGAGCAAATACCGGCGCAATTTACGACCCCTCTCTTTCTTCTGCCGTCTCGAAGACTCTTCTCTGTTGAGAGAATGTCCATTTGATTCATAACAGGCTCAGAGGAGCTGCTGAAAGCTTCTTCAGCTCTTTAAGGTCTTGTTCAATGTGAACAAAATTCTATTAGAAACTTAAACTAAAATGAATGCGCCGAACTGAAAGGAAAAACCTTGACCTAGACCGCATAAACATAAAATACTCACGGCTGTGTGCGGCCCACCTCACGTGCAGCAGAGAACACAATAAAAGACAAAAATCATTCAAATCTCTTTCTCCATGTCAAAAGTGTTAGAGTTTACAATGTCATTGGTTGTACCACAGAGTTTCTATATGATTTGCAGTGACTTTTCATTTGTGAATCTGCAGATGGATCCACGTGGGTTTTGTGGAGATAATCTCTTATCCAACAGTGAAACCAGTGTGTGTTTCTCAGAGACATGTTGATAAACTCGCAAAAAGCCCTTAAAGCGGCAGCAGCTGATGTTCGGAGGAAGTTTCACTCACTCGCTCTCCTCTACTGCCTCTCTCAATTTCTCTCCGAGAGTCTCTTCAAAATCCTCCAGCTGCTGTTGGGTCACACGCAGCAGACAGCTGACATGTCGGATCAGAACACGAGCCCTGGCATCATAATGTCCTACATGAGAAGAATCATGAAACGCTCATTACAGAGAAAACAAGAGTAACAGGTGAACCAGGGTTATGTTTAAAACTGAAACTAAAACATGGGGGAAAAAATGGATTAACTAACATAAAGACGTGACCTATTATGCCTCTTTTCACAAGATTTAATATCAGTGTCTGGTTTCTCCAGAATGTGTCTGAAGTTTCAGCACAAAATCCCCACAGATCATTTATTAGAGCTTGTCAAATTTGCCCCTATTTAGATGTGAGCAAAAACACACCGTTTCTGTGTGTGTCCCTTTAAATGCAAATGAGATGCTGCTCCCCGCCCCCTTTCCAGAAGAGGGCGGAGCTTTAACAGCACACGCTTCGGTTGCTCAACAACAACAAAGATGGAGAATCTCACGCAGTCAATATAGTAACGGTGTTCAGCCTCACATTGTTCAAACCGGAGTCGACTCAGGAAGAAGTTCCAACTTTAGAATGAAACTGGATGTTTAGTGGATAAATTGATGTAGTTGCTGTGGAGTTGATTCAACTAATAATCTAGGATGTGCCATCATGTTAATCTTTCGTGGTAATCCAGCATAAAATGACGGCATTCACTCTATTACAACAACTCTTCCTCTCCTCTAAAGCGGTTTAACATGCCGGGGGCGGGGTTTATGTAAATTTTGGGGTTTGTGATGTCACCGACCCAGGAAGAAGGTCGTTGTGGTTCCTACCAGCCTTTTGTTGCAGTCTTTAAACAGCGAATTCTGTAAAAGAAAATATCTCCCTTCGCATTGAACTTCAAGCTTCGTAACTTTGTGCTCAAACAGCAACATTACACACTAACTAAAGTTAAAAAAGTGGAATCATAATCAATGACCCCTTTAACTGACAACGAGCAATACATTTGTTACAGGATTTATTAATGTTAGTTAATAAAGTTAAAACTGTTCATTGTTAGTTCATATCAGCTCAGTTCCATTAAATAATATTAAAAGATACAACTTTTGATTTTAATAATGTATTAGTAAATGTTGTAGTTAACATTAACTAAAGATGTTTTTCATTGTTAGTTCATGTTAACTAATGGAGCCTCATCAAAATTAACGAAACTTTAACTGAAATTCAAATGAAAACGGAAAATATAAACAAAGTCTAATTCAAAATATTAATAAAAACTATAATAGTATCTCAATGATACTAAAACAGCATGGAGATGTTTATATGAAAATATATATATTATATATTATATATGCTCAGTTTATATGAAAGATTAAAGAAATAATATTTTTTGTTTAAATTTACATCAGAATAAAGTACCATAGTAGAATAAAACATACTATGATAGATTATACATTTTTTACAATTTACTGTATATAATGATTGAAAATAAGACAAGCATTGAGAAGTGAATGTGCTTGTTTGTACAGAAATAAAAATGACAGTGCAAAATATCTTAATATCACTAAAACAGGGTTAATTTTCTTTATGCAAAAATATAATTTCTTATTTTTTCTTATTAGATTCAAGCTTATTATTTATCATTTTAAAAATTTGCTTTTTATGCATGCCAATGCAAAAAAAAAGAAAGAAAAGCTCACCGTCTTTGACAGAGAAAGACACGAGATCCTGAAAAACAGTGTTACAAAAGAGAAACAATGAGTTGCACGAGCATCTACACGTCAATGCAGTCCTCCAGCTGTGTTCATTCCGCACGTGTACCTGAGTGATGGGTAAAGCGCCGGCTCTGAGCAGCGGCTCTGCGTGCAAAATGGACAGGAAGGTGTCAGAACCTTCGAACCCGAGTCCTGCCAGGAAAGCTTGCATAACTGGCATGACTGACTCATCGAGATCCAGCCACTGAACCAGACCCTCCAGATACGCCTCACGGAAACTTCTGCATTGGGAAAATATCACAAATATCACAAACCTGAAAATGCAGGAAGAACGATACTGTTCCCGGGTCAGTGAGAACAAAAAAAAGAAATACTTTTATTCAGCAAATAGGCATTAAATTGATTAAAAGAGACATTTGTAATGTTACAAAATATTTCAATTTCAAATAAATGCCGTTCTTTTGAACTTCATTTTAAACACACCTGATCCAGCTAATCAGGGGTTGTGTCTGAAATTGTGTCTGTATTTGAGTGAACAGCCATTTATAGTGGTGTGCGAAACCATACTGGACGCCATCGAGTGCAATCATTCAATCCCACAATCCACCGCAATAACGAGTGTACAACCAAAGGCACTTGAAGGCAAGCCTGCAACCTTCTAACGCTGCGGTATGCAGAAAAGGAGACAAAAAGCTCTGATTTTAATTGATGTCAAAAGGAGAGGCTTCACTACACTGAATGAAGCACTTTTGTGAGGAAATAGCTTATTTAATGAGTCGACAGCTCTAATCTTCAACATGTTTGCTCTTTAGCATTCGTTTTGGATTAAAGTTTAGACCAAAAAATGTTATAAGTTTTATAAGAAAAGTCACAGACAATTGCATAACAAGTATGATTCGATGCGAGTAATTTTCATGCGCAAATGAACACTTTCAATGTCCAGAAAGATAGTAAAACATATTTAAAACGGTTCATGTGCGCCAAAAAACCCCCAAAATAACGACTTTTCAACAATATCTCGTGATGGCCGACTTCAAAACACTGATTCATGGAGCTTTACGAATCTTTTGATTCGAATCAGTGAATCGGTTCACGTATCAAACTGCCAAAACCACGTGAACTACTGAAATTGCGAATCACTGATGACGTAACGAAGCCTCGTTTACTGAAATCACGTGACTTTGGCGCTCCGAACCACTGATTCGAAAAAAAAAAAAAGATTCGTAAAGCTTCATGAAGCAGTGTTTTGAAATCGCCCATCACTAGATATGGTCGAAAAGTCGTTATTTTGGTTTTTTTTGGTGCACATGAATCGTTTTAAATATGTTTTAGTATCTTTCTGGGCATCTGAAAGTGTTCATTACTTTACTGTCAATTGAGACTCAGTGAACCATCGGATTTCATCAGAAATATCTTCATTTATGTTGTGAAGATGAACGAAGGTCTTACGGGTGTAGAGCGGCATGAGGGAGAGGAATTAATGACAGAATTTACATTTTTGGGTGAACAAACCCTTTAATTCCCACGTCTCGCCAGAAGATGGCGAAAATCCATTTTCCAAACCACTGGTCCAATGTGGGTTCAGCGTAATACCATACAGGTTTACATTTCTCTATAATTGATGATTAAATTGTTCAATTATGGTTTATACACCATAGTTTCCATGACAGAGTTCAAGATAAACCTTTTCATTACTACTGGAGCTGCCAGTTTGCTTATTAAACAGCACAAACTATGCAAAAGCGGCCGAATTCACTCACTCCTCTTTCATTCAGAAATGTCAGGAATAGTGAATGCGACTTCGAACACAGCTAAGGTTCTCAGGATTACTAGAAACTTCCAGGCACGTGAGTTGGTGCTAAACTCCGCAGGACAGGAATCGAGTTTGAGACCACTGCCTTAAAGTGTTGTTAAAATATTTTACTTTTGCTCAGGTCCACGAAACAGTTGGCCGAGAGACACTCCACATAACCCAGCGTACGCAAACCGCCCCGGTTCACTCAGCCGTCGACCAGACACTCTCTCTGCTGGTGACTGATCATTCTTCTGTCCTCCTGGGTCTGTAAGAATAAAAAGACAAGAGCCTGTTGAGAATGTGTATGCGTTCTATAATAGATACATCAAATCTAGTCCTCCATATTTTAATTACATGCTTATTAGAGGGGTCCATTTTTTAAAGATTACAAATTACATGACCACATTTTGTCGCTTAACTTATTATTCTCAATTATGGTATGCATTAACGCCGTGGTTGCATAGCAACTAATACATCCTTTTGAAATATAAACACTGAGCCCTGTTGACCCCTTTGAGCTTCAGTCTTAAAATACTGCACACGTTCCTCTTCCCATGAAGGACAAATCTGCTTCTTGGACCCAAAGTCTGCATTTAATTGTCTTTTGGTGACATGCAAAGCTTGATATTTGTTGTTGGAAGGCTGTAGCTTCCAGATCAAACTTCATTTGCATGTTTTCCTGCACTGGAGATGATCACACAAAACTCTTTTCCACTTTGCATAGGGCATTTACACAAACACGTGACATTTTATGACACTCTAAAAGCTGTTTGATGCTTTAATAACGAATGTGTAATTTAACTTAATGGCTTCAGTTAAAAGCCCTGAAAATACATGGCAAAAGATCTGCTTGTTTAACCAAAACATGTTTTAGGCCTTGATCTTATCCTGCATCTGTGATTAAAGCTGAACTGAAAACACTGGACACACATGTCTAAATATGATCATCAGAAAACAGTATTAAAATAATAGATAAAAGTCTCCTACAATACAACGTTAACAAGTAATAAAGCCTCACAAAATAAGAAAATCTCAAAGACTCTTATTTTGTTGTGGACTGTTAGGCAAAACTAAAATCTTTTCAAAGTCCTTAAAAAAATAAATAAAAGTGCACTCTTAGTGAAGTTTACGAATACCTGGAGTTAATGTCGGACCCGCATTGTTATTTGTTGGTTCCATTGGGTTATCCTGAGTAAATTACAGCAGATTTGTTCTCTCCATGTAGGAGAGTTCTTACTTTGTTGTCGTGACAGATGAAAGTTCAGCACAAAGTTGTTCTTGTGTGCAGCAGCGCCCTCTAATGCTCATTTCAATTCACCAATCGTGAAGAACTGGCTTATGAATATTAATTACGTTCGTCCAGCTGGCTAAATCGATTGGCTGAACGGCAAATAAGCGAATTCTAAAAGAAGAGGACTGGCTCATGAATATTAATAGCTTTACGTTACGTACGCACAGCTAGCCAAACCCGATTGGATGAGCGGTAGAGGTTGGTGTCGTCAGCTGACAAATGAGCAAGATTGGCTTATGAATATTAAAGACGTAACGTTACTTGACAGTAGGGGAATGTTACTAAGAAATATTAACTTGACTTGATTAAAACTCAAAATTGCCTCATGGCAATTGTAGATTAATTTTAAACGTTCTGAAATTTGCCTTTTATAGATAATGCTATTAATGTCGACGTTTTACCTCACCAATATAAGCTCTTTGCGTGTTATCTGACATGGGACTCAATAAAAACAGTATTTATGCTGGTTAGAAATATTGTCTAATATTAATTGGGTTCCGTGACTTGACGCTATAGGCAGGGCTGCACATCCTTAATTAATATTCATAAGCTGGGTCATTTTCTTAGTATTTATGTTTATGTGATGTTTTGAGGGGGATTTTTGTTATAAATTATTGATATTGTGCTCCATAAATATAATCCTTGTGTTCTACGTAAGCAGCTGCTTCGCGTCGTGACTAACAACGCCCTTCAGCCGTTAATTATTCACGATATAGCACTTGCCTCTCGTACCTTATTGCTTTTATAAAACGGTTACCATATAATATAAATATTAAAGCCAAACATATGTATCAATGCGACTTTCATGAAGTAAAATCAGTTAAATGCCGTCCTTCCGCCAGAAAAAATAGTCCCTGACCATGAACAGCACGATGTCCAATTGTACGAGGCCTGTTTTTGTAATTTTTCCTGAGACCCGAAGTCTTTCAGTCAGAGGCGCGATATCGGTTTGTCCAGTGACTGAAGCCTTTTAGTCTGAAGCATGACGGCTTTTTGTTTTATGACTGAGGTCTGACGACGTCCTAAAATGTACACCGTACTGAAGTTACATTATTACGCCATTAGATGGCGGCAAAGACCGTCTTTATGAGTGTGTCAGTCAGTAGCGAAGACTTTTACATTGAAAACACGGAACAAGACGCAACTGACAAACCCTTTGACTAGAGCCGTCAGTCGCGGGAAAACTCAACTGCTAAGAAGACAACATAATGCAGCGGACATTTAAACAGATTTTTTTTTATCATAAACATTTCTCAAAATACTCTTCTACATAATGCAGTTCAATGAACAATATCAATTGACCCTTCGCAAACAGTTTGATTGACAGGCGATCAGACCAATCATAACCACAAATCCGCCATTTTGTCCGCGATCTTTCCGCGCTTGAAACAACATTCCTTCTGATGTTCATTCATGTTTATTTGATGCTATAAATGTACTAGTATGAAGAGATGATCTGTCACGACACATTAAAGACACACTAGACGCTATTTATTGATTAAACTTATTTAAAAATCACAATTTATTAACTATGAAACTGTTTCAAATGTCTGTCCATGTGTTGTCAGTATCCTCTTTGCTCCGGGATGTATTTTTCACAGCATGAGAACATGATGTGTGGCGTGAGAGAGCATGGCTTATCGGACATAGCAACAGTAACTAAAGGGGGCGGGTCTTTGCGAAGGGTCAATAGAGTACAAACAGTTTACGTTGCTAAGAGTGGTTGCTAAGGATGTTGTGTAGTGATACAGAGAACCGGTGGGAATAAAACAGCTATTGACCAATCAGAATCAAGGACAGGAACTAACCGTTTTATAAATAAAAGGAGACCGAGTTTAATTCCATACATGCCCTCCACAAAAATTGTTGCAGTGCCATTTGTGGCCAGCAGAGAGCAGTAGAGGTCCATATATAATACTGCAGCCATATTATGTGGTGTCCTAAAGTTTAAAGATACAAGAATTAATACAAGTATTAAAGCCCAGAATTGAACATATGCAGGTGTTAGACTTTGTCGTGTGTATAAAATGATATATTCATCCCTGAATACGTCACTTTATCTATAATTGCCCATCTTTGATTGATTATAGCAATGTGTCTGAGTTACATTACTCGTATTGCAATAGCTCACTTTTTGACATCTGGTATTTTTACATTCATTCTCATTCTTATCCTGTTCATTATTATCTTGATCACTCCTGTTGATTTATAATGTCTGTGAGCTGCTGTTTCTTGTTGCTCTTTCCACTAAAAGCCCATACTTGGGATGATCCAGGAGGACAGTTTGTGAAATGCATGATTAAGCCAAAAAAGCATATTCCCTGTGTGATTAACAATCTCCATAGAGCGATGGCTTTATATGAACATGTCTTTACGGCGTACACAGAATCATGGACATGTCTGTTCATATTCTTTCCACAACATGCAACTGGAAAAATGAAACTGATATTCATGACAAGAGTGTGTGTGTGTGTGTGTGTGTATCTCCTGTCTTACTACGTCATAACTATATTTCTCTCCTGCCTCTTTCTCTCTCTCTCTGCCTGGTACCGTCTCTTCACTGAGGTTATGAGGTCAAGACTTCTGAAGACGTTACTGTTAATACAAACCCAGCTCCTGCCTTCATCCAAACTAACACCAGTTTGTGATCAAAACATCCTGTTTATACATCAGTGTCTGTTACAGATGTCTTTATTTGAACTTCTTTCTTCTTGTCATTTTTTACATTTTATTTCAACGTAAAATCATCTGTGGCACAACACCTCCAGTACCCACAACAGAAAGTGATTCACAAAGCTCCATGGATTAAAAATATGGGTAGTGTACAAAATGTATATAAAAATTTCATAATAATAATAATTATTATTATTATTATTTTAATTATATATTTAGTATTACAATACAATATTATTATCTATTAAAAATGATTACTTTTAAATAATAATATTAACAACTACAATAATTATTACTATTTTGTTATTGATATTATTACACTTTTTATAATAAATTATTATTAATATTATATAATTACACCACTATTAAATAATAAAAATAATGTATCCATTATATAACATTTAAATAATATTAATAATACTATTATTATCATCTATTAAATATATTACATCTGAATAATTATAATATTCATAATACTATTAATGCGTATAATTATAAATATTATAATAAATAATTATAATTAATATTATCATATGATTATACTACTATTACATGATAATGATATATTATTATTATTATTAGTATTATTATTAATAAATATATTATTTTTTTAAAAATCATTCTTATCATTATTAATAAATAATATTATTTTATTCCATCTATGATACATACTTTATTTTTTATTATATTAAGCTAAACTAATTATAAATAAATACCAGTGTATTGTTTTATGATGATTGATGAATAAATAAATAAACAAACAAACACTTTCTGGTTTCTTGTCAACCGTCTATTTATTTTGATTATGATATCATTATGTTTATGCATCTCTATTATCTGAAGCATCTTATCTTATTGGCTCACTTGAGCTCATATTAGTTGAATGAGCTTCATTTCTTTCCTCAGATTTTGAGCTATAATGTGGTTTGGGGTCAGCGACATCCATCTCATTCCCATCAGCCTGACGAGAGGCCGACGACACGCTCGATTCACCTCGAGCTCCTCAGACAAGACAGAAGAGCAAGGACAAACAGAAGAAAGGTGCTAAAGTCGTTTGTTCAAAGCTAGAAGTGCAACGGGTTTACCGTCATCGCCCTGTCATCAAGAGCTCCCCACATCTGTTGAGAGATAACAGAGCAGAGACACGCACACGCACTAATAAAGATCTGTCTTAGCAACCATTGTTCTACATTAAGTGTGTGTTTTCAGTGCATCCGCAGCCGAATCTGTCGAGACAAGCCTCGTAGCAAAGAGGGATTCTTGGGGAATTTGGCACCCAATCAAAGGCAATACAAACCAAATACACCCTCTTGACATCCGCTTATTCAGATAAGGTAAACAAACTAAAAAAAGATAATTTGCCGAACACAAACATGCTCTAAATAACCACCAGCCTTGTACCGACACCAAAGCGACATGTCTCCGGACACAGGTCTGTTTGACCTCCTAACGCATGTGTAGAAAGCTGAGTTTTGTGTGTGATTGTGGTGTTTCTATGGAAAGGAAGGCAGCTGGACTGTCTTTTGGGAATGATGGGGGTGGAAGAGTCGGTCATGATACGTCTAAAGAGAGAAATAAAAGAAAACCGCAGCTGTAGAAGACTGCCGCCAAGATGGGAAAATGCATTGAAACGCATGACTTAGGGGAATGGGAAGAATGCAAAGCAGGGGTTTTTATCACAAAGAAGATTTCTTTTAAAGGGCTCCTTGATTATGATTGTACTTTTTAAACTTTAGTCAGTGTGTAATGCTGCAGTTCGAGAGTAAATCTGCAAAGTTACGACACTCAAAGTTCAATGCAAAGGAGATATTTTCTTTTAAAGTTTAAGGACTACAACAAACGGCTGGTAGGAACTACAACGAGCTTCTTCCTGGGTTGGTGACATCACAAACCCCAAAACTTACACAAAACCGCCCACCGAAAATATGCAATAAAGGGGGCGTGGCCATGTTGGGCTGCTTTAGAGAAGAGGAAGAGTTGTTGTAGTCGAGTGTTGTTGATGCCGTCATTTTACGACGGACTGCTTCACAAATGAGGGTCAATTGACCCTTTCGTAAAGCCCCGCCCCCTTTAGTTACTGTTGCTATGTCCGTCAAGTCATGCGCTCTCAGCAAAGAGGACACTGACAACACGTCAACAGACATATGAAACAGTTTCATTTTGAATATATTGTAATTTTTTAAAGAAGTTTAACCAATAAATAGCGTATAGAGTCTCTTTAATGTGTCGTGACAGATCGCTGTAGCTCCTTCAAGATCATCTCTTCATACTAGTTCATTTATAGCATCAAATAAACATGAATGAACATCAGAAGGAATGTTGTTTCAAGCGCAGAAAGACGTGAGTGCACACAATTTTTCAAGTTCACCAACGTTAATCTACTAACTCCCACAAAATGGCAGATTCGAGGTTATGATTGGTCAGATCGCCTGTCAATCAAACTGCCGGCGAAGGGTCGATTCAACACTGGATTTACACAAAAGATGAACATGACGACACATGCTAGTGATGAGTTGAATCAACTCCACAGCAACTACATAAATTTATCCACTAACCGTTTAAAAATGTCTAAAAGTTGTAACTTCATCTTGAGTCCCTCCATCAGTGTCGACTGAACACCGTTACTGATGATCCTCATTTTGACTGCGTGAGATTCTCCATCTTTGTTGTTGTTGAGCAACCGAAGCGTGAGCTGTTAAAGCTCCGCCCTCTTCTGGAAAGGGGGCGGGGAGCAGCATCTCATTTGCATTTAAAGGGACAAGCACAAAAAAACGGTGTGTTTTCGCTCACACCCAAATAGAGGCAAATTTGACAAGCTATAATAAATGATCTGTGGGGGATTTTGAGCTGAAACTTCAGACACATTCTGGAGACACATTATAGGTCCCCTTTAAATAAAATACAGTACAACATCATTAAGCTAACGTCATAACTCCTCTTCATGTGTGTGCATTACAAACACCCCTCTGGATCCGGACTCTCGTTTGACTTCAACCTCTGCTACTGCTTGTTCTCATGGGAAAATAAGCCGTCACCCATTGACATTAAGTCCGCCCAGTGCCTTTTATCCAGGCTTACTCACACCACTGATGACTAAATCTGGGCTGAATGAAAAAGATCAGGAGTCCTTTACTAGCTTTAACCCCAGACATTATGCGGTTTCCATTCAAAATGATCAGTTCTAGCACAAACACGCTCTAAATAAAGGATCCTTTAGCGGACACCAGAAGAGGACACAAGGGCCTCATTGTATCTGTCCATGGATATAATAGCATTTTTTTCTCTGGAAATTCCTCTTCCACTGAGGAATTCTTTCCAAGCTTTTTGGAATGCTGTAAATACATCGGGGACCCTCGTTTAGTCTCACGAACATTGATTTCTTAAGATTCGGCGCTAAGCTGGCAGGGAGACGCGGTGTGGGAGCGCTGCATGGAAAAGTTGTGGAGTGGGTGTTGGCGCTATAAAATCGGGAAACTCTGAGTGCTGAAACTGTGATGAAATGCCTACTTTTTTCCAACATATAGGAATGGAAAAACAACTCTAATTCACATGCCTACAGATACAAAACATGTAATCGCATGTACACGGCGATAAACACACAGATTACCGGCCCTTTACAGGCAGAAACGCATACCTCCAACACATGGGGCCCATATGGGAAGCCATAAAATGTGCACAAACAAAACCTTGTGACAAACCTTGAGCATGGAAAGGAGTGGAAGTCAGGTCATTCAGACCCCAAAGAGGGAAGTTAAAATGACGCAGGTACTTGAAAACTTACATTTAGAGTCAGGAAGGCAGCTCTTTACAAACAGAGGATGGGAAACCCCTCTGCGTTCCCACAGTATTTTTAGGTTTTGCATGGAAGGTGATCATTTATGTCTTCTGTCTGCTCCTCATTAGAGAGCGCGGGCCTCACGGGCTCCTTGTACCGAATGCTTCCGATTATCGTCGCTGCGTTTATCGGATTTCAACCTTCTTCGCCTGCGTTTCTACACACAGTTAACAGAAAACAGACAACAGCTTTGTTTATTGTCATGCCTACGATAACAGGGCTGCTTAACTTGAGGATCTCGTGTGATGGCTGAGAGTGTATATTGTGCACAGAACTCAAATGGCAGTTTTTGATTCACTAAAATCTAGCATTATCCACAATTACACAGTGAAAACACTTTGTGAGGGCGTTTAAGAACGGTTTACGGTCACAGTACACTTCACCGCTGGAGAGAGACACTTAAACCAGTACAAATTCATTTGTGCCTGTTAATGCAAGTCAATATCAAACCCAGAGCAAAACTAGACCCCTCGAGACCCAGAACCAGCTTGTCAGGTTTAATCTGAAATAAAGAAAGAGAGTGAGATTATTGAAGTATTTGTCTTTCACAACCTTCTCACAGTGAACATTTATTATTAGTTTTTATTTTATTTGTATTTATTATTTTATAATATTTATTATTTAATATTTATAATTATAAATAGAAATAGAATTAATGACAAAAATAATAATAGTAGCAATAATAATAGTAATTGTAACAAAAATAACAACACTTATTTTATTGTAATTATGTATTAAATATCACAATACAATTTTATTATTGTTATTATCTATAAATATATTATATATTAAATATACTACTTTATATATTTAAATATATATTTACTTAATATATTACTTTTAAACAGTAATATTGACAACAACAACAATTATTACGATAATTACTATTATTGTTGGTATTATTATTACCCTTAATATTATAATAAATTATAATTAATAATATTATTGTATTTTTATACCAATATTAAACAATAATAATACAATAATAATAATGATTATTATTGTTATTATTATCTAATAAATATATTACATTTAAATATTAATCATAATAATTATTATATATTTTATATTACAATACAATATTATTATTATCTATTAAACATATTATTTTTTAAACAATAATATTAACAACAACAATAATTATATTATTGTTGTTGTTATTATTAAATTATTATACCAGTATTACATAATAATAATGCATTATTATTATTATTATTATTATTAAATATATATTACTTTTAAATGTATTAAATAATTTCTATAATAATATATACTTTAACTACATTGTTTTATGTTAAACTGACCAAATTATAAATAAATACCAATGTATTGTTTTATTATGTTAAATAAATAAATATTAATATTTTGAATCAGTGTTTATTTTATTATTTTTCATTTCAATTTAATTTAATTTTTAGTTTAAGTTTCGATAATTTTGTCATGTGTTTTTATCATTTTTATTAGTTTTAATTTTTTTTTTAAAATAATTCTATATAGCTTTAATTCATTTTTTATTTTAGTTTCAGTCATATTTATTTCATTGTGATTCCAAGGCAATAATTCCATTTTCAGTTTTTTTCTTAAGCTGCAGTTTTTCATCTAATATTTGTTTTATTTCACCTTTATTTCAATTTCCAAAAATTTTGTTTTAGTTAACAATAACAACACTGGTCAGAATGAAAGAAATATGGAATTTGTGAGATATTTTCAGAAAGATCAATCAAAAAAATATATGAAATGTTTGTAAAAATTAATGATAAGCGCAATATATGAAAATGATTGTAGAGATGAACAAAATTGTTTGCTTCAACAGTTAGACCATTAGACTTCAACCATTAGACTGTTGAAGCAAACAATGAGCGTGTTTTAAAATGAGCTCAAATGATCAAACATGTTTGATATCTTCCAACTTCTGAGTCTTCATCATGCACTTTATGATTTTCAGCAAAATCTGACTACCCAAAATCTGAAGACTTGTTCTGTAAATCAACTCTAAATCTTGGCAAAAGTCATTTAGTATATTCCAGCTTTAAGGGTCGCACACTACCAGACTTTCAAATCGTTCAGAACACAACAATCCCACACAGAAACATGTTGCTAGGAGACACGACACATAAAAATAATATGTGTTCTAAAATCGGCTCAAAATATCAAACGTGTGACATACTCCGAGTGGATGGAGCCTGAAGCTAAAAAAAAAAAAAATCAGTTTCTGTGCCCATTGTACAGGATTTTCTACCATTTTTTGGCCAAAATCTGCAGAATTTTGGCACACTGTTGTAAAGAAAAGTGGGCAAAAGTCATATTTTATTCCAGTTTTTAAGTCACCATGAAATCAAAATCAATAATTCTTATTTTTTAATGGAATATTGCAGTATATCAGTAAATACCTCCCAGAGGACTATTATATACAGGTTCATAATAAATGCACAGCGTTTAATTAAATTCTGAAATGAAGATCCTGGTAACCCACACTAGTAATGACTCAAGTATTACAAAATCTTTCAAAAGGAATTAGTACTTATTTAGAAATAGTAAAGTGAAAAGGATATGACTCCCCCCTTTAAAGGAATTATGAATTGTTTGCACAATTATTACCAAATCCGTCAGAAGGAATACTATACTAAACCTTTACAAAAGCCTAAAATGGTGTTCCAAAAAAGTAGTAATTCCTTCTGAAGGATTTGAGGAGTGATTTGAATATCAAATAGCACTGCAGAGCAGCTTTTAATCAAGGACCAACTCAAAAAGCATAAACTTTCCACTTGAGGTGTGTTAAATTTCAAGAGGGCTTCATGAAAACAGAAATAGACCTGAGTTCTCGGCCAAAATGGCTAATAGCTGTTGAAGTGAGCATTGTCCTGGGAATTGCATGGTCACATGATCTCACTAGGGCTTATATTAACTGGACTATGTGTCATTGGATGTGAGGGAAGGGTACAGACACTCAACGCTCCTCAAAGACAGCTCAGCTTTCTTAATTATTGGCCTTATTTTTTAATATAAATCTGCTTACATGTGAGATTGCTCGTTTCTGTTTTTTCTTTGCCTGTGTTTTGATCTGGAGATACTGCATTTGTTTAATATTGTTTAAGTTGAATACGGAGGGTGTAGGACGTAGTGAAAGCATTTTAAACGGCGAGAGGCGTTAAAATTTCTTCATAAGTTGAATACGGAGGGTGTAGGACGTCGTGAAAGCGTTTTAAACGGTGAGAGGCGTTAAAATTTCTTCGTAAGTTTAATACGGAGGGCGTAGGACGTAGTGAAAGCATTTTAAAGGGCGAGAGGCGCAAAAATTTCTTCATAAGTTGAATACGGAGGGCGTAGGACGTAGTGAAAGCGTTTTAAACGGCGAGAGGCGCAAAAATTTCTTCATAAGTTTAATACGGAGGGTGTAGGACGTAGTGAAAGCGTTTTAAACGGCGAGAGGCGCTAAAATTTCTTCATAAGTTTAATACGGAGGGCGTAGGACGTAGTGAAAGCGTTTTAAAGGGCGAGAGGCGCTAAAATTTCTTCATAAGTCGAATACGGAGGGTGTAGGACGTAGTGAAAGCGTTTTAAAGGGCGAGAGGCGTTAAAATTTCTTCGTAAGTTTAATACGGAGGGTGTAGGACGTAGTGAAAGCGTTTTAAAGGGCGAGAGGCGTTAAAATTTCTTCGTAAGTTTAATACGGAGGGTGTAGGACGTAGTGAAAGCGTTTTAAACGGCGAGAGGCGCAAAAATTTCTTCATAAGTTTAATACGGAGGGTGTAGGACGTAGTGAAAGCGTTTTAAACGGCGAGAGGCGCTAAAATTTCTTCATAAGTTTAATACGGAGGGCGTAGGACGTAGTGAAAGCGTTTTAAAGGGCGAGAGGCGCTAAAATTTCTTCATAAGTCGAATACGGAGGGTGTAGGACGTAGTGAAAGCGTTTTAAAGGGCGAGAGGCGCTAAAATTTCTTCATAAGTTTAATACGGAGGGTGTAGGACGTAGTGAAAGCGTTTTAAAGGGCGAGAGGCGTTAAAATTTCTTCATAAGTTTAATACGGAGGGTGTAGGACGTAGTGAAAGCGTTTTAAAGGGCGAGAGGCGCTAAAATTTCTTCATAAGTCGAATACGGAGGGTGTAGGACGTAGTGAAAGCGTTTTAAACGGCGAGAGGCGCTAAAATTTCTTCATAAGTTTAATACGGAGGGCGTAGGACGTAGTGAAAGCGTTTTAAACGGCGAGAGGCGCTAAAATTTCTTCATAAGTTTAATACGGAGGGCGTAGGACGTAGTGAAAGCGTTTTAAACGGCGAGAGGCGCTAAAATTTCTTCATAAGTTTAATACGGAGGGCGTAGGACGTAGTGAAAGCGTTTTAAAGGGCGAGAGGCGCTAAAATTTCTTCATAAGTTTAATACGGAGGGCGTAGGACGTAGTGAAAGCGTTTTAAACGGCGAGAGGCGCTAAAATTTCTTCATAAGTTTAATACGGAGGGCGTAGGACGTAGTGAAAGCGTTTTAAACGGCGAGAGGCGCTAAAATTTCTTCATAAGTTTAATACGGAGGGCGTAGGACGTAGTGAAAGCGTTTTAAAGGGCGAGAGGCGCTAAAATTTCTTCATAAGTCGAATACGGAGGGTGTAGGACGTAGTGAAAGCGTTTTAAACGGCGAGAGGCGCTAAAATTTCTTCATAAGTTTAATACGGAGGGCGTAGGACGTAGTGAAAGCGTTTTAAAGGGCGAGAGGCGCTAAAATTTCTTCATAAGTCGAATACGGAGGGCGTAGGACGTAGTGAAAGCGTTTTAAAGGGCGAGAGGCGTTAAAATTTCTTCATAAGTTTAATACGGAGGGCGTAGGACGTAGTGAAAGCGTTTTAAACGGCGAGAGGCGCTAAAATTTCTTCATAAATTTAATACGGAGGGTGTAGGACGTAGTGAAAGCGTTTTGAAATGCAAGAGGCTTTACAATTTCTTTGTAAGTTGAATATAGAAGGTGGCCTGGCGAAAGCTAGTTATTTTACTTTATAACGTGATAAATATGCATATTTCTCTTACACAAACGCATCGCTTCGCTTCAGAAGGCCTTTATTAACCTCCTGGAGCCATCTGGAGTACGTTTATGATGGACGGATGAGTAAATGGGGGTGATTTTCATTTTAAAGGACACAATGTCAAAACTGCAACTCTTCTACCTTGTGACCCACCATAGCCATGCTGAAACTTACAGTATCTACTGAACCTAGTCAACCAACATGGTCTTTTCAATCAATACGTTCTTGTTAGTAAAGCCTGATAGAGACTCCAGCAAACCGGGATTCAAAGCAACATGTGTTGGTCCACCCAGCCGCATTAAGAAAGCCGAGCTGTCTCTGAGGAGCTGAGTGTCTGGACCCTTCCCTCATACCCGCTCACATCCCATGACTCAGAATCCAGCTAATATCAGCCCTAATGATGTGACCATGCAATTCCCAGGACAACGCTCCTTTTAGCCATTTTGCCTGAGAACGCAGACACCTATTACAGTTTTCATGAAGTCCTCTTGAAATTCAACACACCTCAAGTGGAAAATACGGATTAAAACTGCTCAGCATTGCTATTTTATATGCAAATCACTCTCCGCCCACTTTATTTCCACTCTCAACACACTCTGGAATGATATTACCTCACCTTTGACGAGCATAACAGAGTCTTTCGCTTAGCAAGTGAATGCAAAAGCTGTAAGCACACATTCCAGAGCAAAAATTTTTCCAGGTGCACAGATGCACCTGATTTATTAGATGAACAATTGAAAGACTGCTGGACAGCGTACAAATGATGACAGCCTTGTGAGGGTGGGTGCGCTGCGTGTCTAGACTGGTTGGCGCAGCAATGCACAACACGGTCCCGATTGTTGCATGATCACGTTTATATATGAACTGCAATATCCTGTCATTCGTTTTACTATCTCTGAGAAGGTTTTGAACTCTCCACGGGGTTTGCCCAGGGATAGTTCAAAGGAAGAATTGCGGTTAAGTTATTGAAGGTAAATTCAGCACCGTAGACGTCATATCTGTTTGCTTTATAGGTGTGTGATGGTGAACACGGCTGTAGGGATGTTTTTTTTTACACTGTATAGGGAATATGCTGCATGTGGTCCAATACAATGTTTGGTCGACAGCTGCCTTTACTACTTCCTTATATACTTACCCTCTATATAAGACTTTATCTCGTCTTCTCATGTGACCGAAGTGAGTCACGTGTGTGTCTATTATTAGGTGCCTCTGTAAGTGTATCTGTAAGACAAACACAATAAAATGAAACCATGCGAGTAGACATTATTATCAAGATAAACACATCTTCCAAAAAAAAAAATATATATGTCAGTTAAAGCTTGCATTGTTAAATATATTTTGTTATTATATTCTATCATCCAGAAGGCTGGATTTATTTGATCAAAAAAAAATATATATATTATTACAATTTAAAATAAATGTTTTGTATTTTAATATATTTTGAAATGTAACTTATTCCTGGTATGGCAAAGCAAAATTTTCAGCACTTTTTAATTCAGCAAGGATGCATTCATTTAAATGTGACAGTAAAGATTTAAAATGTTCGGTTTCAAATAAATGCTGTTCTTTTCAACTTTCTATTCATCAAAGAATGCTGAAAAAAAACTATATGAAGCAGCGCGATTGATAATAATCAGAAATGTTTCTTGAGCAGCAAATCAGAATGAATTCTGGAGGACCATGTGACGCTGAAGACTGGAGTAATGATACTTTGCATCGTCAGGAATAAATGATGTTTTACAATATATTTAAAATAGAAAACAATTATTTTAAATCTAATGAAAGTTTTTACTGTAGTTTTAGATCAAATAAATGTATCACAAAGGATATTATAATATGATAAATTAATTGTATATATATATATATATATATATATATATATATATATATATAATTATATATTTAATTGACCCTTTGCAAACAGTTTGATTGACAGGCAATCTGACCAATCATAACCCTGACATTTTGTCCAAAAAAGCAGTCAGGGGAGTTAGTAGATTAACGTTGGTGAACTTGAACTTGATAAATTGTGTGTATTCACGTCTTTCCGCGCTTGAAACAACATTCCTTCTGATGTTCATTCATGTTCATTTGATGCTATAAATGAACTAGTATGAAGAGATGATCTTGAAGGAGCTACAGCGATCTGTCACGACACATTAAAGACACACTATACACTATTTATTGTTTAAACTTCTTTTAAAAATGACGATTTATTAAACATGAAACTATTTCATATGTTGTCAGTGTCCTCTTTGCTCCAGGATGTATTTTTCACTGCGTGAGAACATGATGTGTGGCATGAGAGCGCATGGCTTGTCGGACATAGCAACGGTAACTAAGGGGGGCGGGTCTTTGCAAAAGGTCAGTTATATAAATATACTGTTGAAGTATGCATTGACCCAATTGCAATGGCCAAAAACACATAATATCACTATGTATGTATTAAGAAACACACAGTCATGGGACCATGATCATCAGTGTGAACTAAAGGGCTCTACTGTGTACAGACCCAAGTACCCTATAATGATACATTCCCATTCCCTAGGAAGAAAATAAGTGTCCCTTAAACATCAGAAGGACCAGAAACAGGCACAGGTTCAAGATGGTGACGCTGGTACCCGTCTAACAGAGGAGGAGGAGTGCGCAGGTCACAGAGGGGCGGGAGGGAACCTGCTACACTCAGAAGCCGAGAGAGAGAGACTTTAATCCGTAACACCGAGTAGTTTATGGCAGCATAAAAAAAGTTTCGTTTGTATCTCGCGTAAATAATGTAGAATAGGTGCCGCAACTGCGAGTTCTTTGCAATTTTAGCTCTGGTGACTGCCTGCATTGAATGCGACTTTTAAAGGGAAACGCTCGTATTTTAGAAAAATAAATTGAATAGAAATCGTGCTAGGCGATGTTAAAACATCCAGAATTGACTATAGTTTTGACGTAAAGCCCATCATGGAGGTCCGAAAAGTGCTCACGTGTGTTTTGTTCAGCGTGTTTCTGTGGACAGGAGAGGCTCAGGACTCGGTACCTGAATCAGGTGAGTCGTTTCAGGAATGGTTCAATTCGGATCTCAGTATGAGATTTTGGTGAATCGTATTCTTTAATCGACAGGATTAAAGACGCAATTTACTTGAATCATATGTGTTGATTCGAAACTCGGTGCCTGATTCAGCCGAGTCATTTGAGTCAAGCATTTCATTCAGGACTCAGTACTTCAGTTTAATTCAATACTCTTTTAGTAAATTGTTAGTGTTCTCTATACCTGATAATAGGTGAAGCACATTGGTCAATTCAGGACTCAGTATTTGATTTAGGTGAGTCATGTTTTAGGACAGGTGATTCATCTGATTCAGGAGTCAGGACAGGTGAGTCATGTGGGCCAGTACCTGATCAAGGTGAGATATCAGTCAGTAACTGATTCAGAAGAGCAGATAATCTTTTATTTAGCAAAAAGAAAATAACAGTAATTTCATGTTGGCTAATGCATTAACTAATGTTAACGTACAGTCAATGCATTGAGTTTGAGTGCTATACTAATGTAATCACTGAAACTGCTCAGAGTTAATGTTATTCTCAACATTCTATTCTATTCTATTCTATTCTATTCTATTCTATTCTATTCTATTCTATTCTATTCTAATGCAACTGAAAGAAGAAATCTGATACTGTTTGATAAACATGACTGAGCAGACATGCATTACAAACATGTGAGCTAGAAGAAAAAACATGTGTGTAAAAGCATTTTCCTTCACACATACTGTTATGGGATTCTCAAAACATATGGCCCAAATTTTTTAAGCTGCAGGAAAGCATTTTTTCTCCCGGGAATGTGATATGGGTGTTGTCTTGTATTTTATATAGTTATATTCATGCACAATTTGGATTGACAAAAAAAAAAATTCTGTAATTGATGTTTCTGCCTTAAATGTTCAGGACTTATAACTGACAGCAAGTATTTGCTGTGTGAATAGAACTGCCATAACTTGTTGTCAGCACATCACTGACATCGAGTGAGGCGTGCGAATTGAAGGATTCTTCCTGTCAGTCACTAATGTTAGACAATCGGCCGCTTTCGAGAAACCAGTTAAATGCCAGAAAATAGGGGCGTTGTGTACATTTTGCCTCTGTTCATGTCTATCATGACATCCCACTGAACTCACGAAATGCATGATAGAAGATAAACAACCGAGGACTTCATGCATGTACTGAATCCAAAACCACTGACTTGCTCACTCATTTACTATTCACTATTTCAACCCACCCGCATGAACATCAGTCATATATTATTTGATGTGTTTGAACATCTTTGCGATATATTATGTCGATTATATCAATTCTGACTTTTTTTCACAGAATAGTGAGATATAAACTCGCAATTGCGAGTTATTAAGTCATAATTGCGTGATATAAACTTGCAATTGTGAGAAAAAAGTCAGTAATGTGAGAGAAAAAGCAGTTATTGCAAATTCAGACTTTTTATATCACGTAATTCTGACTTTATAACTCGCAACTCTGACTTTATAACTCGCAATTCTGACTTTATTACTCGCAACTGTGACTTTATAACTCACAACTCTGACTTTATATCTCGCAACTCTGACTTTATAACTCGCAACTCTGACTTTATAACTCGCAACTCTGACTTTATAACTCGCAACTCTGACTTTATAACTCGCAATTCTGACTTTATAACTCGCAACTGTGACTTTATAACTCGCAACTTTATAACTCGCAACTGTGACTTTATAACTCGCAACTTTATAACTCGCAACTGTGACTTTATATCTCGCAATTGTGACTTTATAACTCGCAATTGTGACTTTATAACTCGCAATTCTGACTTTATATCTCGCAATTCTGACTTTATATCTCGCAATTCTGACTTTATATCTCGCAACTCTGACTTTATATCTCGCAACTGTGACTTTATAACTCGCAATTGTGACTTTATATCACTCAATTCTGACTTTATAACTCGCAATTCTGACTTTATATCTCGCAATTCTGACTTTATAACTCGCAATTGTGACTTTATAACTCGCAACTGTGACTTTATAACTCGCAATTGTGACTTTATAACTCGCAATTGTGACTTTATAACTCGCAATTGTGACTTTATATCTCGCAATTCTGACTTTATATCTCGCAATTCTGACTTTATAACTCGCAACTCTGACTTTATAACTCGCAACTCTGACTTTATAACTCGCAACTCTGACTTTATAACTCGCAACTCTGACTTTACAACTCGCAACTCTGACTTTATAACTCGCAACTGTGACTTTATAACTCGCAACTCTGACTTTATAACTCGCAATTCTGACTTTATAACTCGCAACTCTGACTTTATAACTCGCAACTCTGACTTTATAACTCGCAACTCTGACTTTATAACTCGCAACTCTGACTTTATAACTCGCAATTCTGACTTTATAACTCGCAACTGTGACTTTATAACTCGCAACTGTGACTTTATAACTCGCAACTCTGACTTTATAACTCGCAATTCTGACTTTATAACTCGCAACTCTGACTTTATAACTCGCAACTCTGACTTTATAACTCGCAACTCTGACTTTATAACTCGCAATTCTGACTTTATAACTCGCAACTGTGACTTTATAACTCGCAACTTTATAACTCGCAACTGTGACTTTATATGTCGCAACTGTGACTTTATATCTCGCAACTGTGACTTTATAACTCGCAACTTTATAACTCGCAACTGTGACTTTATATCTCGCAACTGTGACTTTATAACTCGCAATTGTGACTTTATAACTCGCAATTGTGACTTTATAACTCGCAATTGTGACTTTATAACTCGCAATTGTGACTTTATAACTCGCAATTGTGACTTTATATCTCGCAATTGTGACTTTATAACTCGCAATTGTGACTTTATAACTCGCAATTGTGACTTTATAACTCGCAATTGTGACTTTATAACTCGCAATTGTGACTTTATAACTCGCAATTCTGACTTTATATCTCGCAACTCTGACTTTATATCTCGCAACTGTGACTTTATAACTCGCAATTCTGACTTTATAACTCGCAATTGTGACTTTATAACTCGCAATTGTGACTTTATAACTCGCAATTGTGACTTTATATCTCGCAATTCTGACTTTATATCTCGCAATTCTGACTTTATATCTCGCAATTCTGACTTTATAACTCGCAATTCTGACTTTACAACTCGCAATTCTGACTTTATATCTCGCAATTCTGACTTTATATCTCGCAATTCTGACTTTATATCTCGCAATTCTGACTTTATATCTCGCAATTCTGACTTTATATCTCGCAATTCTGACTTTATAACTCGCAATTCTGACTTTATAACTCGCAACTCTGACTTTATAACTCGCAACTCTGACTTTATAACTCGCAACTCTGACTTTATAACTCGCGACTCTGACTTTATAACTCGCAATTGTGACTTTATAACTCGCAACTGTGACTTTATAACTCGCAACTTTATAACTCGCAACTGTGACTTTATATCTCGCAACTGTGACTTTATAACTCGCAATTGTGACTTTATAACTCGCAATTCTGACTTTATATCTCGCAATTCTGACTTTATATCTCGTAATTCTGACTTTATATCTCGCAACTGTGACTTTATAACTCGCAATTGTGACTTTATAACTCGCAATTGTGACTTTATAACTCGCAATTGTGACTTTATAACTCGCAATTCTGACTTTATATCTCGCAATTCTGACTTTATATCTCGCAATTCTGACTTTATAACTCGCAACTCTGACTTTATAACTCGCAACTCTGACTTTATAACTCGCAACTCTGACTTTACAACTCGCAATTCTGACTTTATAACTCGCAACTGTGACTTTATAACTCGCAACTTTATAACTCGCAACTGTGACTTTATAACTCGCAACTTTATAACTCGCAACTGTGACTTTATATCTCGCAATTGTCACTTTATAACTCGCAATTGTGACTTTATAACTCGCAATTCTGACTTTATATCTCGCAATTCTGACTTTATATCTCGCAATTCTGACTTTATATCTCGCAACTCTGACTTTATATCTCGCAACTGTGACTTTATAACTCGCAATTGTGACTTTATAACTCGCAATTGTGACTTTATAACTCGCAATTCTGACTTTATATCTCGCAATTCTGACTTTATATCTCGCAATTCTGACTTTATATCTCGCAACTGTGACTTTATAACTCGCAATTGTGACTTTATAACTCGCAATTGTGACTTTATAACTCGCAATTGTGACTTTATAACTCGCAATTCTGACTTTATATCTCGCAATTCTGACTTTATATCTCGCAATTCTGACTTTATAACTCGCAACTCTGACTTTATAACTCGCAACTCTGACTTTATAACTCGCAACTCTGACTTTACAACTCGCAATTCTGACTTTATAACTCGCAACTGTGACTTTATAACTCGCAACTTTATAACTCGCAACTGTGACTTTATATCTCGCAATTGTCACTTTATAATTCGCAATTGTGACTTTATAACTCGCAATTCTGACTTTATATCTCGCAATTCTGACTTTATATCTCGCAATTCTGACTTTATATCTCGCAACTCTGACTTTATATCACGCAACTGTGACTTTATAACTCGCAATTGTGACTTTATAACTCGCAATTGTGACTTTATAACTCGCAATTCGGACTTTATATCTCGCAATTCTGACTTTATAACTCGCAATTGTGACTTTATAACTCGCAACTGTGACTTTATAACTCGCAATTGTGACTTTATAACTCGCAATTGTGACTTTATAACTCGCAATTGTGACTTTATATCTCGCAATTCTGATTTTATATCTCGCAATTCTGACTTTATAACTCGCAACTCTGACTTTATATCTCGCAACTCTGACTTTATAACTCGCAACTCTGACTTTATAACTCGCAACTCTGACTTTACAACTCGCAACTCTGACTTTATAACTCGCAACTGTGACTTTATAACTCGCAACTCTGACTTTATAACTCGCAATTCTGACTTTATAACTCGCAACTCTGACTTTATAACTCGCAACTCTGACTTTATAACTCGCAACTCTGACTTTATAACTCGCAATTCTGACTTTATAACTCGCAACTGTGACTTTATAACTCGCAACTGTGACTTTATAACTCGCAACTATATAACTCGCAACTGTGACTTTATATCTCGCAACTGTGACTTTATATCTCGCAATTGTGACTTTATAACTCGCAATTGTGACTTTATAACTCGCAATTGTGACTTTATAACTCGCAATTGTGACTTTATAACTCGCATTTGTGACTTTATATCTCGCAATTGTGACTTTATAACTCGCAATTGTGACTTTATAACTCGCAATTGTGACTTTATATCTCGCAATTCTGACTTTATATCTCGCAACTCTGACTTTATATCTCGCAACTGTGACTTTATAACTCGCAATTGTGACTTTATAACTCGCAATTGTGACTTTATAACTCGCAATTCTGACTTTATATCTCGCAATTCTGACTTTATATCTCGCAATTCTGACTTTATATCTCGCAATTCTGACTTTATAACTCGCAATTCTGACTTTACAACTCGCAATTCTGACTTTATATCTCGCAATTCTGACTTTATATCTCGCAATTCTGACTTTATATCTCGCAATTCTGACTTTATAACTCGCAATTCTGACTTTACAACTCGCAACTGTGACTTTATAACTCGCAACTCTGACTTTATAACTCGCAACTCTGACTTTATAACTCGCAACTCTGACTTTATAACTCGCAATTCTGACTTTATAACTCGCAATTCTGACTTTATAACTCGCAACTCTGACTTTATAACTCGCAACTCTGACTTTATAACTCGCAACTCTGACTTTATAACTCGCAACTCTGACTTTACAACTCGCAACTCTGACTTTACAACTCGCAACTCTGACTTTATAACTCGCAACTGTGACTTTATAACTCGCAACTCTGACTTTATAACTCGCAACTCTGACTTTATAACTCGCAATTCTGACTTTATAACTCGCAACTGTGACTTTATAACTCGGAACTGTGACTTTATAACTCGCAACTTTATAACTCGCAACTGTGACTTTATATCTCGCAACTGTGACTTTATAACTCGCAATTGTGACTTTATAACTCGCAATTGTGACTTTATAACTCGCAATTCTGACTTTATATCTCGCAATTCTGACTTTATATCTCGCAATTCTGACTTTATATCTCGCAACTCTGACTTTATATCTCGCAACTGTGACTTTATAACTCGCAATTGTGACTTTATAACTCGCAATTGTGACTTTATAACTCGCAATTCTGACTTTATATCTCGCAATTCTGACTTTATATCTCGCAATTCTGACTTTATAACTCGCAACTCTGACTTTATAACTCACAACTCTGACTTTATAACTCGCAACTCTGACTTTATAACTCGCAACTCTGACTTTATAACTCGCAACTGTGACTTTATAACTCGCAACTGTGACTTTATAACTCGCAACTGTGACTTTATAACTCGCAACTCTGACTTTATAACTCGCAATTCTGACTTTATAACTCGCAACTCTGACTTTATAACTCGCAACTCTGACTTTATATCTCGCAACTCTGACTTTATAACTCGCAACTCTGACTTTATAACTCGCAACTCTGACTTTACAACTCGCAACTCTGACTTTACAACTCGCAACTCTGACTTTATAACTCGCAACTGTGACTTTATAACTCGCAACTCTGACTTTATAACTCGCAACTCTGACTTTATAACTCGCAATTCTGACTTTATAACTCGCAACTGTGACTTTATAACTCGGAACTGTGACTTTATAACTCGCAACTTTATAACTCGCAACTGTGACTTTATATCTCGCAACTGTGACTTTATAACTCACAATTGTGACTTTATAACTCGCAATTGTGACTTTATAACTCGCAATTCTGACTTTATATCTCGCAATTCTGACTTTATATCTCGCAACTCTGACTTTATATCTCGCAACTGTGACTTTATAACTCGCAATTGTGACTTTATAACTCGCAATTGTGACTTTATAACTCGCAATTCTGACTTTATATCTCGCAATTCTGACTTTATATCTCGCAATTCTGACTTTATAACTCGCAACTCTGACTTTATAACTCGCAACTCTGACTTTATAACTCGCAACTGTGACTTTACATCTCGCAATTCTGACTTTATATCTCACAATTCTGACTTTATAACTCACAATTCTGATTTTATATCTCGCAATTCTGACTTTATAACTCGCAATTCTGACTTTATAACTCGCAATTGTGATTTTATATCTCCCAATTGTGACTATATATCTCACAATTTTGACTTTATAACTCACAATTGTGACTATATATCTCACAATTGTGACTTTATAACACAATTGTGACTATATATCTCACAATTGTGACTTTATATCTCTTATATATATTACTTAATATGCTGCATATAGTGTACAACCCCCGTATCTACACCGGACGCAGCCGTTGTCGCAATGTACTTTGCCGCAAAAGCTTGAGAGGCCGTTTACACAGAGCAGGTTTTCCCATTCCAATGCTTATTGTTTTACTATGTAAACTCACGCTAGCCTGATGTGTGACCATTGCGTTCACCTCTTGCGTCTTTTGCATCGTCTCGCGCATTAGACGCCGTTCTATAAAATCAGTTTTTAAAAAACGTGTTCTGTGTGAACGAGCCCTGAGGATATCTACACTGGACGCAACAAAGTGACCATTGCAAATCCATTTTTTTCTTGTGTCAAAAGTAACGCCGGCGCTTTTTGAGTATGTCAGAAATAGAAGGAGGCATCAGTTTACTGTCTGGGATTTTGTGTGTTGCATTGCGCTGCTTGCGTCTGGTGTAGACGATGTTAGTTAAAAAGGGAAACATTAAAAATATTGACAGCTTACCGACTTAAGAGCAATGGCTGAACTTGTTTTTCATTCAGTTTAATCTTAGTTTTTATCATCTCTGGTGTTTTTGATTTTTACAAGCCACCAGTCCATTTTGTTTTTAGTTGTTTTTGCTCAAATTCAGCTGCACCAAAACTGCTGTAACCACAGCCAAAGATTAGATGGAAGAGTCAAATTCCACCCTTTAGTGGATGACTAAGGATTTGCTCGTAAAATCTCACATTTACAGTTGTTTCACTCGAGGGTATGCCTCTGAATTAACAGGTGCTCGGTTGAAAAGCCCTGGTTTAGACCACAACATGAAATCAATCTAGGCAGGTGGAGCTGGGGAGGAGGAGGGCGCAGAGTTAAGGCCCATTCACACCAAGAATGATAACTATATAGAGAAAAATATAGCTCTAAAAATCATTCGATATATAAAAGAACAGCACTGCCCACACCACAGCTATAACAATAACGATATAGAGAAACAATATCGTTGGGATCACTTTCAGAACAATTTTTTTTCCAGCTGTTCAATGATAAAACACTAACAGCCAATCAGAATGCATACTAATTTAAGGGTTTGCGCATTTAAAATGGCAGACGACGTTGCGTAAAATCTAATCGCAGAGGTTCAGAAAAAGCCGGCACGGTCTTCAAGGATACTTTAGAGAAAATGGATGTATGGAAAACAATCAGTCATACCCTCGGAAAAAATGGTGAAAAATATTAACGGTGAGATCATTATGCTACGCTAGCAAACAGTGTAACATAGTTTCAAAGTTGCAGTGAAAAAGACTAGGCATTGTTTTTATTCCACTATATTGAGTTTGTCAGCTAAATTCACTGTTAGATTAGATCGATTACACTAGCTATTCACTCGAAACACAGCATGCTGAGGACATCTGCTGGTTAAGAAGAGCAAAAACATGTTGTGCACACTTTGAAACTGCTGCGCGTGAGCTTAGACGCAAATATAGTTATCGTTCTTTGTGTGAACGGGCCTTTAGTGTATTCGTTTGGATGCGTCGAGGTTACGACGTTAGTAGTAATGAATATGTGAAATTGATTGACTGTGGAAGTTACATTGAAACAACTAATCAGAACGGAGTTTCATGGCTGAACTAATCATTTGAATCTGATTGCAACAAAACCACAATTTTTGCTGCCTGAAGGCACAAAATCATAGACACACCAACACAGTGACTCACAGAGAGTAAATTTGGAAGAGCCTTGAGCATTTTGGCTTTGACTAGAGCAGTCTCTGTGCAAAGTACCACCGCACCCTGGTTCCAAACGGTCTGGCAAAGGTCAGTTATTTAGCAGTCATAGGTTCAAGTGACCCGATAGGCTCTTTTCTCCTAGCAAAGTGGATGAAAACTATGAGAACAATGCACAGTGTGCAGCTTTATGACTTTTATAAGAATTCATTTGTTCCACTGAACTTCATCACAAAAAAATGGGCAACAAAGAAAGAGATTTGCAAGATTCTCTTATAATTTGATTCAAATTGGTCCGGACGCCTCCAGATCTTCTCACTGGACTAGGGTGGGCGACTTTGCATTGTCTTAAGTGGCAAACGCTTGGCAGCATTCTTCTGATCCCACTCGCTCTTTTCAGCACATACTCTTTCTTCCTCTTCAGGGGCTTCTGGAATAGCCTCTACATTCCTTCTTTTACTTCATATGGAACAGCCAATTCTCACCTCCCCCCTTTTTCTCCATGAACACCCGTCCATCCGCCTCCCGGTTGTAACATCCAGTAGCAGGACCGTTCCTTCCCCCATCTGTTTATGTTTATCATGCTGCTCCAGGTTAGAGGGCTCCTCTGCCAGGAAATTCCTGTAATGGCCAAATCAAATGTTCCATCTCTTGGAATATTATGAAGCCCCCAGTTCTTCCTGATCCTAATAAATACTACTGTTTTCTTATCCTTATTTTTAGAGTCTACCGTTCCAGCCTACATCCTTTCTCAAATGACTAATTTCCTCACTCGTTTTCACACTTATCTCCGTTTGGCCGCTCTTTCTCAGAGTTTCTCCTCATTTTATTGTTCACTATAAACATTTAATGAGTTTGAATGTGGTGTCTGCACTACATCCAAATTTGTGAAAAGTGTTTTCAGCTTCCACAGTAAACATCTGAAGCTGTGCAACTGAATTAACACTACTGAGAGCTGTGTGATTTTTTTTTTCTGATGCAAAAAGGCAACTGTGATTTAAAATGCGAGAAAAAAAAGGCTGCAACGTTTAGCCTAAAATTTTGTGATTGTATCAATCTGACTATAAAATAATGATTATTATTATTAATACTACTGCTACAAATTTTTTTATTATTTATAATATTTTATTTAGTAAATATTATTTAATTTTTGTCATCATATTTACCCACATTTCCTCACAAATCTTTTGTTGTTTAGAATGATGATATTTTACATTATAAAAAAGCAAGTATTGGACAAAACCATGGACTGTAAAGCTCCAAAAGGGCAAATAATAATAATAATAATAATAATCAACAACAATATTAATACATTTATTTATATTTTAAAATATGATTAAAATAATATTTTTAATATTAAAATAAATTATTATTAACAATAATGTAAAATTAAATATTTATTATATTTGTATATATTAAAATATAATTTTAACTCTATTACAATAAACTATGAATTTATTGAATTTATAAATAAATAAATGTATATAATGTATTTATTTATAGTTTATATATTTATTTATTCATAAATTGGTATATATATATATGTAATGTTTTCACCCAAAAAGAAACTTGACATCATTTACTCCTGTTATTCCGAACCTGCATGCATTTCTTTCTTAATGTTTTGAAAGAACTTTGGAACATATTTTGTGAAAATCATGTGGCTTGTTGATGAAAAGTGTGCTTTTACTTTTCTAAAACCAATTGGACGATTTACAGCTGGCGGACAATAAAAAGGGCATATGATATACGACTAAAGGGATCCCTAGTAGCTTGTATATACTCACTCTAACTCCTTCTCCTCATGCTTTGGAAAGTCTGGAGTGTTTTAGTGCTGCTACAGTATGTACTAAATAAACACTCATCCCCCCCCCCTCTCGAGATGTTAAAGCATGGGTCATTTTCCCTAAAAGTCTACTGTTGTTTTTCACCTACAGTTTTAAACTGCTGCGAGGGCGATGTCTTATTTCTCCTGGACTCCTCTGGTAGCGTGGCCTCCTACGAGTTCTCGCGTATGGTGGACTTCCTGTCGGAGCTCCTGCTGCCTTTCTCGTTAGGGCCGGATCAGGTGAGGGTGGGACTGCTGCAGGTTGGGACAGAACCCCATCTCGAGTTCGGCTTTGACACCTACAGCTCCCAGCAAGGACTGCAGGCGGCCCTGGAGAGGACTAGACAGCTAAAGGGCGACACCAACACGGTGGACGCTCTACGGTTGGCTAGAAATCAAGTTTTGAAACAGGGTGTCCCAGGAGGTGCTAGACCAGATCTGCCCAGGGTTCTGGTTTGGCTCACGGATGGAGTGGATCCCGGCGAGGTGCAGGAACCAATGGCGAGGCTGCGAGAAGAGGGCGTGGCCGTACTGGTGGTTTCCACTGGTCATGGGAACTACCAGGTGCTGAGAGATGTCGTAAGTCCACCCACAGAGGAGCACCTGTTCTTTGTGGACATTGACGATATCAACATCATCAGTGAAGACTTGAGGAATGCAATTATTGGTGTGTGTTTCACCTAATATCTCCAAAACTGTGTTAGTTCATGGCAAAAAAGCTTAATTCTGTCACATACTCACCCTCATTTCATTGCAAACCTGACTTCTGTTATTCTGTTGAAAACAAAGGTAGATGTTTAGATGTTCATGATAAACTATTCCATATTACAAAAACAAATATTGACCCTGCATGGACTGTCAAGCTCCAAAATGGGCAAAAGAACCTCATTAATATTATTATTATTATCGTATATTACTGTGCGCACGATTTAGCAAATCGAAAGTAATGAATTAGTCAATCGCACGTAGTTATTAGCAAATCGAGGGAACGAATTTACCAAATCGAGGTAATGACTTAGTAAATCGTACACATGATTTAGCAAATCGAGGGAACGAATTAGTAAATTGTGTGCACAATTTCGCAAATTGAGGGACCGAATTTAGCAAATCGAGGTAATGAATTAGTAAATCGTACGCATGAATTAGTAAATCGAGGGAACGAATTTAGCAAATCGAGGTAATGACTTAGTAAATCGTACGCATGATTTAGCAAATCGAGGGAACGAATTTAGCAAATCGAGGTAATGACTTAGTAAATCGTACGCATGATTTAGCAAATCGAGGGAACGAATTTAGCAAATCGAGGTAATGACTTAGTAAATCGTACGCATGATTTAGCAAATCGAGGGAACGAATTTAGCAAATCGAGGTAATGACTTAGTAAATCGTACGCATGATTTAGCAAATCGAGGGAACGAATTAGTAAATTGTGTGCACAATTTAGCAAATTGAGGGACCGAATTTAGTAAATCGTATGCATGAATTAGTAAATCGAGGGAACGAATTAGTAAATCGTACTCATGATTTAGCAAATCGAGGGAACGAATTTGTAAATCGAGGGAACGAATTAGTAAATCGAGGGAACGAATTAGTAAATCGTACGCATGATTTAGCAAATGGAGGGAACGAATTAGTAAATCGTACGCATGATTTAGCAAATCGAGGGAACGAATTAGTAAATCGTACGCATGAATTAGTAAATCGAGGGAACGAATTTAGCAAATCGAGGTAATGACTAAGTAAATCGTACGCATGATTTAGCAAATCGAGGGAACGAATTAGTAAATTGTGTGCACAATTTAGCAAATTGAGGGACCGAATTTAGTAAATCGTATGCATGAATTAGTAAATCGAGGGAACGAATTAGTAAATCGTACGCACGATTTAGCAAATCGAGGGAACGAATTTAGCAAATCGAGGTAATGACTTAGTAAATCGTACGCATGATTTAGCAAATCGAGGGAACGAATTAGTAAATTGTGTGCACAATTTAGCAAATTGAGGGACCGAATTTTGTAAATCGTATGCATGAAATAGTAAATCGAGGGAACGAATTAGTAAATCGTACTCATGATTTAGCAAATCGAGGGAACGAATTTGTAAATCGAGGGAACGAATTAGTAAAGCGTACGCATGATTTAGCAAATCGAGGGAACGAATTAGTAAATCGAGGGAACGAATTTAGCAAATCGAGGTAATGACTTAGTAAATCGTACGCATGATTTAGCAAATCGAGGGAACGAATTTAGCAAATCGAGGTAATGACTTAGTAAATCGTACGCATGATTTAGCAAATCGAGGGAACGAATTTAGCAAATCGAGGTAATGACTTAGTAAATCGTACGCATGATTTAGCAAATCGAGGGAACGAATTAGTAAATTGTGTGCACAATTTAGCAAATTGAGGGACCGAATTTAGTAAATCGTATGCATGAATTAGTAAATCGAGGGAACGAATTAGTAAATCGTACTCATGATTTAGCAAATCGAGGGAACGAATTTGTAAATCGAGGGAACGAATTAGTAAATCGAGGGAACGAATTAGTAAATCGTACGCATGATTTAGCAAATCGAGGGAACGAATTAGTAAATCGTACGCATGATTTAGCAAATCGAGGGAACGAATTAGTAAATCGTACGCATGAATTAGTAAATCGAGGGAACGAATTTAGCAAATCGAGGTAATGACTAAGTAAATCGTACGCATGATTTAGCAAATCGAGGGAACGAATTAGTAAATTGTGTGCACAATTTAGCAAATTGAGGGACCGAATTTTGTAAATCGTATGCATGAAATAGTAAATCGAGGGAACGAATTAGTAAATCGTACTCATGATTTAGCAAATCGAGGGAACGAATTTGTAAATCGAGGGAACGAATTAGTAAAGCGTACGCATGATTTAGCAAATCGAGGGAACGAATTAGTAAATCGAGGGAACGAATTAGTAAATCGTACGCATGATTTAGCAAATCGAGGGAATGAATTAGTAAATCGTACGCATGATTTAGCAAATCGAGGGAACGAATTAGTAAATCGTACGCATGATTTAGCAAATCGAGGGAACGAATTAGTAAATCGTACGCATGATTTAGCAAATCGAGGGAACGAATTAGTAAAGCGTACGCATGATTTAGCAAATCGAGGGAACGAATTTAGCAAATGACGGAACGAATTAGTAAATCGATGGAACAAATTAGTAAATCGTACTCATGATTTAGCAAATCGAGGAAATGAATTAGTAAATCGAGGGAACGAATTAGTAAATCGAGAGAACGAATTAGTAAATCGTACGCATGATTTAGCAAATCGAGGGAACGAATTTAGCAAATCGACGGAACGAATTAGTAAATCGAGGGAACGAATTAGTAAATCGTACTCATGATTTAGCAAATCGAGGGAATGAATTAGTAAATCGAGGGAACGAATTAGTAAATCGAGGGAATGAATTAGTAAATCGTACGTATGATTTAGAAAATCGAGGGAACGAATTTAGCAAATCGAGGGAATGAATTAGTAAATCGTACTCATGATTTAGCAAATCGAGGGAATGAATTAGTAAATCGAGGGAACGAATTAGTAAATCGTACGCATGATTTAGAAAATCGAGGGAACGAATTAGTAAATCGTTCGCATGATTTAGCAAATCGAGGGAACGAATTAGTAAATCGTACGCATGATTTAGCAAATCGAGGGAACGAATTAGTAAATTGTGTGCACAATTTAGCAAATTGAGGGACCGAATTTAGTAAATCGTATGCATGAATTAGTAAATCGAGGGAACGAATTAGTAAATCGTACGCACGATTTAGCAAATCGAGGGAACGAATTTAGCAAATCGAGGTAATGACTTAGTAAATCGTACGCATGATTTAGCAAATCGAGGGAACGAATTAGTAAATTGTGTGCACAATTTAGCAAATTGAGGGACCGAATTTTGTAAATCGTATGCATGAAATAGTAAATCGAGGGAACGAATTAGTAAATCGTACTCATGATTTAGCAAATCGAGGGAACGAATTTGTAAATCGAGGGAACGAATTAGTAAAGCGTACGCATGATTTAGCAAATCGAGGGAACGAATTAGTAAATCGAGGGAACGAATTTAGCAAATCGAGGTAATGACTTAGTAAATCGTACGCATGATTTAGCAAATCGAGGGAACGAATTTAGCAAATCGAGGTAATGACTTAGTAAATCGTACGCATGATTTAGCAAATCGAGGGAACGAATTTAGCAAATCGAGGTAATGACTTAGTAAATCGTACGCATGATTTAGCAAATCGAGGGAACGAATTAGTAAATTGTGTGCACAATTTAGCAAATTGAGGGACCGAATTTAGTAAATCGTATGCATGAATTAGTAAATCGAGGGAACGAATTAGTAAATCGTACTCATGATTTAGCAAATCGAGGGAACGAATTTGTAAATCGAGGGAACGAATTAGTAAATCGAGGGAACGAATTAGTAAATCGTACGCATGATTTAGCAAATCGAGGGAACGAATTAGTAAATCGTACGCATGATTTAGCAAATCGAGGGAACGAATTAGTAAATCGTACGCATGAATTAGTAAATCGAGGGAACGAATTTAGCAAATCGAGGTAATGACTAAGTAAATCGTACGCATGATTTAGCAAATCGAGGGAACGAATTAGTAAATTGTGTGCACAATTTAGCAAATTGAGGGACCGAATTTTGTAAATCGTATGCATGAAATAGTAAATCGAGGGAACGAATTAGTAAATCGTACTCATGATTTAGCAAATCGAGGGAACGAATTTGTAAATCGAGGGAACGAATTAGTAAAGCGTACGCATGATTTAGCAAATCGAGGGAACGAATTAGTAAATCGAGGGAACGAATTAGTAAATCGTACGCATGATTTAGCAAATCGAGGGAATGAATTAGTAAATCGTACGCATGATTTAGCAAATCGAGGGAACGAATTAGTAAATCGTACGCATGATTTAGCAAATCGAGGGAACGAATTAGTAAATCGTACGCATGATTTAGCAAATCGAGGGAACGAATTAGTAAAGCGTACGCATGATTTAGCAAATCGAGGGAACGAATTTAGCAAATGACGGAACGAATTAGTAAATCGATGGAACAAATTAGTAAATCGTACTCATGATTTAGCAAATCGAGGAAATGAATTAGTAAATCGAGGGAACGAATTAGTAAATCGAGAGAACGAATTAGTAAATCGTACGCATGATTTAGCAAATCGAGGGAACGAATTTAGCAAATCGACGGAACGAATTAGTAAATCGAGGGAACGAATTAGTAAATCGTACTCATGATTTAGCAAATCGAGGGAACGAATTAGTAAATCGAGGGAATGAATTAGTAAATCGTACGTATGATTTAGAAAATCGAGGGAACGAATTAGTAAATCGTTCGCATGATTTAGAAAATCGAGGGAACGAATTAGTAAATCGTTCGCATGATTTAGCAAATCGAGGGAACGAATTAGTAAATCGTTCGCATGATTTAGCAAATCGAGGGAACGAATTAGTAAATCGTTCGCATGATTTAGCAAATCGAGGGAACGAATTTAGCAAATCGAGGGAATGAATTAGTAAATCGAGGGAATGAATTAGTAAATCGTACTCATGATTTAGCAAATCGACGGAACGAATTAGTAAATCGAGGGAACGAATTAGTAAATCGTACTCATGATTTAGCAAATCGAGGGAATGAATTAGTAAATCGAGGGAATGAATTAGTAAAGCGTACTCATGATTTAGCAAATCGACGGAACGAATTAGTAAATCGAGGGAACGAATTAGTAAATCGTACTCATGATTTAGCAAATCGAGGGAATGAATTAGTAAATCGAGGGAACGAATTAGTAAATCGAGGGAATGAATTAGTAAATCGTACGTATGATTTAGAAAATCGAGGGAACGAATTTAGCAAATCGAGGGAATGAATTAGTAAATCGTACTCATGATTTAGCAAATCGAGGGAATGAATTAGTAAATCGAGGGAACGAATTAGTAAATCGTACGCATGATTTAGAAAATCGAGGGAACGAATTAGTAAATCGTTCGCATGATTTAGCAAATCGAGGGAACGAATTAGTAAATCGTTCGCATGATTTAGCAAATCGAGGGAACGAATTTAGCAAATCGAGGGAATGAATTAGTAAATCGAGGGAACGAATTAGTAAATCGTACGCATGACTTAGCAAATCGAGGGAACGAATTAGTAAATTGTGTGCGCAATTTACTTTTAAAAAAAAAAAACGTATTTTATTCTAACTTTATACATTAATTTTTAATCAACACTTGAATATGGGTAAGTTTCATAAAAAAAACAAAAAAAAAAACAAAACATTTTGAACAAAAAGCTGAGAAAATTGCATTTTTGCCAAAGACTACGCCTGGATTCAGAGCGATGATCTGAACATAGATGGAGTAGTACGAGTCCATCGACACCATCAAAGCTTCACAGTCCTGTTCCTCGTCCTGGGTCGATACTTCATTCAGTAACGTTAGACAGTTGTGATTTATGTGCTGTTTAATGTTTGATGATCGCGTTATTTTACATGTGCATCAGCAATCACTTGTTTCTGCTTCTTCTTCTCCTGTGTTTTGATCTGCAGATGCATAATTTCAAAATATGCACAATAGCGCCCCCTACCGTTTAACAGTAAAAACATTGTTTGTTGGAAAATTCCGTCAATGGCGCGGAAAGAGTTAAAGAGAAATATAAATAAAAACACTAAATTCTTGACACTTTATGAAACTCTGCAGACCTTAATTTCATATTATGAGAGCGTTTTCTAAATAGGGAGAGTGATCTGATGTGGGTGTGAATAGCGCCGTACCTCTGCCCCAGTGTGCCGAAGGCATCTCGAATGCCAGTCAACTCTAACACAAATAGCTTGAGACGGCTCCAAGATAAGAAGTACCAGGAGGAAACAGGGACAGAAACCGGCAGACAGTGTAATGAGAGATGAGGGCTATTTATACAGAAATTATTTTATCCTTTTCGACCCCCAGCAAAGTCCCCCGGAGCGCTAGACGCAGCTATTATTAGTAGGCATTCCTTTGCACATATATAAGGCGTTACATATGTGCAACTTCCAGACACTTACATAAACAAACGTATTGATTGCATGCTATAATTCAAACCAGGTGGTGTTGTATCCTTTTATAAATTGCCCTAGGCATGGATTTAGAGACTTGAGTGACTAATTTCATGTCTGCCATCTCTTATTTCTCTTTCTCTCTGATCAAATGCAGAGATTATTCGGGCCGAGAGGCTACAGGTGAAGTCGGTCACCGCTACTTCAGCACAGCTGGAATGGAGACCTGTGTTGGCTGGTACCGGCTACTACGAAATCCAGTTTGGTCCCGTCCGGACAGGGCAGACCGGAGGGGGCGGAGGTCCAGGCACCAGCCCTGGCACTGGGTCGGGTTCTTTTCAGAGGATCACGAGGCCTGGAGATGCCAGCTCGGCTCAGCTGACTGGGCTGAGTCCAGAAACTTCATACACCGTCACGCTCACGCCGAAGGCTAACCTGGAGTTCCTGAACTCGCTTCACGCCACCTTTACTACACAGCCAGGTGCTCGCTATGTAGATCAGTCATCAGTGAAATGGAACAGAATTGTGAATATCATGAAGCCTAACAAGAAAATATCCAGATCACGTTTCATCACAAGTTCACAAAAAATATGAAGAAAAAAGATACTATACTCTTCATAATGAAAAAGATTTGTATGACCCTTACTTTTTAGTCGTTGTGTCTTTAATGTTTAATTCATTCATTATAATAATAATAATAATAATAATATTGATTCACATGAGTTAAATATATTATTATTGCTATTATTGTTTTTATATTATTATTGATGTATTGCTATATATCATTAATTAAATAAGAATTTTAAATGTATTATTATTATTATTAATAATAATAATGATCGTTGTTATTAGCATTAAATATCATTACCTTAACATTAAATAATAACAACAACAATAATAATGATAAATATTAACAAATAAGTTATACTCAGAATACTAAGAATTATTTTATGAGCATTACTTTTTCATTGTGTCTTTAATATTTAATTTATGCTTATAAATAATAATAAAATAGTAGTAATTAAATGTGAAAATTTGATATATTGTTAATAATTATTCTTATGATTTAATTTTATTATTTATTCAAACTAATTATTATTTTTAAATATTAAATATTTAATATTTTTGTAATATTTTAAAAGGAAATTTTAGCTCTATTACAATAACGAGAATCGAGAACCACTGAAATACTGAAAAACAAACTCAAAAGTAAAATATTCATTGTATCCGTTGCATATTCATTGTTAAAGTCAACATGAAATAAAATTAGTGCATATTATCCCCTTTGTCTTCATAAAATACTGTACCTTTAAAACATTAAATTATAGAAAATGGGATTTTCTTGTTTCAACAGCATTCCTCTGTGTTACTGTGCATTATATAAACTTATTGAAAGAAATTAAAAAAAAAAAAAAAAAAGTATTTTTAAGGGACAAAAAGTGAACTTGATCTTTGAAATGTGGCTATATGCACAATCTCCAACCTCTCTCATGTATTCTCCCCCAGTGACTCCTCCTCAGCCAGAGGTCCAGACCCTCTCCACAGTGACGGTGTCCGAGTCGAGCAGCAGCAGTGTGCGTGTGAGCTGGGATCCGCTCCTGCCTCACCTCATACAGGCCTACCAGGTGGAGTATTCAGCTCTTCCTTCAGGGCCGCTCCGGGTGATCAGCCTCAGTAACAGGCAGAACTCCATAGTCCTAACCGACCTCCAGCCCAACACGCAGTACCTGGTCACTGTGAGCGCAAGACAGTCCTCCGGCAAAGAGAGAGCCATGTCGGTTAAAGCCTGTACACAGGAAGGTAAGGACGAATGGATGTGTTATGGATGCCATTATAAGTGTACTTTCCTGGTTTCTCAGACACGGCTTTGATTAAGCCAGGATTAGGCCTTTAGTTCAATTGACCCTTCATAAAGACCCGCCCCCTTTAGTTACTGTTGCAATACTCGACAACCCATGCGCTCTCACTCCACACATCATGTTCTCACGCAGTGAAAAATACGTCCCGGAGCAAAGAGGACACTGACAGCGTATGAAACAGTTTCAAATTTAAAATATTGTAATTTTTAATGAAGTTTAATCAATAAATAGCGTATAGTGTGTCTTTAATGTGATCACTGAAGCTCCTCGTGAACTGATCATCTCTTCATACTAGTTCGTTTATAGCATCGAATGAACATCAGAAGGAATGTTGTTTCAAGTGTGGAAAGACGTGAGGACACACAATTTTTTCAAGTTCACCAACGTTAATCTACTAACTCCCCTGACTGCTTTGTCGGACAAAATGGCAGATTCAGGGTTATGATTGGTCCGATCGCCTGTCAATCAAACTGTTTGTGAAGGGTCAATTAGAGCATTTAAAGGGATTGTTCATCCAAAATGTAAAAAAAATCCCATGATTTACTCACCCTCAAGCCATCCTAGGTGTATATGACTTTCTTCTTTCAGACGAACACAATTGGAGTTATATTAAAATATTATATGGTTATATTATAATATCCTTGCTCTTCCAAGCATTATAATGGAAGTGAACGTGGGCAAGATTTTGAAGCACAAAAAAATCTATCCATCCATCATAAAAGTAATACAAACGGCTCCAGTGGGTTAATAGAGGCTTTCTGAAGCGAAGCGATGAGCTTTTGTAAGAAAAATATTTATATTTAAAACTTTATTAACTAAAATAACTAGCTTCTTGCAGATGACACGTAGGAGTGCCGTAAGTTTAGACGCCTCTCGCAGTTCAAACATATATGGATGAGCAACAAACTCAAGCTCACATTTTCTCTTTAAAAACTTCAAATTTGTGACCGGCGTTTTGTTTTGCTCTATTTTCTCCGCTTCCATGTTCATCATTACATCTTCCTCCACAAATCGATGCGTACGGCTGTCTGCCGGAATAGTTAATAAAGTTTAAATATAGATTCTTTTCTTATAAAAACCATTCCTTTGCTTCAGAAGGCCTTTAGTAACCCCCTGGATTAGTTTTATGATGGATGGATGCATTTTTTTGGGCTTCAAAATCTCGCCCCCCATTCACAACCATTATAAAGCTCGGAAGAGTCAGGATATTTTTTAAATAAATCTCCAGTTGTGTTCGTCTGAAAGAAGATAAACACCTAGGATGGCTTGAGGGTGAGTAAATCATGGGATCATTTTGACTTTTGGGTGAACTATCCCTTTAAGTAGCTTTTATAAACATGCGTGGTACTGGTGTGCATCTTGAGGCACAGCAATGGCACTGAATATTTTAGGAAATGTCAGAGTAAGTTCAGTTAAAACAGTTCAAACATGCATTTTAGTCTGGGACTGTCTGTGAAACGTTGTAGTTATAAGTTCGTAAAGCTCAATAATTAAATTGATTAGGAGCATCAGGAATAGTATTGCTCTTTTCTAATCAGACCACACCATTTTGTGTTCCTGCCAATATCATTCCCACATCCCCTCACCTCCCTCTGATTCCCAGCAAGAAACGGGAAGCTTGACCTCTCTCCCTCTTTCTCTCAGTGCTGCCGGCTCTCTCGGATCTGCAGCTGACCACAGTGGGCAATGAGTCAGTGCAGCTCCGGTGGAAGGGGAGTTACGACGGGCTCCGCGGTTACTGGGTCACATGGGAGCGAGGTCAGAGCCAGCGCTCCACCCTGTATTTACCACCCAACCGCCTGTCCACCACCCTCAACCACGTGCCCTCCAGAGCCCGTGTCTGCGTCTCCCCTGTGTACCGGACGGCCCGTGGTGAGGGTCTCTGCTGCACTGCTTAGATCTGGTCTCCGGTAAGATGCCTGTCTGTGAAACATGGGGATTGTGGGTTATTTTATATGACAAGTTTTCATGTGTAAGTATCATATTTGAAACATCAAGTTTGTATGTCTCATATAGAATAAGAGAATATGAAGCTCACACTTGAGGAGGAAAAGAACAGCCCAAACTGAGCAAAATATGCAATTTGGTGGAGTTGCGGCTATTTATATGACCTAAAAGTAAGAAAATTGCTATAACTTGTAATGTAAGTCAGGGGGATCTTAAACCAGTATAGCATTCTACTTTCATAAAATGCACATAAATATCAGTTGCTCTGTCACTGTATTTCCCAATAATATGATATTTAACTCTTTCCCCACCATGTTTTCACTGTTAAACGGTAGGGGGCGCTATTACAAAACGTCTGAAAGAGTAGAGTCTCCCAGATCAAAACACAGGCAAAAAGAAACAGAAACAAGTGATAAAAGCATTTCCTATGTACGTTGCAGTTTTTTGTTCAAAATGTTGCTTTTTTAATGAAACTCACCCACATTCATGTTGATTAAAAAAATAATACATTGGCAGTGGCTGGCAACTTTCCTCTCATGTTTAGTTTTATGATCAAACCTCTAGTTTTTTATTTTGGGGCAAAGCATATAACGCAATGCAGTACAATAATGGCTGAGATGAACAAATAAACCTTCCTCAAAAGCCTGATGGATCATGTTTGATACTTGCATTTTTAACATGATTTTATGATTTTTATGAACTTGAAATATTACTGACAATATAATAGTTACTCTGTTTACTTTATAAAAATCAGATTTCATAGCAAAAAGATTTATAGAATTAGACTAAAAGGCCTTTTACTTGCTAAAAAGTATGAATTATCAATCAGATGACAGAGGGCATGTGTGCACCCACTTTTTCAGCAAAGTTAGTCGATAATTTAGAAGCCTTATAAATTTGCATATCAAATATGAACCAGCAGGATTTATTGTGAAGTCATTTGTTCAGAGTTGTTTGACGTTAATACATTGGTGGGACAAACAAAAAGCGAAATGTTAAGCTATTTACACTGCATGCACTTTTAAACATGTATTCATTATAGGGATGCACCGATATGAAAATGTCAAAAACAAATAATTTGAAAGCCGGTTACTAATATATTGGCATATAAATCTAAATTCAAATTATTATATAATGTTTGAAAGCCTGATTACAAAAAAAAGTTGCCCCAACATACAGTTTTTGCATTGTATGTTGCACTTACAATGGTGTGAAAAAGTGTTTGCCCCCTTCCTGATTTCTTATTTTGTTGTATGTTTGTCACACTTACATGTTTCAGATCATCAAACAAATTGAAATATTAGTCAAAGAGAACACAAGTAAACACAAAATGCAGTTTTTAAATGACAGTTGTTATTATTAAGGCCCTGTGTGAAAAAGTGTTTGCCCAGCAAGCATTTGTGATAACTTGCAATGAGTCTTTTACAGCGCTGGGGAGGAATTTTTGGCACACTCATCTTTGCAGTATTGTTCCAATTCAGCCACATTGGAGGGTTTGAGCATGAACTGCCTTTTTAAGGTCATGCCACAGCTTCTCAATGGGATTCAGGTCAGGACTTTGGCTAGACAACTCAGACAACTAGACAAAGTCTTCATTTTGTTTTTCTTCAGCCATTCAGAGGTGGACTTGCTGGTGTGTTTTGGATCATTGTCCTGCTGCAGAACTCAAGTTCGCTTTAGCTTGAGGTCACGAACAGATGGCTGGACATTCTCCTTCAGGATTTTTTGGTGGACAGCAGAATTCATGGTTCTATTTATCACAGCAAGTCTTCCAGGTCCTGAAGCAGCAAAACAGCCCCAGACCATCACACTACCATAACCATATTTTACTGTTGGTTTGATGTTCTTTTTCTGAAATGCGGCGTTACTTTTACGCCAGATGTAATGGGACACACACCTTCCAAAAAGTTCAAATTTTGTCTCGTCGGTCCACAGAATATTTTCCCAAAAGTCTCGGGGATCATCAAGACGTTTTCTGGCAAAAATGAGACGAGCCTTAATCTTCTTTTTACTCAGCAGTGTTTTTCGTCCTGGGACTTTGGGTCTTGGGCCTTTTTTCCCCCAGTCTCTTTCTTATGGTGGAGTCATGAACACTGACCTGAGGCAAGTGAGGCCTGCAGTTCTTTGGATGGTGTTGTGGGGTCTTTTGTGACCTCTTGGATGAGTCGTCGCTGCGCTCTTGGGGTAATTTTGGTTGGCCGGCCACTCCTGGGAAGGTTCACCACTGTTCCAATGTTTTCACCATTTGTGGATAATGGCTCTCACTGTGGTTCGCTGGAGTCCCAAAGCTTTAGAAATGGCTTTATAACCTTTTCCAGACTGATAGACCTCAATTACTTACTTTCTCATATCTTTGGATCTCGGCATGATGTCTAGCTTTTGAAGATCTTTTGGTCTACTTCACTTTGTCAGTCAGGTCATATTTAAGTGGTTTCTTGTTTGAGAACAGGTGTGGCAGTGATCAGGCCTGGGTGTGGCTGAGAAATTGAACTCAGGTGTGAAAAACCACAGTTATGTTTTAACAGATGGGGCAAACACTTTTTCACACAGGGCCATGCAGGTTTGGATTTTGTTTTCCATTAATAATAACAACTTTCATTTAAAAACTGCATTTTACTTGTGTTATCTTTAACTAATATATATATATATATATATATATTTTTTTTTTTTTGATGAACTGAAACATTTAAGTGTGACAAACATGCAAAAAAAAAAAAAAAAGAAATCAGGAAGGGGGCAAACACTTTTTCACACCACTGTCACTGTATTTTCTGTATGACTCCAATCATATTTCAAGCAATCCAAAACCATAATGGCAAACAGTGCGCATCTGAAGTGTCTCAGCTGAAAGAAATAATCCATTATTTATCGGCTTTAACATATCGGACAAATTTTCTTACGGGGCCAATGAAAATAAACATATATCAGCCGATACCAAAATATCATGCATCCCTAATTTCTTTATTTGTTTTACTGCACAGCTGCGTTGACCTGGAACTGTGGAGCGGTGCTCTGCCAAACACGAGAGATGGAGGGATGAACACCACCAAACGCTTTCCTCAAATGGACAGATGGGAGGACAGGGGAGTCCAGGACTCTGTTTGAAAACTCATCACCCATAGATGGTGATCTTTAAACACACCAACACAACATGCACTGACACACAAACCCCAAACGACACCTAAACGAGTCTGAACTGAAAAATGACTCAAGAATGAGACTTTTAAAGGAATGTTTTGGGCTCAGCACTTATTGCCGCAAATGTGGCTTGCTGTGCATTACTGCAGATAATTTTGACTTGTAAAAACAAGCAAAAATCACACTTACAGTTCTGTAATTAAACAGTCTGTTCGTAGTATCCTCACGCATATCGAGCGGAAGTGGCAGGGTTTACATGGTCATTGATTTTGACTATAGCAAAAAACAAATAGCGATTTTATCACATGGCTTTACTTTAGAAACTGTATTTTAACATTTATGTGCAGCGTCTTTTACCACAAACTTCCAGCTGAACCCATGATATTCCTTTAAACTGCCAGAATGTTTATGCATTAGAAATTAACATTTTTATTAAGAGTTATCTCAGCAAAGCAATAGTTTGTAAATATCCTACTAATGCTTTTTGAGATATATTTATCAGAGTCATAGTTGGTTACTATATATATATATAGATTCCTCTGTACAGTTTGAAACGGGAACAATTAGACGCTTTCAGGGGGAATCTGAATGACTTCCATCACTGGTTTTTCTTTAAGGTCAATCCAAATATTGTAACCCTGCTTAACTTACTCGTCGCCATAGCTGCAGATTTTGTCAGTGGTGAAACTCTGAAAATCTGGCACGGATCTCAATCACTGTGGCTTAAGTATTAAGACTTCGCAGATGTTGGTCGCAGATGTTTTGTGGTTCAAAAGGGCCATGATTGGTTTGTTTGAAGAATAGTGACTCTTTCAGTGGGTCAAGCTTTTGCCTGTGCATGCATTTGTAGATTGGATTTATTATTTGTCAGATTAATGATTTTCTCTGTCTTAACGGGCAAACATAAGTTCGCAGGCTGGATCGAGGTCTTAAAATAGTGTTTAGGGATGCATCATTTTAATGATGTGAATAATTTTCTACATCATATCACTCAAGACAAGCAAAAGAAAACACATTTTCATACCCATTTCAGGGTCATTCTGCAAGAGTATGTAGTCCATTTCTACAGCTATTCAAAACATTCAGCATCTGATATTTTGTGTCTTTGTTTTTTTGCAACATAATGGCAGGTTGGACTTTCTGTATTATGAAAAGGTGCTTGTTCATTCCCAGCTTGGCTGCACGTCTTACACGTCACTGTTTCCAAAATGTTTTAATTATTAAATAAAAAAAAGGATCCATTTCAGTCCGTGTCTGCTTTGGTTTCTAAACCTTTGTGTAATAAATTATTTAATTTATATATATATATATATATATATAAAATATGTAATACATTATATTATATGACGCATATATATTTTATAAAACAAATATATATAATTTTTATATGTGTAATATAAATAACTTTAAACAAAATGTATAATTTTATTATAACTTATTTATATTACACACGTACACACACATATAAAATATTTTATTGTATTATATATATATGTGTGTGTGTGTGTCTGTATGGGTATAATGTGTGAAATAATATATACATGTAATATAATATGTATTTAATATAATTTTATATTAGTTCTATTATATCTTTTATTAGATATATAATATATACATGTTATTATAATACATATATTGATTGCATGTAATGTATTTTCATTAACTAACGTAATAACAAATGGTTAGTTCATGTTAGTTAATACATTAACTAATGAACCTTACTGTAAAGTGTTACCAGAAAATTAAGCCTGTTGTGTTTTTTGTTTTATTTAAATTTTAACATTGGTTAATATTTGCATGACAATTAAGGACATTTTCCCACCTCCATCGTTTTTAAAGGGGTTTTTTTTACCATTATTTTCATTTGTCTTATTAGATTCTCATATTCTCTTTATATTCTTAAATTAAATGAATAATTTCACTCCTCATAAAATGCAAAAACTCTGAATGGTGCTACAACAGCTTGTTTTCTTTAAGCAAAATATAATTTCTATTTCCGAGGTGAAATTCGCCCTTTAGGTGAGGAATATTTAATTCTACACAATTCAAATCCCATTTCAAAGTTTATTTATTGAATTTCACTGCAGAACTGTCTGAAAATGAAACGCTAGAATCATTGTTTGAATGCTCCATTTTTAAGCAGTTTTCAAAAACTGAAAGCAGGGGCAGAACCGAAAGTTTTTAAACAAATCAATCAATTGCCCGACAGGTTTAAACAGTAGCTCGTTATTAATCTTAAACTCCCCCTCTCAATATTTTGTTTCCTTATCCAAGTGTTCTTTGTCCGAGCTCAGATGGCTCAGCTGACGTTAATGAGCTTCGACTACGTTCAGCACAAAAAACGCAGCCACCAACGATCTCAAGCACAGCGTACAGCTCCGTCTTCATGCCAAAGAAACACGCGCGCGATCATACTCCGCGGTTCCTGTGCATTTAAACTAGAAAAGTTTCTCATTCGCTCTAGATGCTCAGGGTATTGAGCGCTGGCACGAGAGTGACGGCTTCAGGTCCGTTCTGATTCTGGTCATGTGACCCTTTGCCCTGCAAAACCTTCTGTCTGTGTCTCTCCTCTTGACGTTTCTTCTTTTCTAGACGCTGTTGTTCTTTCCTTTGTTTATTAGAGAGCTAAAACACATAAATATACAAGAACACTATTATTTTCACCTGAGAATCTCAAATACTGCATATATTGCCATTTAAATCTCAGTTACCTTGGGTTTATGTGAGATGCTGCCCTCTGTTGGCGATATGATTTCACTACATTCAGCCTGCATGCCTTCAGGGTGTGTCCCTGAGGCCGTATCTCTCTGTGATGATTGGTTGTTCAGTTCAGACTCCAGCCAATCACCGTGGCACGTCTGTGATGTGGCATTTGATTGACATAGATTGTCCGATTGACCTGCGGACAAAAATAGTGGTGAGTGGAAGTTGGGAGTAAAGGAAACAGAATTAAAATATTGATTTAAAAACGGACGGACTGTCGGCGCAGAGAACGCTCAAGATCAGCTCTTCGTCTTCAGAGAGAGAGCGCGGGGGAGAGGCGCCTCTCGACTTCTCCTTCTGACCGTCTCCAAAGCGTCTGGAATTAGTCAGACTCTATCCGAAGAAAAGATGAGAAAGTCACTTAGCCAATCACAACAAAGGTCACCTACATATACATACTCTAAGACTCAAAAGTTCTTTATTTTACATGTCTCACCAAGGCTGCATTTAGTTGATTTAGAAAACAGTAATATTTGTGAAATATTATTAGTATATAAAATAACTTTTCTTTTTCCATATAATTAAAAATGTCTTTTATTTCTGAAATTTCAGCATCTAAGCGTCACATGATCCTTCATAAATGTGACCTTGGACCACAACAATACCTTAAATGGGATCAAAATGATTGATTTTTCTTTTATGCCAAAAATCAGTGGGATATTAAGTAAAGATCATGTTCCATGAAGATATTTTGTACATTTCTTACTGTATAGTATATATAAAAATATTTTTGTGAGTGGCTGAGGACTTCATTTTGGAGAATTTTCCCAATATTTAGATTTTTTTGCACCTTCAGATTCCAGATTTCTTTTTTCTCAGCCGAATCCTATCCTAACAAACCATACCTCAATGGAAAGCTTATTTATTCAGCTTATATATTCTTATAAAATATATATTTATATTGGTTTTGTGGATCACAAATTATACTAATGTGCTGATTTGCTACTCAAGAAACATTTATTATTATTATTAACATTATAAATGTCTTCACTGTCACTTTTGATCAATTTAAATGTCCTTGCTGAAGAAAAATATGCATTTCATTCTAAAAAAAAAAAAAACCCCTGATCCCACACTGGGTAAATGGTCCTTCTTTGGTTGATGTGAGCGTCAGATGTTTGTTTAGTTGACAGACCTCTATACGTAGATGTGCCGGACTCTCCGAGTTGTCTCCAATCTTTCGGACACTGTCATAATGGTCTCCATAGCGATATGCGATGTGTAGCTCACGGCACGACAGCTTGTCGGTACCATTTATCTAAATGTCAAGGGAAAAAAAAAAAAAAAAAAAAAAAAAAAAAAGTTAATAAAAACACACTTTAGAATTACATGAATCAAGTATATAAATGCTTCATCACCTCCCACAATGGATTGTTCAGCTGATGAATGACCACTTTCAACTGTTGGCTGCGAGCGAAGGCCACGATGGCATCATTACCAGCAAACATGCCTGGCTGTGAGAGGTTTGACACTGAGAAGGAAAAAAATGACAAGAATTTCTTCAATGACATACTTGAGCGTTCCTGCAGAGGAATGCACTGGAATAGCTGGAAACACAGCACTCAAACTGGGTAGGTGACTTTTAAAATGTATTTCACTACAGATTACAAAATACATGCTTTAAAAAGTCATTAGAAACGTATTTTGTTACATTACTCAAGTTTAGTAACTTAATCTAAATACTTTAGAATACTAATAAGTGTGGAACAAACACAATAAAGGTCATTGCAAGTTTTTATCTCACAATTCTGACTTTTTCCCTCAGAATTGCGTGATACAAAGTTGCAATTGTGAGTTATAAAGTCAGAATTATGAGATATAAACTGACAATATTGAGAAAAGTCAGAATTATGAGATATAAACTCACAATATTGAGAAAAGTCAGAATTATGAGATATAAACTCTCAATATTGAGAAAAGTCAAAATTATGAGATATAAACTCACAATATTGAGAAAAGTCAGAATTATGAGATATAAACTCACAATATTGAGAAAAGTCAGAATTATGAGATATAAACTCTCAATATTGAGAAAAGTCAAAATTATGAGATATAAACTGACAATATTGAGAAAAGTCAAAATTATGAGATATAAACTCACAATATTGAGAAAAGTCAGAATTATGAGATATAAACTGACAATATTGAGAAAAGTCAAAATTATGAGATATAAACTCACAATATTGAGAAAAGTCAGAATTATGAGATATAAACTCACAATATTGAGAAAAGTCAGAATTATGAGATATAAACTCACAATATTGAGAAAAGTCAAAATTATGAGACATAAACTCTCAATATTGAGAAAAGTCAAAATTATGAGATATAAACTCTCAATATTGAGAAAAGTCAAAATTATGAGATATAAACTGACAATATTGAGAAAAGTCAAAATTATGAGATATAAACTCACAATATTGAGAAAAGTCAGAATTATGAGATATAAACTGACAATATTGAGAAAAGTCAGAATTATGTGATATAAACTCACAATATTGAGAAAAGTCAAAATTATGAGACATAAACTCTCAATATTGAGAAAAGTCAAAATTATGAGATATAAACTCTCAATATTGAGAAAAGTCAGAATTATGAGATATAAACTCACAATATTGAGAAAAGTCAGAATTATGAGATATAAACTCACAATATTGAGAAAAGTCAGAATTATGAGATATAAACTCAAAATATTGAGAAAAGTCAGAATTATGAGATATAAACTGACAATATTGAGAAAAGTCAGAATTATGAGATATAAACTGACAATATTGAGAAAAGTCAGAATTATGAGATATAAACTCACAATATTGAGAAAAGTCAGAATTATGAGATATAAACTCACAATATTGAGAAAAGTCAGAATTATGAGATATAAACTCTCAATATTGAGAAAAGTCAGAATTATGAGATATAAACTCACTATATTGAGAAAAGTCAGAATTATGAGATATAAACTCACAATACTGAGAAAAGTCAGAATTATGAGATATAAACTCACTATATTGAGAAAAGTCAGAATTATGAGATATAAACTCACAATATTGAGAAAAGTCAGAATTATGAGATATAAACTCTCAATATTGAGAAAAGTCAGAATTATGAGATATAAACTCACAATATTGAGAAAAGTCAGAATTATGAGATATAAACTCACAATATTGAGAAAAGTCAGAATTATGAGATATAAACTCTCAATATTGAGAAAAGTCAGAATTATGAGATATAAACTCACAATATTGAGAAAAGTCAGAATTATGAGATATAAACTCACAATATTGAGAAAAGTCAGAATTATGAGATATAAACTCTCAATATTGAGAAAAGTCAGAATTATGAGATATAAACTCACAATATTGAGAAAAGTCAGAATTATGAGATATAAACTCACAATATTGAGAAAAGTCAGAATTATGAGATATAAACTCTCAATATTGAGAAAAGCAGGATTATGAGATATAAACTCACAATATTGAGAAAAGTCAGAATTATGAGATATAAACTCACAATATTGAGAAAAGTCAGAATTATGAGATATAAACTCACAATATTGAGAAAAGTCAAAATTATGAGATATAAACTCTCAATATTGAGAAAAGTCAGAATTATGAGATATAAACTCACAATATTGAGAAAAGTCAGAATTATGAGATATAAACTCACAATATCGAGAAAAGTCAGAATTATGAGATATAAACTCACAATATTGAGAAAAGTCAGAATTATGAGATATAAACTCACAATATTGAGAAAAGTCAAAATTATGAGATATAAACTCACAATATTGAGAAAAGTCAAAATTATGAGATATAAACTCTCAATATTGAGAAAAGTCAGAATTATGAGATATAAACTCACTATATTGAGAAAAGTCAAAATTATGAGATATAAACTCTCAATATTGAGAAAAGTCAAAATTATGAGATATAAACTCACAATATTGAGAAAAGTCCGAATTATGAGATATAAACTCGCAATATTGAGAAAAGTCAGAATTAAGAGATATAAACTGACAATATTGAGAAAAGTCAAAATTATGAGATATAAACTCACAATATTGAGAAAAGTCCGAATTATGAGATATAAACTCGCAATATTGAGAAAAGTCAGAATTAAGAGATATAAACTGACAATATTGAGAAAAGTCCGAATTATGAGATATAAACTCGCAATATTGAGAAAAGTCAGAATTATGAGATATAAACTCTCAATATTGAGAAAAGTCAGAATTATGAGATATAAACTCACAATATTGAGAAAAGTCAGAATTATGAGATATAAACTCACAATATTGAGAAAAGTCAGAATTAAGAGATATAAACTCTCAATATTGAGAAAAGTCCGAATTATGAGATATAAACTCGCAATATTGAGAAAAGTCAGAATTAAGAGATATAAACTCTCAATATTGAGAAAAGTCAGAATTAAGAGATATAAACTCTCAATATTGAGAAAAGTCCGAATTATGAGATATAAACTCGCAATATTGAGAAAAGTCAGAATTAAGAGATATAAACTCACAATATTGAGAAAAGTCCGAATTATGAGATATAAACTCGCAATATTGAGAAAAGTCCGAATTATGAGATATAAACTCGCAATATTGAGAAAAGTCAGAATTAAGAGATATAAACTCTCAATATTGAGAAAAGTCAGAATTAAGAGATATAAACTCTCAATATTGAGAAAAGTCAGAATTATGAGATATAAACTCGCAATATTGAGAAAAGTCAGAATTAAGAGATATAAACTGACAATATTGAGAAAGTCAGAATTATGAGATATAAACTGACAATATTGAGAAAAGTCAGAATTAAGAGATATAAACTCTCAATATTGAGAAAAGTCAGAATTATGAGATATAAACTCGCAATATTGAGAAAAGTCAGAATTAAGAGATATAAACTGACAATATTGAGAAAGTCAGAATTATGAGATATAAACTCTCAATATTGAGAAAGTCAGAATTATGAGATATAAACTGACAATATTGAGAAAAGTCAGAATTAAGAGATATAAACTCTCAATATTGAGAAAGTCAGAATTATGAGATATAAACTCTCAATATTGAGAAAAGTCAGAATTATGAGATATAAACTCTCAATATTGAGAAAGTCAGAATTAAGAGATATAAACTCTCAATATTGAGAAAAGTCAGAATTATGAGATATAAACTCACAATATTGAGAAAAGTCAGAATTATGAGATATAAACTCGCAATATTGAGAAAAGTCAGAATTATGAGATATAAACTGACAATATTGAGAAAGTCAGAATTAAGAGATATAAACTCTCAATATTGAGAAAGTCAGAATTATGAGATATAAACTGACAATATTGAGAAAAGTCAGAATTAAGAGATATAAACTCTCAATATTGAGAAAAGTCAGAATTATGAGATATAAACTCGCAATATTGAGAAAAGTCAGAATTAAGAGATATAAACTGACAATATTGAGAAAGTCAGAATTATGAGATATAAACTCTCAATATTGAGAAAGTCAGAATTATGAGATATAAACTGACAATATTGAGAAAAGTCAGAATTAAGAGATATAAACTCTCAATATTGAGAAAGTCAGAATTATGAGATATAAACTCTCAATATTGAGAAAAGTCAGAATTATGAGATATAAACTCTCAATATTGAGAAAGTCAGAATTAAGAGATATAAACTCTCAATATTGAGAAAAGTCAGAATTATGAGATATAAACTCACAATATTGAGAAAAGTCAGAATTATGAGATATAAACTCGCAATATTGAGAAAAGTCAGAATTAAGAGATATAAACTGACAATATTGAGAAAGTCAGAATTAAGAGATATAAACTCTCAATATTGAGAAAGTCAGAATTATGAGATATAAACTGACAATATTGAGAAAAGTCAGAATTAAGAGATATAAACTCTCAATATTGAGAAAGTCAGAATTATGAGATATAAACTCTCAATATTGAGAAAAGTCAGAATTATGAGATATAAACTCTCAATATTGAGAAAGTCAGAATTATGAGATATAAACTCTCAATATTGAGAAAAGTCAGAATTATGAGATATAAACTCTCAATATTGAGAAAGTCAGAATTATGAGATATAAACTCACAATATTGAGAAAAGTCAGAATTATGAGATATAAACTCACAATATTGAGAAAAGTCAAAATTAAGAGATATAAACTCTTATACTAATTTCACAGTTGCTAGAAAAAAAAGTCAGTATTGCAAATTCACATCTCCCAATTCTGACTTTATAACTTGCAATTGTGAGTTTTAATCTCGCAATTCTGAGAAAAAGAAGTCAGAATTGTGAAATGAAACCTCACAATTGTGAGGGAAAAAAATTGTGAGAAAAAGTAGCAGTGACGAGTGAATTATAAAATGACTCACAAAACATGAAAACAGTCGTGGATCATCAGGTCATGACAGGACAGTTAAGTTGACAGTTTGGCAATTTTTTAATAATTTCAGTCATTTTGTCTTGTTCAGGACAGAACTAAATAAAAATAACAACATTTTTATGATCCTCTTGAAAGTATTAAAATGTTGATGAATCTTAACTCCACTTTTTCAGACGGTCAGAGTCAGAGAATCACCAATCGCTGTTTAAATGACATTAAAATTCAAAGAAATCACTTTGGTAATCTAAAACACTTTTCAGATGTAACTGTAATCTGATTACCACCCATTTAAAA
>CM074285.1:24648755-24703755 GCA_037194245.1 Opsariichthys bidens | reverse complement strand
GACAGACAGATAAATGATAGATGGATAGATAGACAGACAGACAGATAAATGATAGATGGATAGATAGACAGACAGATAGATAGATAGATAGACAGACAGACAGATAGATGATAGATGGATAGATAGACAGACAGACAGATAAATGATAGATGGATAGATAGACAGACAGACAGATAGATGGATAGATAGACAGACAGACAGATAGATGATAGATGGATAGATAGACAGACAGACAGATAAATGATAGATGGATAGATAGATAGATAGATAGACAGATAGATAGATGGATAGATAGACAGACAGACAGATAAATGATAGATGGATAGATAGACAGACAGACAGATAGATGGATAGATAGACAGACAGACAGATAGATGATAGATGGATAGATAGACAGACAGACAGATAAATGATAGATGGATAGATAGATAGATAGATAGATGGATGATGGATAGATAGATAGATGGATAGATGGATAGACAGACAGATAGATGATAGATGGATAGATGGATGGATGATGGATAGATAGATAGATGGATAGATGGATAGATAGACAGACAGATAGATGACAGATGATAGATAGATAGATAGATAGATAGATAGATAGATAGATAGATTGATAGATTGATAGATTGATGGATAGATGGATAGATAGACAGACAGATAGATGACAGATGATAGATAGATAGATAGATAGATAGATAGATAGATAGATAGATAGCCAATGAATCTTGTTTGCAGATGTCAGATGTTGGTTTGGTGTCTGTCTATTTGAATTACTATATATTTTGTGTAATGAATCCCACAAGAACGAGTTCAGAGTCACGTACTGCCAATACCAGAGACTGATAAGAGAACAGCAGCGTGATGAAGAAATGTCGCGTAATAAACCGTTAGATTTAACAGAGTTTAAACGATAAAACGAGTTTGTTTGTTGAAGAGGAAACACAGTTAATGTGTGTTGTACTCACATTATTTGCTGACAGTAAGAAAGACAATCACTGGACGACAGTTTGACCACTAACTCCGGTAACTCTCACTCTGAGGGTTTGTTTACTTCCTGAAGCAGTCCGGGCCTCGCTTCCGTTTCCGGCTTTGCTTTCAAAATAAAGCCACGGCCGCGGCGCGTCATAAATAAATAAATAAATAAATAAATACATGTTTTAAATTACAATATTTATTTGAAAAATAATTAAAATTATTATTATTGTTGGAGTATATTATTTGTGCGAAAATAATTTTTCCTTACAAATAATGATTTGGATAATGTGTTCTTGGATAATGAATCGTAGTCTAGCTGTAATAATAAGTTTGAAAATGTGCCTTTCCCTACACAGACAAGAAACTATCTTCCTTTTTTAGTGTATTTGTAGCATATTTTAATCAGCATGACTTGACAATATTTTCTTTGAAATCTTTTTTCTTTTGAATGAATGAAATGAACCACTCTTAGATCAAACGGAGGAGATTCCTTCCTTGTTAGGCATAAGCGAACATGTTTATGTGATAATAAATGAATTAATTCCACAAAAGCGCAACCGAGAAAAGACTCTTATTATGACAATAACAACAAAACACCCTTATTTGAAGCCAAATCAAAATATCATCTTGCAGTACAACAGAGAGATGCAGAGATTAAGCAAATATGAATTTATTTAATGGCAGTAAAAGATAGCACACTCTACACCTGACTTTTATACATCCTTTATAAATAGTTATCATCTAATAAAAAATCATTACACCATCTAAACAGACATACGTAACAGTCGTAAACTCTCAAGTCATTTCCCTCTCCGTGCTGCTCTGCAGCGCTCAGTACAACAACTGGGTCCATTGGTTCCTCCTCATGACGGGTCAGTGCACAAGCAGAACTTCATTTTGGCTCGACTTGTCAAGTAGGCGTAAACAGCAGCAGGGCATGAGCCTTATGAAGCATGAGCTCTGAAACTCATCCTCCTCTGTCTGGTCACGGGCAGTTCCTTAGCCTTGGCCTCCATCGCGGCCTCCATCGCGGCATCCATTTCGTCGTCTTCGTGGATGGAGGTTTGTGGCTCCTGGACCTGCTCTTTTTCTGTTATGAGCTCCTGCACCTTTAGCATCTCAAAATCAGGCTCCTCGTGGTCAGGGAAGAGCGAAGCGGCACCCTGCACCACACCACTGACAATTCCCAGGACGGCGAACGTGCCGCCCACTAGGTAGACCTTCAGGCAACCCTTGGAGGGACCGGACCTCAGCATTTCCTTAGCGAAAGGGATGATCTCATGAATGTCCATTTTAGTCGTGTTACGTCTGTGAACGGAAACAAGAGCATCAGAGGTCATGATATGAGAATATAACCTACTTCTGGTATGATCTTAAAAATTTTAACATTAAATGCGGCTCATATTTTAGGATGTTTAATTATAATATTTTTCAAATTGTGCATGGACATGCATTAAACGGATATAGCAATTAAGATTCTATTCCAAAACTGTTCTGCTGATGTTGGTCCTTATTGACTCCCATAGTATTTTTTATTTATTTTTTCCATAATATGAAAGTTAATAGGGACCAGAAACTGTTTGGTTACCAATATTCTTCTAAATATCTTTAACAGAAGAAAGAAACTCATACAGGTTTGGAACAACTTGAGGGTGAGTAAATGATGACATCATTTTAATTTTTGGGTGAACTGTCTCTTTAAGAAAGTAAAGCTCATTTTTAGGCCTGAGAGCAACATTTCAAGTTTTGAAAAATGTTAATAGGCTATATCAAATGACAAAATCTGTTTATTTATTTGTTTTTATTATATAAGCAACATTACAAATCAAAAATTCTTCATAAGTAGATGTACCGCTAACTGAGGTAAATACACCAAAATAAAAGTGCACATCACATGACACTAAAACAATCCAATAAACTCTAATTTATCAACTTAAGATCTGACATAAAACCCTAACATACATGACTGATAAGAAAAAAGTAACTAAGTTGCGATTTGACTTGGCCTACGTGACAAATTTTACACACAAAAAATATATTTGCATAAAATACTCACTTGTAAAATGTAGAAGAACCCGCTCATAGAAGGACTGCTTATCCTCAGAGTTTCTTTGGGTGCTGCAGGTTCAGAAGCTCTGCCTATTTAAGCCCGGTGGGTCTCGGTCGACACCCACATGATATGAATATTCATGAGGCTGGAAAGGAGATGCAACTTTTGTCCAAGTTGCTACATGTGAACGGGGAGTGACTGCGGGTCTGCGGGCGAGATGATGATCCATGTCTGCCAAGTTCCACAAAGATAGTGGAGGAAACCTGTGTGGTGGTCACGTGATAACCCACTGTACGTGAGGAGTGTGTGTGTGTGTGTGTGTGTGTGTGTAAACATACGAGGTTTTTATTAGTACAGAGAACTTGATGATCCAGCTGTGATAGTTAATACTAAATCTACACAGATTAAAAGTTCACAAGTCACTTTTATGGCGTTGTGAGGAGCGGTAAAACACGTTTCAGTGTGATGTTTAACAACAAGTAGGTATGATACGTAAACACAGACATGTGAGGAATAGAGAAGAGAAATTTAATGGTGATTTTATGGCTAAAAAGACTCTTTTGCTCACCAAGGCTGAGTTTATTTAATGAGAAATACAGAACATTAATATTACAGTTTAATTGAACTGTTTTTTTTATTTTAAAATATGTTGTTATTATATGATCATTACTCCAGTCTTCAGTGTCAGAAATCATTCTGATTTGCTGCTTAAGAAATATTTCTTAAGAAATAAATTCTGCTCATTTTTTTTTTTTTGTAGAAACTGTGTAAAATGTTTGGGGTAAGTAAGATTTAAAAAAAAAAAAAAATAGAAATTAATACTTTAATATGGCAAGCAAATTAAATTGAGCAGTAAAGATGATTTATATGATTAATTATTAATATAAAATAATCAAAATAATATTATTACAGGGGATTTCTATTTCAAATAAATTCCTTTCTATTAATCCAATCTAAAAGTTTACACAAAAATATTAAGCATCCAAAACTGAACCGTTATTAATAATTGATTAATAATCACATGGCCATGAATAGATTCTGGACGGTCAGTATTTCCATTGTACAATGTGCAAATAAACATAGTAATACTGTGGTACCTTGTAAGTGATACACTGTTAAGTAAAGGGAAATAAAAACACATGCGGTGCGTCAGAAATTTACTGTCAGAAAACTATCATGGTAAGATAAATTCCTCCTGTTTGTTCTTTTTAGACAGGAAGTCAGACTATGATAAGAGACGCCACATCATTGGCTGTAATGACCTTTACTCCACTGACCTCTGATCAGGCTCTTATATTAACAAGCCTGATGAATTAGAGAACCAATAATATAATGTGAGTTTACTGGAGTGATTCTTAAATGCTTCAAAAGAAAGAAAAAAAAGAAAAAAGAAATGTATTACTAATTCCATGATATGCATTTTTATTTAATACAATTAATTTAAATATAATTAAATATTTTATATAAATATATATTATTAATCTTTTTATTTTATTTGTAAATTAACATTAAGGCTTTGCAGTGGTATGGTACTGTAATGCAAATGTCTTTAAGCAGTTATGAGCTTTTTCGTTATGACTTTTTGTGCTGTAGTATGCAAGGTTATCGATAGTTCAAAAACCAAGCACAATATGTCATTTATGCCACCATTAATCATCTAAGCCACTGCAATATCTTTTTCTACAGAGTCAGGTCATAAACACTGCAAGAGTCAATGATTTTGCATTAAGTTTGGAGTTTGTAAACAGCAAACATGCTGACCTTTCACTTTCAGAGACATCAAGCACATCCTGAAAATGGAGTAAGAATCATCAGTGCTGTGTCTCTCGGGAGGCTGCTTGCATATGAGGTGAGAAGGCAGTTGAATGTTGGGTAAGGGACTCACTGTAGACATGCTGCCTCATCAGATACTTTTGACCCGTTTGGCTCTGACATGTGTCATGCTCTCTTCTCTAGATGCGCAGACAGTGTTGGGAAACCACGTTCAACACGCGCAGCTCGAGCTGGAGCAGCAGACGTGACGGTTCACACTGTACGCAGGAAGAAACTCATTTCTGTCATGACAACTCTCTGAGTGTTTGGCATGGTGATGGGTTTGACAATGTTGAAATGTTTGGTCTTGGGACAACGGATCTGCTTCACTGCTGCTGCTACTGTTGGTTATTATTGCTGCTGCTGTCATTTATTATTGACGCTGCTCTTATTCCTGCTGCGGCTGTTATTGTTGCTGCTGTTATTGCTGCTGCTGCGGCTGTTATTGATGCTGTTCTTTTTGCTGTTGTTGCGGCTGTTATTGATGCTGCTCTTTTTGCTGTTGCTGCGGCTGTTATTGATGCTGTTCTTTTTGCTGTTGTTGCGGCTGTTATTGATGCTGCTCTTTTTGCTGTTGCTGCGGCTGTTATTGATGCTGTTCTTTTTGCTGTTGCTGCGGCTGTTATTGATGCTGTTCTTTTTGTTGCTGCTGCGGCTGTTATTCATGCTGCTCTTTTTGTTGCTGCTGCGGCTGTTATTGATGCTGCTCTTTTTGCTGTTGTTGCGGCTGTTATTGATGCTGTTCTTTTTGCTGCTGCTGCGGCTGTTATTGATGCTGTTCTTTTTGCTGTTGCTGCGGCTGTTATTGATGCTGTTCTTTTTGTTGCTGCTGCGGCTGTTATTGATGCTGTTCTTTTTGTTGCTGCTGCGGCTGTTATTCATGCTGCTCTTTTTGTTGCTGCTGCGGCTGTTATTGATGCTGTTCTTTTTGTTGCTGCTGCGGCTGTTATTCATGCTGCTCTTTTTGTTGCTGCTGCTGCTGTTATTGATGCTGTTCTTTTTGCTGTTGCTGCGGCTGTTATTGATGCTGTTCTTTTTGCTGCTGCTGCGGCTGTTATTGATGCTGTTCTTTTTGCTGTTGCTGCGGCTGTTATTGATGCTGTTCTTTTTGCTGTTGCTGCGGCTGTTATTGATGCTGTTCTTTTTGTTGCTGCTGCGGCTGTTATTGATGCTGCTCTTTTTGTTGCTGCTGCGGCTGTTATTGATGCTGCTCTTTTTGCTGTTGTTGCGGCTGTTATTGATGCTGTTCTTTTTGCTGCTGCTGCGGCTGTTATTGATGCTGTTCTTTTTGCTGTTGCTGCGGCTGTTATTGATGCTGTTCTTTTTGTTGCTGCTGCGGCTGTTATTGATGCTGTTCTTTTTGTTGCTGCTGCGGCTGTTATTCATGCTGCTCTTTTTGTTGCTGCTGCGGCTGTTATTGATGCTGCTCTTTTTGTTGCTGCTGCGGCTGTTATTGATGCTGCTCTTTTTGTTGCTGCTGCGGCTGTTATTGATGCTGCTCTTTTTGTTGCTGCTGCGGCTGTTATTGATGCTGCTCTTTTTGTTGCTGCTGCGGCTGTTATTGATGCTGTTCTTTTTGCTGCTGCTGCGGCTGTTATTGTTGCTGCTGTTATTGCTGCTGCTGCGGCTGTTATTGATGCTGCTCTTTTTGTTGCTGCTGCGGCTGTTATTGATGCTGTTCTTTTTGCTGTTGCTGCGGCTGTTATTGATGCTGCTCTTTTTGCTGTTGCTGCGGCTGTTATTGTTGCTGCTGTTATTGCTGCTGCTGCGGCTGTTATTGATGCTGTTCTTTTTGCTGTTGTTGCGGCTGTTATTGATGCTGCTCTTTTTGCTGTTGCTGCGGCTGTTATTGATGCTGTTCTTTTTGCTGTTGTTGCGGCTGTTATTGATGCTGCTCTTTTTGCTGTTGCTGCGGCTGTTATTGATGCTGTTCTTTTTGCTGTTGCTGCGGCTGTTATTGATGCTGTTCTTTTTGTTGCTGCTGCGGCTGTTATTGATGCTGCTCTTTTTGTTGCTGCTGCGGCTGTTATTGATGCTGCTCTTTTTGCTGTTGTTGCGGCTGTTATTGATGCTGTTCTTTTTGCTGCTGCTGCGGCTGTTATTGATGCTGTTCTTTTTGCTGTTGCTGCGGCTGTTATTGATGCTGTTCTTTTTGTTGCTGCTGCGGCTGTTATTGATGCTGTTCTTTTTGTTGCTGCTGCGGCTGTTATTCATGCTGCTCTTTTTGTTGCTGCTGCGGCTGTTATTGATGCTGTTCTTTTTGTTGCTGCTGCGGCTGTTATTCATGCTGCTCTTTTTGTTGCTGCTGCTGCTGTTATTGATGCTGTTCTTTTTGCTGTTGCTGCGGCTGTTATTGATGCTGTTCTTTTTGCTGCTGCTGCGGCTGTTATTGATGCTGTTCTTTTTGCTGTTGCTGCGGCTGTTATTGATGCTGTTCTTTTTGCTGTTGCTGCGGCTGTTATTGATGCTGTTCTTTTTGTTGCTGCTGCGGCTGTTATTGATGCTGCTCTTTTTGTTGCTGCTGCGGCTGTTATTGATGCTGCTCTTTTTGCTGTTGTTGCGGCTGTTATTGATGCTGTTCTTTTTGCTGCTGCTGCGGCTGTTATTGATGCTGTTCTTTTTGCTGTTGCTGCGGCTGTTATTGATGCTGTTCTTTTTGTTGCTGCTGCGGCTGTTATTGATGCTGTTCTTTTTGTTGCTGCTGCGGCTGTTATTCATGCTGCTCTTTTTGTTGCTGCTGCGGCTGTTATTGATGCTGCTCTTTTTGTTGCTGCTGCGGCTGTTATTGATGCTGCTCTTTTTGTTGCTGCTGCGGCTGTTATTGATGCTGCTCTTTTTGTTGCTGCTGCGGCTGTTATTGATGCTGCTCTTTTTGTTGCTGCTGCGGCTGTTATTGATGCTGTTCTTTTTGCTGCTGCTGCGGCTGTTATTGTTGCTGCTGTTATTGCTGCTGCTGCGGCTGTTATTGATGCTGCTCTTTTTGTTGCTGCTGCGGCTGTTATTGATGCTGTTCTTTTTGCTGTTGCTGCGGCTGTTATTGATGCTGCTCTTTTTGCTGTTGCTGCGGCTGTTATTGTTGCTGCTGTTATTGCTGCTGCTGCGGCTGTTATTGATGCTGTTCTTTTTGCTGCTGCTGCAGCTGTTATTGATGCTGCTCTTTTTGTTGCTGCTGCGGCTGTTATTGATGCTGCTCTTTTTGTTGCTGCTGTTGCTGCGGCTGTTATTGATGCTGCTCTTTTTGTTGCTGCTGCGGCTGTTATTGATGCTGTTCTTTTTGCTGCTGCTGTGGCTGTTATTGATGCTGCTCTTTTTGTTGCTGCTGCGGCTGTTATTGATGCTGCTCTTTTTGTTGCTGCTGCGGCTGTTATTGATGCTGCTCTTTTTGTTGCTGCTGCGGCTGTTATTGATGCTGCTCTTTTTGTTGCTGTTGCGGCTGTTATTGATGCTGTTCTTTTTGTTGCTGCTGCAGCTGTTATTGATGCTGTTCTTTTTGTTGCTGTTGCGGCTGTTATTGATGCTGTTCTTTTTGTTGCTGCTGCGGCTGTTATTGATGCTGTTCTTTTAGCTGTTGCTGCGGCTGTTATTGATGCTGCTCTTTTTGCTGTTGCTGCGGCTGTTATTGATGCTGTTCTTTTTGTTGCTGCTGCGGCTGTTATTGATGCTGTTCTTTTTGTTGCTGCTGCTGCGGCTGTTATTCATGCTGCTCTTTTTGTTGCTGCTGCGGCTGTTATTGATGCTGCTCTTTTTGTTGCTGCTGCGACTGTTATTGATGCTGCTCTTTTTGCTGTTGCTGCGGCTGTTATTGTTGCTGCTGTTATTGCTGCTGCTGCGGCTGTTATTGATGCTGCTCTTATTGCTGCTGCTGCGGCTGTTATTGATGCTGCTCTTTTTGTTGCTGCTGCGGCTGTTATTGATGCTGCTCTTATTGCTGCTGCTGCGGCTGTTATTGATGCTGCTCTTTTTGTTGCTGCTGCGACTGTTATTGATGCTGCTCTTTTTGTTGCTGCTGCGGCTGTTATTGATGCTGCTCTTTTTGTTGCTGCTGCGGCTGTTATTGATGCTGTTCTTTTTGCTGCTGCTGCGGCTGTTATTGATGCTGCTCTTTTTGCAGTTGCTGCGGCTGTAATTGATGCTGCTCTTTTTGTTGCTGCTGCGGCTGTTATTGATGCTGCTCGTATTGTTGCTGCTGCGGCTGTTATTGATGCTGCTCTTATTGTTGCTGCTGCGGCTGTTATTGATGCTGCTCTTATTGTTGCTGCTGCGGCTGTTATTGATGCTGTTCTTTTTGTTGCTGCTGCGGCTGTTATTGATGCTGCTCTTTTTGTTGCTGCTGCGGCTGTTATTGATGCTGTTCTTTTTGCTGTTGTTGCGGCTGTTATTGATGCTGCTCTTTTTGTTGCTGCTGCGGCTGTTATTGATGCTGCTCTTTTTGCTGTTGCTGCGGCTGTTATTGATGCTGTTCTTTTTGCTGTTGCTGCGGCTGTTATTGATGCTGCTCTTTTTGCTGTTGCTGCGGCTGTTATTGATGCTGCTCTTTTTGTTGCTGCTGCTGCTGTTATTTATGCTGCTCTTTTTGCTGCTGCTGCGGCTGTTATTGATGCTGCTCTTTTTGCTGTTGTTGCGGCTGTTATTGATGCTGTTCTTTTTGCTGTTGCTGCGGCTGTTATTGATGCTGCTCTTTTTGTTGCTGCTGCTGCTGTTATTGATGCTGCTCTTTTTGCTGTTGCTGCGGCTGTTATTGATGCTGCTCTTTTTGTTGCTGCTGCTGCTGTTATTGATGCTGCTCTTTTTGCTGTTGCTGCGGCTGTTATTGATACTGTTCTTTTTGTTGCTGCTGCGGCTGTTATTGATGCTGTTCTTTTTGCTGTTGCTGCGGCTGTTATTGATGCTGCTCTTTTTGCTGTTGCTGCGGCTGTTATTGATGCTGCTCTTTTTGTTGCTGCTGCTGCTGTTATTGATGCTGCTCTTTTTGCTGTTGCTGCGGCTGTTATTGATACTGTTCTTTTTGCTGTTGCTGCGGCTGTTATTGATGCTGTTCTTTTTGTTGCTGCTGCGGCTGTTATTGATGCTGTTCTTTTTGCTGCTGCTGCGGCTGTTATTGATGCTGCTCTTTTTGCTGTTGTTGCGGCTGTTATTGATGCTGTTCTTTTTGTTGCTGCTGCGGCTGTTATTGATGCTGTTCTTTTTGTTGCTGCTGCGGCTGTTATTGATGCTATTATTTTTGTTGCTGCTGCGGCTGTTATTGATGCTGTTCTTTTTGCTGTTGTTGCGGCTGTTATTGATGCTGCTCTTTTTGTTGCTGCTGCGGCTGTTATTCATGCTGCTCTTTTTGCTGTTGTTGTGGCTGTTATTGATGCTGCTCTTTTTGTTGCTGCTGCGGCTGTTATTGATGCTGCTCTTTTTGCTGTTGTTGCGGCTGTTATTGATGCTGTTCTTTTTGTTGCTGCTGCGGCTGTTATTGATGCTATTATTTTTGTTGCTGCTGCGGCTGTTATTGATGCTGTTCTTTTTGTTGCTGCTGCGGCTGTTATTGATGCTGCTCTTTTTGTTGCTGCTGCGGCTGTTATTGATGCTGCTCTTTTTGCTGTTGTTGCGGCTGTTATTGATGCTGTTCTTTTTGCTGTTGCTGCGGCTGTTATTGATGCTGTTCTTTTGGTTTCTGCTGCAGCTGTTATTGATGCTGTTCTTTTTGTTGCTGCTGCGGCTGTTATTGATGCTGCTCTTTTTGTTGCTGCTGCGGCTGTTATTGATACTGCTCTTTTTGCTGTTGTTGCGGCTGTTATTGATGCTGTTCTTTTTGTTGCTGCTGTGGCTGTTATTGATGCTGTTCTTTTTGTTGCTGCTGCGGCTGTTATTGATGCTATTATTTTTGTTGCTGCTGCGGCTGTTATTGATGCTGTTCTTTTTGTTGCTGCTGCGGCTGTTATTGATGCTACTCTGTGGCATGTTATTAATGCTGCCGCGGCTGTTATTGTTGCTTTTGCTATTACTGTTGCTGCTGGTCATTGCTGCTGCTGCAGATCAAGTTTGAGACTTGCAACTGCCAATACATACATGACATGCTGCTGTGAGCAAGACATGCTGCTGCTGTACAATACAGAATACATGAACTACCTGTAGCAGATCTATAGAGGTGGAGCTGGGGAGGGTGGAGGGTTTCTGAAAGCAGACTGCAGCTGCTACAACAAATGCAGACCAGTATTTGAAGGCTGAGCAGCAAGCTCATTGGCTACTGATACAGCAGGAACCAATCAGCTCTACTCTAAAGTCAATGATGCGAATGCAAGTAGATTGAGTTAAGGACCGATCAGCCTGCGCCATCTAGCATTTTATATCAGAACTTTATTTTATTATTTAGTTTTTTTTTCTTTAAAATAATTAATGGGCTACTTTTATTCTGCAAGGACCTTTAATAGATCAAAAGTGTCATTTATGTTACAAAAGATTTTGGTTTTAAATAAATGCTGTTATTTTTAACTTTATATTCATCAAAAAATAAACAAATATATGATTTTCACAAAAATATTAAAGCAGCACAACTGTTTTCGCATGATTTAGGAAGGATCATGTGACACTGAAGACTGAATTTAGGATTAAATTACATTTTAAAATGTATTCAAAATATACACACACTCAAAAATACTGTTTAACTGAATAATTACAGTAAAAGCACCTATGATGCTCAAACATGCAGTTACATTTTGAACATACATATGCCCAAAACTGTTATTTTTTAATCAAATGATATGACAAAATTTGTATATTATTTACCACATCATCAGTAAACAGGTGGCAGTAAATGACGGTAAGACGGATCATAACATCTGCTGTGTCCTTCATGCAGTACACGCTCAGCAGTAAGATGACAGTGATGATGACTAATCAGTCTCGTGCTAATCTGAGCTCAGGTGAGTGACCTGCAATACGTCTACAGGTCAGCCAGGAGTCCAGGTCAGCCGGTGTATCGAGGGCAGTCATAATTTGTTTACTGGGACCATCTAAAAACACATTGCACATTACAAACTAGCCATGCATCACAGAGCGTATATGCACAGTATTAATACTCCTTACACAAATGACCAGCAACATACATTAATTGTCCTTAATAGAGAACATATTTTATGCTTTTTTACATTTTGCTTTCTTTAGTGTGTAATGTTGCTGTTTGAGCATAAAAATGTCTGCAAAGTTACAGTCACATTGAAATACCTCGATTTTTGTCTTGTTTTTTCTTCCGGTCACAATATTCCCTCGCCCAAGGCATACGCAAAATAAAGGGGCGGGGCCTGGTTGAAACTCGCAGTAAGAGGCGTGGCATTTCCCAAACAAGCTCAAAGCAGCTGTCAATCACAACACACTGATCAAGCAGACCAATCAGAGCACGTTGTGCTTTTCAGAAGGAGGGGCTTCATAAAGACAGGAACTAAACCGCATTACTGACAGACCAGGAAGAGAGATGCTGCAACAAGCATGCAAAACAGTACCAACAAAACTATAAGTGATGAATCTGAGTGTTTATTGGTAAAAATATTGCACAAAGCATCGAGAGCATAGCAGTCTACACAAACATAAACCCTTTCTGTAGTTCAGAGGACACTTAATTATAATATCTTACAAGATAATTAGTTACAGTGCAGTATTTCTAACGGTAAAGTTCATGTGTGTCACGTATAGTACTGCATTATAGTGCACAAAACAAGGGCTAGTCTCACAATGATGGTGGGAAAAGGCGTTAAATCATTTAAATCTGCTTCATTATGACAAAAATATATAATGGATAACCACACAATAATTTCTGCATTAGAAAAATAAACCTTCACTCTAGATAAATTACTAAAAAAACCTATTTAACGAATAAAGTAAAGGCTGGAACTTCAGTTAGTGATGTACAGTCTAATATTGATAAGCTTACAGTGTTTTACACACACATTTCTGCAGTACACGTTACAAACTAGCCATGCATCACAGAGAGTAGATGTACAAAAGCACACAATTAATACTCCTTACACAAGCGTCCAGTAACACGGACCCCTGCTCCAAATGTTTTAATACAGAGAGATTCATTGTCCTTGATAATGTAAAACTGTTTCCTCAATTGAAAATACAAAGTTTGAGGGTCGCCTTCTGCTTTTACAGGGATACTGTGTCATTTGTGAGAGTGTGACAGGCTGTATTTGTGCTCCGTGAGCATGTGTGTGTGTGTGTGGATTTGGAGGCACTCCTCTAAACTTCAGTATTCAGAGCTGAGAGGGTCGGTGGCCAGCTGTCTTGCCAACACTCTTGACCAGAGCGGAGCAGCAGGACCTGCCCACAGAAAGCAACTAGTGTCTGGGTGAAAGGTCACAGACCTGTAGCCAGCACAAGATAAGGAGGCATTTAGCATATACATACATGCATATATGTGTCATTAAGCAATCAAGCCGTCAGCTTTACCTGTCAAAATCATACAATCAAATCAATTCCCATGCAGCCAATCACATGACAGAGCAAACCCCAGTCTGCAGGTTCTGCCCGTTTCGGTTGGAGCTTCTTTTTGCGTACCTGAAGAATCGAAAGCACATAATTAGAGCGGTTATGGAAAGCAAATCAATTCTCGATGGATAAAATCACATCACGTGCCACATTTTCTCCTTAAACTTCCTGTTTCACTCAAGAATATTTCAGATTACAGAAGGCTGTGTTGTTTTTGTACTTTTTAATCTATAATCTGCAATTATAGCATTCATTTTTTAATTTTAAATTTAGTTTAAGTTTTAGTAATTTTGTTATGTGTTTTTGTCATTTTCTATTTAAACTGTTCAATTTTAGTACTTAACTCTTATTTCAGTTAGTTAGGAATCATTTCTATTTTTTTTTTTTTTTAGTTGAAGTAATCCACTGTTATTTCAGTTCTATTTTAATTAATGTATTTTAAAGGCTTAGTTCACCCAAAAATGAAAAATCAGTCATTAATTTCTCACGCTCATGTCGTTCTACACCCGTAAGATCTTCGTTCATCTTCAGAACACAAATGAAGATATTTTTGATGAAATCTGATGGTTCAGTGAGTCTCTATTGACAGATAATGAACACTTTCAGATGCACTAAAACATATTTAAAAGAGTTCATGTGAGTACAGTGGTTCAACCTTAATATTATAAAGTGACGAGAAAAACAAAATAACGACTTTTCAACAATATTTAGTGATGGCTGACTTCAAAACACTGTTTCACGAATCTTTTGTTTCGAATCAGTGATTCGGTTCACGTTTCAAACTGTGAAAACTGTTTTACTGTCAATAGAGACTCACTGAACCATCAAATTTCATCAAAAATATCTTCATTTGTGTTCTGAAGATGAACGAAAGTGTTCCGGGTGTAGAACGACATGAGGGTGAGGAATTAATGACACAATTTTTATTTTGGGTGAACTAGCCCTTTAAAAACACTCGTGATATCCACTAATGACCGAAAACAATTTAGTTTTACATGACCATTTTTCACCTTCTCTCTGACCTTTAGAATTAAGAGGTCGGTTTTCGCCACAGTACCTTTAAGATGTAAATGACATCTTCAGAAATGTGAAATGAGTAACCATGCCCACTCTAAGGGGGCGTTTACATGACAGCATTTTCAACTAAAAACGGAAAACTTTTTAAGCGTTTTGTCCGTTCATTTACACGACAATAGCGTTTTCTTTTGAAAACGGCTTTCAAAGTGCAAGTTTTAAAAAGTGATTATGTCATCATCTCCATGTGAACTATAAAAATGTGTTAAAACGGTGATGTCATGCGCATGTGTATTACATGTTCAGTCTGTAGGTACGAAGTGTTTCTTTACAAAGTGACATCGCCAACTACTGGCCAGGCAGCAGAATGCAGCGTTTTTAGTCGTTTCCGCAGATCCCTGTGAACGGGGATCATTTTGACGACGCTGTCGTCTGTACGTGAAAAAAAAAGAAAAGTTTTTCTGTTTTTAGTACATTATTGTCATGTAAACATGTGTAAAAAACCAGCTAGTTTTAAACCAGATAGACTTAGTTTAAGATTTTTTTTTTCCCCATCAGGTATAGTATGTAAACATAGGTCATATTTTTATGTGCTCATAGTTGACGCGGTGGTTTCTGAATAACATTATCACAGCTTAGATTCAAGTTTAGTGTTAAGAGTTTTAGTTCAAATCAAACAAAGCCATGACATGACCTTTAAACACACTTTAAACACTTACCCGTTTAGATCAGCTGGCTCCGAGTGATACACATGTTTGCCCTTCTCTGCAATGGTGAGGGTCCCAACATGGGTGGTCTCGCTGTGACTGACCCGGACCGGGTGGTACTGACTCTTTGACTCTGTGGAGCAGGACGGCACGTTCATGTGATTACTGGGCGCATTGCCGTTTTGTTCAGGGGTCTCGGCCGACAGCTTCTTGCGGCCGGACTCAGGCGTGGATGTTGCGATGACCTTGATCTCAGGCACAGCTGGAGGGATCTGCTTCAGACAGCTCTCGGAGTGGGCGAGCTGCAGCTTTTTCATCTGACGAATGGCCACGGTAGCGTTGAAGGCTTGCTGGAGGGACGAGATCATGATTTCAGAGAGTCAGTATAGTGCAGGAAATAACTAAAGCTAATAGTTATGTTTTAGTATCATAAAAATCATAAAATGTGCAGCATAATGAGTATCGTTTCCCATTATGCAGTGCATTTCCATTACCGTAAGATACAGGTATGAGATATGTAACAACTTTTTCATTTTTCTTGTCTTATAATTTAAATGAAACCATATATATTGCACAGTATGCACTTAGCAGAGTGCGAATAATGGATCCGTTCCAAATATAACAGGTTGGAACAGGACACTGGTTTACTACTTTCTAAATATTATAAGTGTGGTTACAGTTATTCATGAGACCGTGCATTAAATTAATGCATTAAAATAATATTATAAAATATTATTATTATAATATTATAAAAAATATAAAAAATAATAATGTAAAATATATATAAATATGTATATATATATATATATATATATATATATATATATATATATTTTACTTTTTTTTTTTCATTTTTTTATATTATTATTATTTTATTATTTATAAGATCAAAATGAAATTTTGGTAACACTTTATTTTATATATAATATATAGTGCACCTTTAGTTGTCTCGAAGCATGAATCAGATTGCTGAAACTAACTTAAACTGGTCTGATCCAGATATTCGCATTGATGGAGCAATTATAGGCAGGACGGATGACCAAATCAACGACTCGTATTGTGTAATCAGACCAGAGATCATCTGAAAACCCCAACTGAGACTAAACCACAGGAGACAAACTCCAAACAGAGAATTATGAAACATGACCTTACCTTCCACTTGGACTTGGCAAAGTTTTTCTGGATCTGCTCACTGACGGAGTGGTAGATGTCCTGACTCCGGGCCGTCTTTCCTATAATCCTGCAAGACAAAGCTGGATTTAAAAGCAGAGCTGGTGGAAAACACAAGGATTTTGTTTCCTCATTTAACCAGGCTTTAAGACTGGAAGAAGTTTAGTCTAGTTTAATCTAACAACTGTCAATGTCATACGTGATCTGAGATTAAATGGACACTTCTGATATCCAGTCAATACAAACTCAATTTTCTCATCAAATTTAAGCACAATTATCAGCGTTATTTTAGTATTAATGTTATGATTTTTTTTTTAGATTCTCAGTTTTTTATTTTAATTTTAGTTTGTTTTAGTCATTTTGCAATGTGATTTATCTTTTTTTTAAATTTCGGTTTAATCATTTTAATACTTCCAACTTGAACTTATTTTATTTCATTTAGTTCCCAAGTTTAAGTTTTTCATCTAATATTCATATTTTAGTTCATTTCTGCTTCATTTGAATTGCAATTTTTATAGTTTTAGTTAACAAACAATGATCTGCGCTACACTATCTATAATAATTTTATAGCTGTGTACTCTGTATGGTTCAAAAAACAAAAACATCCGAGAAAAATGATACATAAATTAAACGTAGCAGATATTTGTTAGAGTTAATATTGAGATATTTCTAATAAAATCTGAGAGATTTGAAAGTCTATTCACCCAAAGCATTCATAAAGAGATCGTAAAATAAACCCATACGAATTAACATACATAGTGCATGAGCATGAGAACCGATGAGATTCATTCTCGCGCATCAAGCAAGTACGGAACGACACGAGGGTGAGTAATTGATTCATTTAGGAGTGAACTAACCCTTTATGGCTTTGAAAGAACAACGTCGGAGCAGTAAAAGCGTCCTGCGGTCACTCACCAGGGGTGTCTGAGAGCCTGATCTGTATCATAACGCATCTTGGGATTCTTCTGCATCATGTTGCGGATGAAGTCCTTTGCTAGAGAGATGATAATTATACATGAGGTTAAGGGCTTCTAGTTACAGAATCATAAGAGAGGTTTAGATCAATCTGACAGCAAGTAATGAATGCAAATTATATTGGATGCTGACCAGACTCCGAGATTTCGTCCCAGAAGGGCGAGTCGAACTCATACTGCGCCTTCATGATTTTAGAAAACAGACGAGTCTCGGTTTCTTCGTAGAAAGGGGGATATCCACAGAGACTGTGAAGATGAAGCAAAATAAATGGTCACACTTTATTCTGATAGTGATTCTACTAACTACAAACTACTTTGCAACTAGCAGTCATTAGAGTATTATAAATCAATATGTGCTAACACTTTATTTTGATGGTCGCTGAACATTTTTCTGACTATAAGTAACTTTCCAAGCACATGTCAACTTATTCTACAAACCTGAACCCTAACCTAACAGTCTACTAATAAAAAACAAACAAAAGTTGCTAAAAATAAGTTGGGTTAAATGTTTGCCAAACCTGCTGGGTAGTTTTATTTCACTCATTATTACTATATGGCTTGCAGAAAATGAACCCAAAATATGTTGTAAATGAACATTTACTAAAAACTTTAATGAATAACAATTAAATACTGCTTATTAATTAAAGTTCTCCTTTTGATTATTATTGTTGCCTCATTATTTGTCTGATTTTTAATTTTCAACCTATTTCGGGTTCATTTTAAGCCAGCCATACAGTCATTTTAAAACAGTAGTTTGGTCAAATAAAACTACCCACCAGGTTGGGCAAACATTTAACCCAACCGCTGGGTTAAAACAACCCAATCACTGGGTTTGTCCATTTTCAACCCAGCATTTTTTAGAGTGTAGTTGCATATTAGACATTAGACATATTAGACAGACATGTAGTCACTTACAGTGAGCAGAATGTCTAAAGTGGGCTATTGAATTAAAGTGTAAGCAAATAAATCAATGAAAACTTTTAGATTTACACCAGGGGGCGCCTTCTATCTCAGAGACCTATTGTGCTCTTTGTGACAGTACGGATAAATGGCCTCATTCTGACTCTCAAACTGCTAATCTGTCCGTTTTGACAAACAGTATTCTTTAGGTTTCCAAATTAAGAACCTGGCATCTGTTTATCACTCTCTGTAAATAACAGTGCTGTTTACAGTCCAACTCGAGGTGCATCTGGTGAAAAATCGGTTTCTTAGAAATGCCATTCCTGCAAGGGAGGGACTTACAGGATGTAGGTGATGACTCCAATAGACCAGCAGTCAACGGCTTTGCTGTAGGGTTTCTGAGCCAACACTTCAGGGGCTGTGAGGAAACACAAATACATGATATTAAAAATCAACCTCGTTTGTTTTCTTAAACGTCTCTGGTTTTATAGAGCAAGATTCATCAGTGAATGTTATTCTAATAACGGCGCATTCACACACTTCTCATTTACTTTGAATGGTGGACGTCATGCGTTGCTGAACTGAATTGTGGGTCTCACGTCACGGGTGTTCCTCGCGGCATAAGTTTTTCAACTTTTCAAGCGCCTAAGCCAATCATATCGCCTTATGCAAATACCCGAGCACAGAAGCTAGCCATCTGCAATGATGTAACAATGGAAAGTAATGTGATTGGCTGTTGCCACAATGACCGCACTGAGCTGAAATGTTGCCTTGGCAACTTACTGAAACTAAAATTACTAAGACAAAAAAAATTAATAAATTAAAGCATAATAGAACTACTTAAAAACTTAAAAAAAATTCAAACTGAAAATGTAAAACTAAAAGCCAATTACGAAATACTATCTCAACAAGTATTAATAGCATTAACTAACCATGTGAGCTCAGGTTTATTTAATAATAATAATTAATACAACCTTTTTATTGTAATAATGTATTAGTAAATGTTGAAATTAACATGAACTATGATTTAAAAACATGTATTTTTTATTGTTAGTTCATGTTAACTAATGTAATAAACGTTAACAAACAGAACTTATTGCAAAGCGTTACCAATAAACAAAATAAAATACAGCTCGTATAATCTTTTAAAATCAAAATACAACTTTCTCTGCCCGTGCCGCAGCTTTTTTTGCGGATGTAACCAGCACATTATTATAAAACAATACATTAAATTGCTTTTCATGAAGCCAATGGAAACAATTCAAGCTGAATACTGAGCATCTCTCAGAGAAACATCACATTTCTGAAGTTAAATATGTTGTCAATGCAGTTTCATGATGACTTTAGGTTACATTTAGATTTAGTCATTTAGCAGACGCTTTTATCCAAAGCGACTTACAAGTGACGTTCTAGAGTTGTCTGACATTCACTGGCTGTCAAAAACCTCATTTATTTGACATCATTCTCACCGACATATCCCGGCGTCCCGCAGGCCGTGGACATGATGCCGTGGTCTTCCATCTTAGAGAGGCCGAAATCACTGATCATGATCTTGGAGTTTTCATCAGGGCTGTAGTAGAGCAGATTCTCTGGCTGCAGAGAGAATACAGATCCAGACAGATTTGTGGCTTTCTGTTTGTTGATTTCATCTATACATGCATATGTTTGTGTGAATGTGGCGTCTCTGTACCTTGAGATCGCGGTGCACTATGCCGTTTTTGTGCAGGTAGCCGACTGCCTCCAGCACCTGTTTGATCACCTGACTAGCATCCAACTCTGAGAACATTCCCCGGTCCAGGATCCGGTCAAACAGCTCACCGCCTGAAACTCTGAGGGGACAGACGAGTAATTTAACAACATGCCCTAAACACACTAAGAGATTTAAAGCAGCTTCGGCAGGTGCTAATACAAACAGACGTGCTTACAGCTGCATGACCAGGTAGTAATGCGTCCGACTCTCATAGAAGTCCTCCAAGCAAACCACATTGTCGTGTTTGATCCTATATGACGACAAATTAAGAAGTTAGTAGAGGATAGAGTTATGTTTTTAAATCAGATAAATGTTGTTTCAAATGCATTTACAATGTGGACGCTTGTTTCTGCCATGGAAAAAAAACAATAAAAAAGGTAATTGTGACTTTTTATCTCACATTTCTGACTTTTTCTCTCAGATTTGAGAGATTATATCTCACAATTTGGACTTTATATAACTTGTAATTTCCAAGTTTGTGTTTCACATTTCTGATTTAAACTCTCAATTGTGAGAAAAAGTCAGAATTGCACTTTTTCCCCCCTCACAATTGACCCTTCGCAAACAGTTTGATTGACAGGCGATCTAACCAATCTGTCACGACACATTAAAGACACACTAAACGCTATTTATTGTTTAAACTTCTTAAATATGAAACGATTTCACATGTCTGTCGAGGTGTTGTCAGTGTCCTCTTTGCTCCGGGATGTATTCTTCACCTCGTGAGAACATGATGTGTGGCGTGAGAGCGCATGGGTTGTCAGACATAGCAACAGTAACTAAAGGGGTCTTTGCGAAGGGTCAATTGCAAGTTATAAAGCTCAAATTATAAAATATGTGCGAGTTCGTGTGCAATTCAGACTTATTTTCTCATAAATGTACGTTTATGTCCTACAATTGTAAGTTATAAAATTCGAATTATAAGATACAGACTCAGAATTGAGAGAAATGTGATCTCGCAATTATAATAATAATCATAATAATATAATAATAATCTCAAAATTCTGTGAAAAATAGTAAGAATTGTTGGATAAAACGTCGCAATTGCCATTTTTTTATTCCGTGGTGGAAACAAGCTTCCATAATTCCAAAAAGGTAATGGGGACATTTTATTTCACATTTTTGACTTTTTTCTCAGAATTGAGAGATTATATATAAAAATTTCTTCTTTGTAACTTTCAATTTGTGAATTGCAAGTTTTTATGCCACAATTGTGAGTTATAAAGCCCAAATTATAAAATATATACACAATTATGAGTTTATATCTCTTAATTCTGTGAAAAATAGTCGGAATTGTGTGATATAAACTTACAATTATGAGTTATAAAGTCAGAAGCGCGACATATAAACTGTCACTTGCGAGAAAAAAAAGTAAGAATTGTGAGATAAAACGTAGCGATTACCATTTTTTATTCCGTGGTGGAAACAAGCTTCCATAATTCCAAAAAGGTAATGGGGACATTTTATTTCACATTTTTGGCTTTTTCTCAGAATTTAGAGATTTTATATAAAAATTTCTTCTTTGTAGCTTTCAATTTGTGAATTGCAAGTTTTTATGCAACAATTGTGAGTTATAAAGCCCAAATTATAAAATATATACACAATTATGAGTTTATATCTCAAAATTCTGTGAAAAATTGTCGGAATTGTGTGATATAAACTTACAATTATGAGTTATAAAGTCAGAAGCGCGAGATATAAACTGTCATTTGTGAGAAATAAAAGTAAGAATTGTGAGATAAAACGTAGCGATTACCATTTTTTTTATTCCGTGGCGGAAACAAGCTTCCATAATTTCCATAAGTCCAAACAGGTAATGGGGACATTTTTTTTCACATTTTTGGCTTTTTTCCTCAGAATTGAGAGATTTTATATAAAAATGTCTTCTTTGTAACTTTCAATTTGTGAATTTATATTTCACAACTTTTTTGTGCCTTTTTTCTCAGAATTGTTTTTTCTCAGAAAAGTTTTTATGCCACAATTGTGAGTTATAAAGCCCAAATTATAAAGAGTTATAAAGTTTGAACTGTGAGATCATACTTCTAACAATTCTCAGAATTGCGTATATATTTTAGATCTCAAAATTGTGTGAAAAATAGTCGGAATTGTGTGATATAAACTCAGAATTATGATTTATAAAGTCAGAAGCGCGAGATATAAACGCGCAATTAACATTCTTTATTCTGAGGCTGAAACAAGCTTCCATAATTTCAATGTCCTACGATGGGTTTAAATTTCTATTTTAGTTTCAATATCCATTTCATTTCCAACTGTAATTCCCATTTCAGTTTCATTGCATAGCTAATTGTATTCGGTTTAAAGCTCAAGACTTTTACATCACTGCAAATGTTGGTTTCATTCTTACTTCCGCAACACGGCGATTTCATTCTCCAGGTTGATGTCCCTTTTGTTTTTCTTCTTCACACACTTCATAGCAAAAAGCTTCCCTGTTTTCCTCTCCTTCACCATGAAGACCTCTGAGAACGCTCCCCTAGAGAAAGCAAAGACAGAAAGATGAGGGGAAGGTCATATGTGCAATTACCTGGGATAATGTTTTTCTGCGAGAGAGCATGATCCTGGTTTATGGGATGCCGGTGTGGCACGTCCCCCTGAGAGTAAAGCAGGTTTTAATGAAGGCGAGGATGCGACCTTTTAGACCTCTGTGCCACACTGCAAGCCATCCATTTATTAACAGCTAGAATCACTGGCAGCGTTGCCAGCATGTGAGAGAGGCCGGCGAGATCTGGTGTGAATTCATGTGCGAAGCAATTACTATTAGTGCACTTTATAATTGTAGGCAAACACATATCAATATGCTTGATAAGTGTAAAAAATCCTGTTGACATGGGGCAGTAAGAAAATACCTAGCAACACCTTAGCAACCACTCTGTATCTGTATCTTGTATCTGTTACAGTTTCTATTAATTATTCTTTTTTAAAATTAGCTTTTATTTTTTATTAAGTTTTAGCAATTTTTTATTCGTCATTTTTATTTTATTATTCTTTTAAATACTACTATTTAGGTATGTTTTTATTTCCATTCTAATTTTAGTTTAGGTTCAGATTGATTTCCACTTAGTAGTTTTAGTGCAATCTAATTTTCATATTCTCATTTATTTCAGCTCTATTTTAATTAACAGATATGTTTATAATAGTTTTAGATTAAAAAACACCTTAACACCTACCTAGCAACACCCTAGCAACCATTTAGAACACTTTAGAAACAGCTAGGAACACTGTAGAAATAGCAACTGCTTAGCAATAACCTAGCAACCACTCAGAACATCTTAGAAACAGCCTAGCAACACCTTAGCAACCTCTCAGAACCACTGCTATTTTAGAATTATTTTTATCGGTTACAGTTTCTACTAATTAACTTTTTTTATTATTAATTTTTAGTAATTCTTTATTTGTCATTTTTATTTTATTATTCTTTTAAATACGACTATTTAGGTATGTTTTTATTTCCATTCTAATTTTAGTTTAGGTTCAGATTTATTTCCACTTAGTAGTTTTAGTGCAATCTAATTTTCATATTCTCATTTATTTTAGCTCTATTTTAATTAACAGATATGTTTATAATAGTTTTAGATAAAAAAAAAACACCTTAACACCTACCTAGCAACACCCTAGCAACCATTTAGAACACTTTAGAAACAGCTAGGAACACTGTAGAAATAGCAACTGCTTAGCAATACCCTAGCAACCACTCAGAACATCTTAGAAACAGCCTAGCAACACCTTAGCAACCACTCAGAACCAGTGTTATTTTAGAATTATTTGTATCGGTTACAATTTCTACTAATTAACTTTTTTTTATTATTAATTTTTAGTAATTTTTTATTTGTCATTTTTATTTTATTATTCTTTTAAATACTACTATTTAGGTATGTTTTTATTTCCATTCTAATTTTAGTTTAGGTTCAGATTTATTTGCACTTAGTAGTTTTAGTGCAATCTAATTTTCATATTCTCATTTATTTCAGCTCTATTTTAATTAACAGATATGTTTATAATAGTTTTAGATTAAAAAACACCTTAACACCTACCTAGCAACACCCTAGCAACCATTTAGAACACTTTAGAAACAGCTAGGAACACTGTAGAAATAGCAACTGCTTAGCAATAACCTAGCAACCACTCAGAACATCTTAGAAACAGCCTAGCAACACCTTAGCAACCTCTCAGAACCACTGTTATTTTAGAATTATTTTTATCGGTTACAGTTTCTACTAATTAACTTTTTTTATTATTAATTTTTAGTAATTCTTTATTTGTCATTTTTATTTTATTATTCTTTTAAATACGACTATTTAGGTATGTTTTTATTTCCATTCTAATTTTAGTTTAGGTTCAGATTGATTTCCACTTAGTAGTTTTAGTGCAATCTAATTTTCATATTCTCATTTATTTTAGCTCTATTTTAATTAACAGATATGTTTATAATAGTTTTAGATTAAAAAAAAACACCTTAACACCTACCTAGCAACACCCTAGCAACCAATTAGAACACTTTAGAAACAGCTAGCAACAGTATAGCAAACACTCAGAACACTTTGGCAATAGCAACTGCTTAGCAATACCCTAGCAACCACTCAGAACATCTTAGAAACAGCCTAGCAACACCCTAGCAATCATCAGAACATCTTAGAAACAGCCTAGCAACACCCTAGCAACCATTCAGAACATCTTAGCCACATCCGAGAAACTAATTAGGAAAAATGGACTCAGACATAGTGCAGACAATATTTTTTCTTTCTGAATTTACGAACGAATTGCATAAACAATCAGTAAAATATTTCTTTTAATGTCTGGTGGTGGTAGGGGCTTTTGAAGATCACCTAAAGGGCTTAATTTTCTTTCCTCCATGCTCTCCTCACACTGTAACCTGGAATAGCTGTCCTGGGATGAGGATTACATTTGAAATCCCTTATGCAACGGAAACGCTAATGGCTCCGGTATCCAGGTGCCTACATAAACACAGGCCTGCAACCAGGTCACCTGGCAATGTAAGGCCTCCGACGGAAAGAGGCTAGGTGACAATTAGCATGGGATTGGTTGAATAAGACAGTCTTATCCAGGCTATAAAGAACAGCTGCTGAGATTACATATGGTATCACTGGTACAGGTTTACCTGCTGCAAATCTTCATATTATTCACGTAATACTCTTATCATTGTTTAATACGCTGAAAGTTCTATTTTTAATCAGCATCTTTGTGTTAATTCATTTAAAAAGGTCAAACGAAGAAAAGTTTACCTCAGAAGTAACTGTATAATATCCAATAAGAAATATTGACAACTAGTGGTTGAAATTAGTACTGCAGCCCAAATTCAAAATATTGAAGAGAGTCGTTTTCCCCCTCCCTCCTCCTCAGACTCGTGTGAAATCAAGGATACAGGAACGAGCGCAAATAACAATGGAGGGTGACGAGCTTTATACTATAAGTTAATGAGTTGATATGAGTTTAATACATCTCTGGACAGATGATGCTGAGGCATTTTAGATTGGGTAGAATATGCGATCTCTGATCCAGTAGTATTGTTTTTTGAAGAAACAAGTTTGAACTTGTTTCCTATGTGTGCAAAAGTATGGAAATTTTATGCTTTAGTACAGTCAAAAAATTACATACAGCATATTTAAAGTCATCATGAAATCAAAATGGATAATTCTTATTTTTATGGAATATTGCAGTTTGTATTATAAATGATTTGTCCGTGCACTTCATTTATTATTAATAAATCCATCATGATCTTTAATCAAAATAACTTCCCTCCCTCTAGCAGCAACATTCCTTCTCTTCTCTGATGACGTGTTTACTGGCGCGAGGGCGGGACAACCTGTCAATCACATGAGATCAGCCAATAGAAACCACAACCATCCAATCAATTCCCCAAGGACAAAATCAAGTCCCGCCCAACATTTGTTCTGGTTCAAGCAGCTGTTTCATCAGATAAACGTCCCGACAGAGAAGACTATCACATTTTCATCTTTCATGCCGACTTCTCAGAGAATATTTAAAAAACATTAATAGAATATATCTTTAATATAAGTTTATCGTTCAGTGTAGCGGCATGATTATTTGTTAAAAGATCGCAGTCTCGATTCAAACACCCGAGCGATCAATTCCTAAACGATTCACCAGACCCAGAGAGAGAGAGCAGTTGTCACGTTAAGGTTTCAAAAATGAATGTTTTTTGTCTTTTCAACCACATAGTAGAAAAGTATCTTTGTTTCTGTGTTGCAAATATTCAAATGAGCAGTGCTGGGATTAAAGTTTATAGTTCGGGGATAAACACTGATGTCTACGATAGCGATCATAATGGAGTAAATCGCCTTTTGAAAATAACTTGGCGCCACAAATAACGAATGCATTGATTCTATTGACTGTTAAAAATGTATTTGACTGCGTAATTCAAGAGATTCGTTCAAACATGTCAAGTATTTGTGTCATCAAATCATTCATTTAAACCGTTTAAATGGGGCCCCCGGTGGGCCATAGCGGTATTGCAGGAGGCCGTAGCCAGTCCAAATCATAATTAAAATATTCCAATTGTTCTATAATTGGATTTTTTTGAAAGTATGTGAGGTTAATGTTTTGGATTTAAATATATTTGTAAAGAATGTTTACATCATAGTTCACATGAAATTCTTACAAATGGTATTTTGTAGGTATATAGTTTTTAACGGCGGGCTCATGGAGCTTTTGCAATGGTTTTGGTGGGCCTTATCCCTCTTAAGTTTGGGAAGCTCTGGTTTAAAGCATTTTAAAATAGACGGCAGCAATTAATATTTGGTCAGAACTTTACGTCATTTACTTACTGTGGGAGAATCGTGATCCCTCTTTAGAAACAACAAAATCACGATTCTCAATTTATCCAGAATCATGCCGCTCTATTTCAGTGTAAATTTTAATAACATTTAGCTACTACTGAAAATAAACGTTTAAAACGTCATAAATAGATATTTTTAAATGTATAACATTCTCTTTTTTTGCAGTGTAGGTATCTATTTTTGATATTACACTGAATTCGTAAGGCTTAAATCACACGTTACAAAAGCAGAGCTACATCACACATGGCTTCAGACAATCAATCTGGTCCTCCCACGCACACGAAACACGTCTCCCTGACACTGCCCTCATCCATCACAGATTCCCACAACACCTTTTTCCTGCACTGAACGCAAGAGCTCAGAGATGCGTTTACCTTCACCTAAGGTCGTGAGTGAGTAATCCTTTAGAAAGTCCTGAATTCATTACTGTGGATTTTAATGAAATGCATGAATAAATAAAAACTAAATACAGCTCAAGCCGAAGGTCAGTGCACAGAATGTGCCCAAAGGCAGAGAAAACTGCCAATGAAATACATTAAAAACGTGATTTGTCATCATAGAATCTCTGGCTCAAGCCAATTTTAGATGCCGTACTTCATCCTGATGGGTGTTAACTCCAGTGGAAGCTTGCTGAGGGACTGTGGGAGTTTAATCCAGGTTGTTTTTGTCAGAGGAAACCACTGTGCTCAACTCCCCACGGCCCATAATGCCCCACTGGTGCCAGAAACACCCACAGGCAAGGGCAGGTCGTGACAGAGCTCTCTAGACTCAGTAGTTTATGCCTAAAAGTCTAGCTGAAACTAGATCATTATCTGACTGTATGTCCTGTGGGGATTGTAAACTTAATTCACACCTTGAATACGGTCTCAAACCGGATTACTATAACTGAAACAAAAACCATTAATACTTGATATAGAAGTGAACTGAAGTCAAATATATGAAAAACGGAAACTTATTTTATTTCAGCTAATCGCCAAAGCAATATTTCCCATTTTAATTTAGTTTAACTAAATCCCCCTAAATAAAAATGAACAAAAACTATGTAGATATATTTTAAAAAATAATTTAATCCCTAAAACTTTAACTGAAATTAAAATGAAAACAGAAAATATAAACATAAAATCCAATTCAAAATATTTACAAAAACTCGATGCTAAAATAACACTGTGGCAAAATTAAAAAGTGGAAAATATGCATTAGTAAAATAAAACATAAATTACTAATAAAAAAAGATGTAATAAAAAATTTCGGGTTATTTGGCTTCTCATTGCATGTTTTAATTCCCTTATAATCTGGAAAAACGTATTGCGTTTATTTTATTGCACTTTACGGATTTGCATCTGTCAATTTCAGTGGAGTGTCGAGATGAATCGTCATATTGGGATGATATTCTAACACTATTTTTTTTTTTTAGAAATCTTCAATGATGAAATATGTGACTTGAAAAATAGTCATTAAATGCAAAACAATGCAGGTTTATTTAGAAATGTTTTAACTAATCTAGAACTGACACGAATGGTTATTTGGTAAATCAAGTCATTGTTTGATTATTTTGATGATCAATCGTTATTTTTATTTTTTTTGTGGTAATAAAAATAGACCTACATCCTATTTCAGCTACAATACATAAGTTTTCAAGGCAGATTTCGTAAAATGGGCCAGAAATCTCCAGGTTTATTCCTATCTATATTCAGAGCGGTTACACTTCCAATTCTCCCTATGAACAAGTTGCTTATTAGAATCCATATTACTAGGAAATCGGCTGTTTATTAGTACTTATAAAGCACATATTAATGCCTTATTCTACATATTCTTCATCCCTTAATCCTACCGAAACTTCAACACTACCCTACTATTACTAAACCGTAATTAGGAGTTTATTGAGGCGAAAGTCGTAGCTAAACTAAAGTATGACCCATTTGCGACCGTTATGGAGTGATCAAAAGAGGTATCCAAAAAAACCTTTGACTCCAATAACAAATCGACACAAGAATTTTTAGTGTTTGAGTGCAAATTAGAGCATATTTAATTAGATTATGCCGTTCAGTAAATTCTTTTTCAGCAATTCTCAATCAATTGTGGAAGTACTGATATCTAATAGATACATTTTTACCCTATTTTGTTGCCTTAAATCAATGAAAATAATCAGGCATAATAATTTACACAAAAAAAAAAATCATCATTAGCGTAATAGACAGCACATTGCAGGCCATGCCCGGTAGATTATCACAAAGCTGTCTCCATCCCGTTAGCTGTTCCCTGGCGTCTGTGATCCCTGTTGTTGTCGAACCTGCGCTTTACCCTTGAATCATCTACAGACGCAGGGTGACCTGAATGCAGACTCCACTGAATAAAACTCACAACATCAGCCAATCGGATGAAGACTAAGACTTCTAGATCTGGACACCTTCGTTACGACCTTCCTTAAAACTTGCATTGAAACGAACGTCCTAAATAATGTTTCTCTCATAGTGTCAGTGTTCAGGGACGAAACATTATTCTGCTGGACAGTCAGCGAACACAATGTACAGCTGCTCATGTCTGCTGAGCTCACGGTCTAGTCAGCATTGACATCACAACCGGTTCAGGACAACAAGGCCGGATCATTGCTGTCTGGTTTGCAGTCTGAGAACCTTTAAGTAGCTCAGATGGGATAATCGATATAAGCTAACAGATTTAAAGGTTATACACAATCTAAACTTTTTAATTTCCTAAGATGAAATGTTACACCAAACAAACTACAAAAAGTTTTTAAACTAAACTTTAAACATTTGAACATCTCTCCTAGAGCTGCAAGATTAATGGTTAAAAGATTCTTGATTTACCCACATGATCATAACAACGATTCTTCTATGTCTATGAAACCTCAACAAAACCGACAAAATCACACAGAAACATTCAGATCTGATCCAGAGTGTAGTTGTCATGTTTAGGTATGAAACCGCTTCACAAACAGTCTTTTCAACCACAAAATATCATTAAAAGTAAAAGTTTATAGTTCAGATATAAACACTGATGTCTACGAAAGTCATTAAAATAGAGCAAATCACATTTTGAAGTAACTTGACGGTTCAAATGACGATTTTATCGCTACATCGTTTCGCCACTAGGTGGCAGCAAGTGATTTAATTTATTTGTGATTGAATGATTCATTCAAGAGATTCGTTCAAAAACACTAATTCGTTCAGTAATGAGCGTAAAAGTAAAGTATTTATGAGTGAGTCATTGAATCGTCCATGCAACCCGATTTTTAAAAATACTTGATTCAAGTTAAACACTTTTAAATACTTTTACATTTTAAATAAATTACATGTTATTTTGTTTCGGTTAGTCTAGTCTATTTAGAATCACAGAATAATCGCGATCTCTAATTTAAATTTTTTTAAAAAATCATTATTCTCAGTTCATCCAGAATCATGCAGCTCTAATTTCTCCCTAATCTGCTATTGGCTGGTCAAACATCTTAATTTTCATCTTAATTTCCTAAGATGAAATGTTACACCAAACAAACTACAAAAAGTTTTTAACTAAACTTTAAAGATTTGAACATCTCTCCTAGAGCTGCAAGATTAATGGTTAAAATATTGCGATATTGATTTACCCACATGATCATGACAATGATTCTTCTATGTCTATAAAAACCTCAACAAAACCGACAAAATCCCAAAGAAACATTCAGATCTGATCCAGAGTGTAGTTGTCATGTTTAGGTATGAAACCGCTTCACAAACAGTCTTTTCAACCACAAAATATCATATCTGTGTTACAAATTGTGAAGAACTGGGATAAAAGTTTATAGTTCAGATATAAACACTGATGTCTACGAAAGTCATTAAAATAGAGCAAATCACATTATGAAGTAACTTGACGGTTCAAATAACGATTTTATCGCTATATCGTTTCGCCACTAGGTGGCAACAAGTGATTTAATTTATTTGTGATTGAATGATTCATTCAAGAGATTCGTTCAAAAACACTAATTCGTTCAGTAATGAGCGTAAAAGTAAAGTATTTATGAGTGAGTCATTGAATCGTCCATGCAACCCGATTTTTAAAAATACTTGATTCAAGTTAAACACTTTTAAAAACTTTTACATTTTACGTGTTATTTTGTTTCGTTTAGTCTAGTCTATTTAGAATCACAGAATAATCGCAATCTCTATTTTAAATCATAAAAAAAAACATTATTCTCAGTTCATCCAGAATCATGCAGCTCTAATTTCTCCCTAATCTGCTATTGGCTGGTCAAACAAAGAGTTCCGCCCCCAGACTCGTGTAATTGGTTGAGTTAAATGATTAAACAAATGCAATGTTATAATCACCAATACTGGGTAACAATTTTGTCACAATTAGTTAACATGAACTAACAATGACGCATTTCCTAAACATTATCGAAATCCTACATCGTATCTGTCAATATTATTTAATGGACCTGAGCTGACATGTAAAGTGTTACAAAACAATATTTACACTTTTCAAAGGAAGGTTTAATTGGTTCTGCATATTAAACTGGGATAAAATAAAGCATTTAATGCAAAAAAAAACACTTTTAATCATTTACTCCCCCTCAAGAAGTTCCAAACCTGTATGAGTTTCTTTGTTCTGTTAAACACAAAGGAAGATATTTGAAAGAATGTCAGTAACCAAACAGATTGACTACCATAGTATTTATTTTTCCTACTATGGTAATCAATGGGAGACGAGATCTGTTTGGTTACTGACATTCTGCCAAATATCTTCTTTTGTGTTCAGAAAAACAAAGACATTTATATAGGTTTGGAACAACTTGAGAGTGAGTAAATTATGACAGAATTTTCATTTTTGGGTGAACTATCCCTTTAAGTAAATTTTCAAACAAAAGGCTTAAAATCTAAAGATGCCTTTTCTGAATGAACCACTAATCTCCCAAATCCCAAGCTTTGAATTACCAAGCGCCACATGGTAAAGTTGGGTAAACACTCTGGGTCAGTCCTTTACCGGACACTTTGGGTTAGGAAAACGAGCACATTTAAAACACATTTAAAATACTCAGGAAACAAAATGCAAACTTTGACATTTTTAAATTACATGTGCACTATAAACTACATTTTAGCACACTTTTTATAATTATATTAAAAATCAGCTATCATACTGTACCACTTCGTTATAATAAAATTCCACTTGAGACAAACATTCTCTCAGTATATATTTACCTCCAAAATAAAATATCCTATTGTTTATGAAACCATTCACAGCTTTTACAATGACGAAAAAGAGGAACTAAATTTGTACTTACGTTCCGAGCACATCCATGAATTCAAACACATCCTGGATGTTATCCGTGCTCTTTTTCCAATCATAGTCGCCCTCCTTTCGCCCCATTTCTGTGTGAGCTTCGACAGGGATTTCTGGTGAGGATAAAAAAAAAAAAAGAAACCTCTTCATAAAGTGACCAACAAAGACCTACGTCTGTGATCTGTGACAATCTGTTACGAAAAAAGTGAGCAATGAAACAAAGATTTTTGATTGTACCTTTATTTGCAGCCAAAACAATCCCTAATAATCCAGGAGCCATGAGTTCTGATTCCTAACATAAATCCAATTCCAATTCCAAATCAAGATGAAACATCTAAAACTTCTTTGCGAAGCAGAAACCAACTCAAGTCTGATGTTCACCATCATCTACTGATGGACACTTGATGGCTTCAATCCTGGCTGGATGCGTGTCCATCTAAAAGCCAGTTTAAATGTGTCACTGACCCGCGCTGAACCCTTGAAAAATTCCACATCTTCTCATTGGCTGTCCTACATAGCTTTAAGATGGCTATCAGAAAGCTCTAATCAGGTTTTGGCAGGTCAGTGAACAAACAGGTAGATGTGCGTCTCAATATGTACAGAGTTCTGTGTGGGGCTGTCACTAACGATTACTCTGGTAATCGAGTAATTGGTCAATTATTTTGATGATTAATCGAGTTTGTGGTGATAAAAATATACCTAAACAAAGACCTAAAATGACTTAAAATACACATTTAATAACAATAATCTTTGACTCATTAAGTATCAAAAGCAAGTAATTATATGGTTTTATAGAACACCTGCAGAGGGCGCCAACGGCCTGCTGTTGTTACACTTTACAGCACATCAAATCCTTGTTTAATATTGGCTAAATGACATTTAATTCAAACATTTACTTCTATTTGGCCACTTCTTTCCAATACAAATGCGACAGCTACACTGTAATTAATTGCTGTAAAAATTACAGCATTATTTTACAGCCGCTGGCTGTTTTTTAATAATACAGCATATTGCTGTAAACGGCAATGCATTCTGGGGTCACGTGTTGGTTTGACTCAAATTTACAGAATATTGCTGTAAATTGACCCTTCGTAATTTTAAAAATACAGTTATTTACTGTAATCAGAATACAGGGAAATTCTGCAAATTAAATTACAGTAACACTACTGTAAATTTTACAGTCACTGGCTGGCAACCCTGCTGCCAGTATTACACCGTAAAATTTACAGTAATTTTTTAACAGTGTATGTATTTTCTTGAACATGAATATGTGGACATCAAAACATGCGAACTCAGAGCGAGAGTTTAAACGTTTATTTTGAAATGGCGATGGAAGGTTCGCAGGTTTGTAAATAATTAACCTAACAAATCTGATGCAATGGTGCGCATTGCTTTCCCAGATGAACCTTACTCAAAGCAAATGTGGAGATAGTTAATTGTAATTGGAAACCGAAGGGAACACCATTGACAGGCGACTCCCTAGCTCAGACGACCCGGATCCTTGGGATTTTCTCACGATTTACAAGTTGGAAACATTTGGGATATTGAAAGTATCTGGCCCAGTGGTTTTGGGATATTTTCAATCTTACATATTGTACCTTTAAATCTGCCGCGCTTCTGCTTGATATATTTATTTGTGAAATCACAATAGCACTGTATCAAATTTAATCGAGGAATCGTGACAGCCCTGACTTATGAGATTCTTTTGTGGTTCTTTTTGTGAAATATCTATAAATACATATCGTTCTACTTTAACTGGAATATCTCTGGAGTTAGAGAAGGTGGATTTTGTCTAAACTAGACCTTTCACCTGTACAAACCCATCACAAAAGTACCCACATGCCTCTAAGTGATTGGGTGCATTTGATAAAGTCATCATGTTCAACAAAACACATCTGTACATCCCATCAGCTGCACACAAAGACAGCAGAAATTGCTCATTTTCACCATGTCTACTGTTTATTCCAAGGTTTCTTCATAATAGGTGTTCAAATATACATGTCTAATAGATTTGTCTTCCAACATGAAAAGACTTCTCTGGGATTAGCAGTAAATCTCGCTCTTATATAACGGCTTAAAGACTCTCGATCTTCTGAGTTGAGCTTAAAACAATTCACTCCCCGAGATCACAAGGTCACTTGCAATTTATAAGTTCAACAGCCAAAAATATCACTAATTTTGCCACTAAGAGTGTTGTTAATGAGGTGCAAAAATGGAATGGGGTCATTTTTAGACTATAGAAGACCACTAATAGTCAAATTAGGTTACCTAAAGAGAAACGGATCATCCAATTATGAGTCAAGAATGGGCTCAAAAGAAAAGAAAAATCATTATTGTCAATGCCTTAACAAAAAAAAAATACCCTTGTAAACTGACTGATTAATTTTTATTTTTAATGAGAATTTTTTTTAGTGAATTTCTAGTGTAACATCACATGCATAACAGGTGGCATTACCTTAATTTATAAACATATATTATTATTATTATTATGTATATAAATTAAGGTAATGTCACCTGTTATGCATGTAATGCTAAATTAGAAATTCATAAAAAGTAATAATTATTTATAAAATAAATACCATATATTAATAATTATCAACATTTAAATGAATATATATATATTCAATAAAATTAAATAAATATACATGCATATTAATTTAAAAAGCATATATATATATATATATATATATATTTTTTTTTTTTATATATATATATATTTATATATATATTTTTTTTTTTTTTTTTTTTTTTACTTTTTTCAAAACAAACAGAACCACTCCTAATCACAGCGCTATTAATTTTAGCGTATCACATTTTGCAGAGCACAACATTGATCAATGCAAAGATGTTGCACGCGCTTGCAGTCTCTCTTTGCTCACACAAGGACATTCTGCACGTGCCTGGCTTTCTTTCCTCTGCAGCCCCTTTAATGCACAGAGGGTCTGTGTGGACTAACCACTCATATCTCGCTGCTGAGCTCACGAGACCACCATAAACATGCACGGATCGTTAAACACATGCACACACACACACACAATCAAAGTCTTCATCTGAGCCATTCAACCCGCGCGCGCATAACCATCTCTCACAATGTGCATTCTGACGCTGCATGCATATGTTGACCTTACCTTCAGGTCTGTAACTCCAGCACGATTTTTGTCTCTTGCAGAAACTATCAAGGCTCAAGCAAGGACAGCAGCGGCACAGAATGAGATGCGAGGAGAGAGGATGCTGAGCGGATCGCAACGAAACGGACATTTGCAACGCGTCCGAAATGCAAAGATACACATTCCAGTGCAATTAGTACAGTGTGATGTGCATGCAAAAATCTTTCATGATGAAAAACAATCGCTCAATCAAAAAGAAGTTGATTTCTTAATCAATTGTTGCGCGCGCTCGAGCAATAAGCTGTCGGATAAAGGAACAGAAAACACTTTACATTACAATGTATTGCGTGCAATAAATAATTGCGCATGAACACTGCACTTTAAAGTGTGACCTGTTTTCGCAGCCGCCACAGTCTCGCCTCGTCTCGTCTGTGAATGGGACAGAAATCGGCTTTACTCGGGTCAGCGTCCCGTCCATTGACTTACCTAGAGACAAGTGCGCAAAAGATGCCCCGCTCTGACTCTCCTGCCAAAAGCCCGCTGCAGTCTGGACAGATTAGCTCGTCGAGAGGAGCAGAAATAACCAACAGGTTGGAGATTACACGAGCTGTCAATGAAGGAGGAGCGGCCAGTGGAAGATTCTCAAGGTCTCCTGTAATGACTGTCTACAGGTGTTGTCAGCATATTGCCTTATCAGTATCAATATCTAGAGCAGGTGGTCATTGGGCATGTCAAGCTGAACTTTTTGTGACAGCACTAAAATGCTTAATTTAAATAAAGACTAACTAACATTAAGCATTTAAAAAAAAAATCTTTACATTTACAAGGCTGGTATTTTAAAACTGAAACTAGGTGAAGAATGACCATTAACAAAGACTTTAAACTTACATTAGAAAATGCAACATGGTGGAATAAGTCCCTCCTTCTATATAAAACAGCCAATCGCCAATCCACCTTATTTCTACGCAAGAATGTAAACAATCAGTGAAAGGCTGGCTCTATAAACATATCAACTGACCCCTTGCAAACAGTTTGATTGACAGGCGATCTGACCAATCATAAACCAGAATCCGCCATTTTTTCTGACAAAGCAGTCAGGGGAGTTAGTAGATTAATTTTGGTGAACTTGAAAAATTGTGTGTACTCACGTCTTTCAGCGCTTGAAACAACATTCCTTCTGATTTTCATTCATGTTTATTTGATGCTATAAATGAACTAGTATGAAGAGATGATCTTGAAGGAGCTACAGCGATCTGTCACGACACATTAAAGAGACACTATACGCCATTTATTGTTTAAATTTCTTTAAAAAAAAAAAACGATATTTTAAATATGAAACTGTTTCATATGTCTGTCGACACGTTGTCAGTGTCCTCTTTGCTCCATGATGTATTTTTCACCGGCTGAGAACATGATGTGTGGCGTGAGAGCGCATGGCTTGTCGGACATAGCAACAGTAACTAAAGGGGGCGGGTCTTTGCGAAGGGTCAATTAGATCATATTATTCTACTCAGCCTTCAACCATCGAACATTTAAAAGTGTAGCATCAACAAGGTACTTTCAACAGTCCATGAATAACCATTCACAGCAATAAGGGGCAGTTAAATATCAATGTAACATTAAACATAATTGCCTTAATCAAAAATGTTCATTAACTTCAGCATTGCGATATTATTTAAAAGTGATTTATGTAATTTTGACAAATAATAAATTGTATTTACCTGTGAAAAGACGTATTTGAGGACTAAAACAAGAGATTCTTCAAGCATCCTGGTGAATTATAATAAATGGGATATATATATATATATCTCATAAATTAATGTACAGTATATGTTATCCTTTTTCACACTATTACATCGGAATGCAAAGGGAAAAAATAAAATAATCATGAGGAATAGAATGCAGCGACTGAAAAGAGCTCTTGTTATAACATGTCACGTTAAAATACCTAGCGATACGATGTCTGAAAATAAAACATGAAGGAAAATTGATTGAAAGCTCATTCAGTCAAACTGATGGATAAGCTTTATTTGTATAGGGCAACCTGAAATATCTCAATGATAGATAATACTACATCATAATACTCTCACTGCTTTACTCAGTCAGGGTGTTCCTCAGGGCTCTGTTCTTGGACCGTTACTATTTATTACATACATCACGCCATCATGGCTTTCATTACCACTGCATGCTGATGTTATTCAGATAAACACTGTATACACTATATTCACCAAACCTCATCACTATCTACCTGTGTTAATGAGCTAAAGACCTGGTTAAATTGCAATTTGCCCAGTTTGAATTTGAGCAAAACAGAATTTTAATTAGTGCCTCCCAAATGTACTAAATGTTCCTAGTCTCAACCTTGAAGCTACAACAATTCTTCCATCTACTACTGTAAGAAATCAAGGCATTACTCTTGATCCGTCACTGACTCTGGATGTCCACATCGGTAAACTTTCTAAAGCTGCCTTTTTCCAACTTCGCCGTATAGCCTAACATCCTCAAAAGATGCTATCTATGCTGAATGACTATTGTAATGCTCTTTTTGCCAGATTACTGTTAATCTCTCGTTTACAATACATACAAAATTCTGCTGCAAGAATATTAACTCATACTAAACGATCTGCTCAAATTACCCCTCATCTTATTAAACCTCCTTTACTTTTAAATCACTCAATGGTCTTGGTCCTCCTTCTCTCTCTGATCTACTGTCTCCTTATATTCGGTCTCGCTTCGATCTTTAGGGTGTGAACTTCTGACCGTACCTAGATTTTGTCCGTCTTCAATGGACGGCAGGACATTTTCCGTCATTGCACCTGTGGAACTCTCTACCACTGACACTAAGGACTATAACCTCGCTCTCTGTATTTAAAATCACAACTCAAAACCTATTTTGTTTATCAGTCGTAATCTGTTTCTTTGACACTCTCCTTATCTATATTACTTTATGTTGCATCTACTTTACTTTGTTACTAATTGGCATTATCCTTTTCCTGTTGTTCCTGCCTTGACTTTTGTAAAGTGTCCTTGAGCATGAGAAAGGCGCTATGTAAATTAAACATTATTATTAAATCTTACAAAGTTTTTTTATATTTTAATTTTTTTTTTAAAGTATTTAGTATTGTATTACCTTTTCATCAAATTACAAAAGGGTGTTTCTATAGCGCCTATGGGAGTTCCTCTCTTCTGACTGCCGTTATCAATCGAACTCTATTTTTTCATCTTTTTTTAAAGTTGCGAAAACACTGTTGTTGAGTTTTTATTTTGCTATTTGAGAACACAAATTACATTTAATGTATTCTCTCATTCACCGCCATAGAATTTCTGAGCATCAGTTACTCAGTTTGTGCTTTATGTCTTAAATTTTGGTACATGGTAGCCACATTTGTCTACTACAAAGAAAACACACCAGCATAATCACAAATTATGTGAGTTAATGTCAAAAATACAATGACAGCTATTGCACACTATCCAGTTTTTGCATAAACATCACTGAAGAATAAAGAAAAAAGACGGTTTTGACTGGTCCAGCCTGAAAAATTCTTAAAAGATGCTTTAAAAGCACAATTTATGAGACAGTTGTTTTCAGATTTCATGGGTGATTTCAATTTCAGATAAGCTTGGTGAACAGCTTTGGGGAATTTGATGTTTCAAAGAGATGGTCAGGAGGCTTGCGTTAAAGGAGAGATTTGCCTTATAGGGACTTTGCCATTAAAGCATGGCAATAAAACATTATCTGACATTGAAGCAAACTTGTTTTTTGTATTTTCTGAAAACGTGAGTGGTGTTTGCATGTGCAAAACTCCCACGCCACAATGCCATGGCATTGCTATGGTTGCTAAGGTGTTCTGAGTGCTATTCAGCACATTGCCAAGTGGATGCAAATGGCACAATTCTGGTTTCTAAATATGGCTCAGGACTATGAAATTGAGTCCACTTAAAAATGTGCACTGCAGCACGATTCTCCTCAATAAGTGCGTACATTTGTTTCTCATTTCAATCTGTAAATGTGTTGTTTTACCAACCAATCAACACGGATGTGTGAGTGATGGAAATGGAAATGCAACTTAATCCTAATGCATGTGAATGTCCCAAAAAAAAAAAAAAAACATTTCACACCAGAATCAAAAATGAGTTTAGTTTTCTTTCTTTTTTTCATTGTGGCATCAATATTACGATGATTAAGTCTTACATTCTGAATGGTGCTTCTTAATGCATTCTCATGGTAAAACAAGCAGTTTAAGTAATATATATATATATTTTTGCATTAAAGTAGTAAGATTTTTTAATATTTATTTATGCATAACAATAAGAATTTGTAAAGAAAATGTGCATAATTTTCACAAAAATGTTTCTTCATTTTGGTGTGAAACATGCTCTTGAGACTGAGCCGGTCATCATGAAACAGACACAGCACAGCAACAATTACCAGGAGGACGAGTGTGAGGCAGAGTTGGTGTACGTGTCTCACGGTGTTATAAGAGTCAGTTCATGGGATTACTGAAGGCTTTTTCAATCACACATTTAATACAAACCCCTGAAAAGACATTATTAACACGAAAACCCTATTCACTCGTGAAGGGCCGCGTCAGAGTTTTGTTTTGTAACACACGGTGAGCTCAAGGGTAGGATTATTGCATGCGACCTGTTGGGCCAGTCTGGATAATCTCATAAAGCACAGTGTGACACTTCCTCCTTTAATAGGCTTGAGTAAATCTCAAACAGGAATTTTAGTTTTCTTATTACTGGACATGTAACCACATTAAAGACCACCGTCTACAATAGAAATATGTGCAATAAGATATTTAAGATGTTTTTAACTTTTTAAATAGTTTGCTGGCAGGCAAACGGTTGGTCAAAAATGACTGATCTTTTTGATTTGTTTAATTTTTGTTTTTGCATTCTGATTAAAATTTTTATATATATATATATATATATATATACACATATGAATAATATAATATGATCTTTTTTATTTGTTTAATTTTGTTTTTGCATTCTGAATAAACAAATTATATATATATATATATATATACACACATATGAATAATATAATATAATATAATATGGCATTCAAGATTGTACACATCTACTGATTTTTATTTTTTGTAAAAACAAACACCGGGCCACATTTCACCTCAAAATGACAAGAAAAATATTTTTTGAGACAGTTATGTATGTTTTCTTGACCAATTCTCATTATCGTTATGCAAAAATAAATAAACCATAGATATAAATGTCAAAAATATAGCAATATGTAAAAATAAAACAGTACAATTGTCTATTTATTATAATTAAAAAAATATATTTTAAATCTTTATTTAATTTATTTGAAATGTAATCAAAACTATTACACATTTTTAGAAGTTTTTTCTTTTCATTTGAAAAATTCCATAATCTATTTGTAAAAATGTTTGTTATATGTACGCACAATTATTAGTCTACATTTGTCAAATACAATTTCAAGCATTTAAGCAAAAGCCTTTTTAAGGTCAAATGTGTCCAAAGTTCTGCCTGGCATAGAAGATAAGTCAGAGAGGTTTTTTTCGGCTTACCTTTATGATGTTGTTTCTTGCTGACCAGTGCTTTGTGTTGCTTGATGAAGTATGATGGCATCGCTGGCAAAACTCTGTCCAGTGGCAAACGTTACGCTTTCAGGAACGCCAGTGAAAGTCGGACTTATTTGCAAGATGTTTTCATATGTATCCTGGGAGGAATGATGAAGCGGGCGAGACCGTTCTCTCATTAAAACACTCTGTGTATGGAGTTGCCATGGAGGGGAAAGGAAACATGGGAGATAACCGGACATGAAGATCTCTAGATACTTCTATTTCAGGGAGGGTGGTTTGAGTATATGGGAATACGAATGTGGAGACAAGGAAACTGTTTCCACCTAAGAAGACACATAGAGGATGCGGTTCACTTTCAGCAAATATCTCACAGTAGTGCTGAGTAAATGAATCGATAATACAAACAGCATTTGCTCTAGATATTTTATACAACATACACAAACATCTGAAATAAAGTCATTTCACAGATTGACTGTTTTTCTGTTAAAATTGTGTGTTGAAAAGTGTTACGACCCTCCTTCTCTGGTCATATGATTTTTCTTGTTTTTGTGCAAATTATATCGATGCTACATGCTTTATATTAAAGCGGCAATGTAGAATTCAAAATCCCGTTATTAGTGACACCGGTGGCCGTTAAGTGAACTGCAGCCACCAATTTATTGCTTGTGCAAATAAATTTGGTCCAAATGTCAGTTTCAGCGCAGCTCCAAAGGGCTCTACATGATCCCAGACGAGGAATAAGGGTCTTATCTAGCTAAATGATCTGCCATTTTCTAAAAAAAACAAACAAATTATATACCATTTAACCACAAATTCTCGTCTTGCGCTACTCCGCGATCTGCCACGCTTTACATAATTACTTGGAAAGGTCACGCGTGACGTAGGCGGAAGTACTGCGCGTAGGGTGAAAGCTTTTTTTTAAAATTTCCAACGTGATTACGTAATGCGTGGCACATTGCAGAGCTTCTATGGTTAAAAAGTATATCATTTTTACTTTTTTTTTTTTTTAGAAAATGACAGATCGTTTCACTAGATAAGAGTCTTATTCCTCGTCTGGGATCATGTAGAGCCCTTTGAAGCTGCAACTTGGACCTTCAACCTGTTGAACCCCATTGAAGTCCACTATGTGGAGAAAAATCTTGAAATGTTTTCCTCAAAAAATGTATTTATTTTTGACTGAAGAAAGAAAGACAAACATTTTGGATGACATGGGGGTGAGTAAATTATCAGGAAATTTTAATTCTGAAATGAACTAATTCTTTAACGCTTCCCATTTACTTTGAATGGGTGATGTCATGTGTTGCTTAACTTAACTGCGTTTTTTCAGACGGTCAGAGTCAGAGAATCACCAATTGCTGTTTAAATGACATTAAAATTCAAAGGAATCACTTTGGTAATCTAAAACACTTTTCAGATGTAACTGTAATCTGATTACCACCCATTTAAAATGTCACTGTAATGAAATACAGTCACTCAAATTTTGTATTTTAAATACGTAACTAAGTATTTCGTTACTCCCAAACCCTGGTCACATGATCCTTCAGAAATCACTCTAATATTCTGATTTGCTCTTAAAGAAACATTTAAGATTGTTATCAATGTTGAAAACAGTTGTGCTTTTGTCAAGATTCTTTGATAAACAGAAACTAATTTTTTTAATCTATTAAAAAAAAAAAAAAAAAAAAAAAAAAAGCAACTGCACACTTCTGAATGCTATGGATTCAAATATGAACTCAACTGGTGCAGCTAACCAGGTAATCCACAGTCAATGACCTGAGATGGCTTGACTTATGCAAGTCCATCAAGTAAGTGTTTTCATCCTGAGCTCTTTAAATGGTTCAGCTGGGCTTCTGTGGGTCTCTTATCAGAGGATATTATTCATTACGATTCACTTACACTGATGTGACCACAAGAAGCTCTGAATCTGTTTTGGAACTATCGTTGCAGTTCCTGCATTTTCTTCCTGTTTTCCTTTGGCTTCAGTTCAGTCGTATTTGCTGCATATCTCGCCTGCCAGCGCATCAGCCCCTAAACGGCTAAATGTGTTGGCAGCACAGCAGGACTCACAGCGACGGTCTTTAAAATGCCTATTATTAATGTAATTTTGAGCAGTATAATTCACTTAACAGCCTCGACATGTACGAGCAGAAGTTAATGATGTTACATAATGGAGAAGAGCAAACTAAATATGGAATATCCTAGTACAATAACATTGTGCAGTACTACTGTTTAGAATTACAATGCGTATTTAGATGCATAGTGTGCATTTTTATACTTGTATCTTAATTGGCAGAAACAATGCTTTCTATGGTCAAATGCAATTTCATTAAAGTCAAATCAAAGCTCTATTGTGCTTCAGCTCTCTTATAAAGCCTGTGGTAATCTGACAGTGACGTCACTGGAAAGCGCTCTTGGACAATGATGGATGCGTGTGTCTTATGTAACTCAGGGTGTTTGGTTGAAGGTGTGAGAGAAATGGGTAATAGAGAACGTTACAGGACACATGACAGGGGATGATAGAGTGGCCAATAATAGGACAAAACATGAGAGAAGAAGAATGATCTCTGTCCTCATTTACTCACCATCATGTCATTTCTTCAGTGAAAAACAAAGGAGATATTAGGTGGGATTTTTTGATGCTCTTTTCCATTCAACAAAAGCATTCCAGAAAAAATGAGATCATAACAGCCGTCCATATGACTTCAACTATAAGCAATGTATTCTTATCATCTTAAAGACCCGCCCCCTTTGGTCACTGTTGCTATGTCCGCTCTCATGCCACACATCATGTTCTCACGAAGTGGAAAATACTGACAACACGTCGACAGACAAGACAGAGCAGGTTACTTTTGAAAGGAAACCGTTTCATATTTAAAATATTGTAATTTTTTAAAGAAGTTTAAACAATAAATAGTATATAGTGTCTCTTTAATGTGTCGTGACAGATCGCTGTACACTGTTAAAAAATTACTGTAAATTTTACAGCATAATACTGGCAGCAGGGTTGCCAGCCAGTTACTGTAAAATTTACAGTAGTGTTACTGTAATTTAACTTATCGAGAATTTCCCTGTATTCTCTGATTACAGTAAATAACTGTATTTTTTAAATTACGAAGGGTCAATTTACAGCAATATTCTGTAAATTTGAGTCAAACCAATACGTGACCCCAGAATGCATTGCAGTTTACAGCAATATGCTGTATTATTAAAAAACAGCCAGCGGCTGTAAAATAAGGCTGTAATTTTTACAGCAATTCATTACAGTGTAGCTCCTTCAAGATCATCTCTTCATGCTAGTTCATTTACAGCATCAAATAAACATGAATGAACATCAGAAGGAATGTTGTTTCAAGAGCGGAAAGACACAATTTTAAGTTCACCAACGTTAATCTACTAACTCCCCTGACTGCTTTGTCAGACAAAACGGCGGATTCGGGGTTATGATTGGTCAGATCGCCTGTCAATCAAACTGTTTGCTGCGAAGGGTCGGAATGTGCGATGGAGCCTTGGTGAACAAAGGAGCTACTTTCAAAAGCATTAAAATGACTGACCCCTTATTTTTTGCTTCTTCAGAAATCTCTCTCTCTCTATCTATAAATAAAATGTTGCTAGCAACAGAAATAAGCTACAAAAAAAGAGCTTTATTGAAGAAGAAAAAAAGTCAATATTGTTGACTGGTAGACTGTAGCTCCAAAATGGTCTGTTTCATAATCAATTTTCTCTCTCGCTGTCCTTCTCAAATCAGATTGATTCTCTAGAGGAGGAATGGCAAATGTAATTTAAAAAGTATCAGTGATTAAAAAGGCAATGACTGAGGAACAGACACATACTCATCAAATCAAATGAGCATCTGTTGCGCTGCAGTAGAGCTCTTGATCGAGGAGAGCACAGATGGCTCTTGAGTGATGTATGATGGCATATAATTACAGGTTTCTGCATCTGCCGAGAATAAGCGTGCATCTGACCCGAGCCGGATTCAGTCCCTTTACTGACAATCCCCACTTCGACCCCTGTGAGGCATTCGTCAAATAGATCCCGAAGCAAACTGATGAATTTGGACGCACCTTCAGTGTGTGCTGTTCTGGGACCAGCGTACCTGATCCAGTTACCATCAAACATCTGAAGTCAACTGATCCTAGATCTGCTGGCGGACGCTTTAAGATCTTGTGAGAAGGACAGCATTTTTAGGTCTTGAAAGTGCCCTGCATGCAAGAAGAAATCGCACACTTTACTACTACTGCTACTACACACACGCTAAAATCATAAATATAATCATCATATACTAACCCTCTTAAGAAACTCTTTTCCATATCATAAAACTGGGGCTGCAAAATAGATATTAAAGCAACATAAACCTAATTAAGCACTATATTCCACATATTCTGAGTGCATAAAATAGTTTTATTTTAAGGTTACACTGTATTTACTCAAATAAGTACTGAGTAATATTAATTGACTACATATACATATATGTACTTATTAGTAAGTACATATAATAACGTGTCACCTTAAAGCTGCAGTCCGTAAGTTTTACCTCTTTGTCGCCATCTCTGTTTGAAACCTGCAAACGCAGTTATTTGAGGAATGATCATCTTTATGTGGGTTGTGCATCGGCACGGCTCCTCGGCACGGATGAATTTATTGTTTTGAGGAGAATGTGCGGCTGCCAAAAGTCTTGGCCTCACTGTGCGTGCAGATGCGCTCACACCTGCCTGCTGCCATTCCTGAGCAAGCTCTGCACTGGTGGCACTCCGATCCCGCAGCTGAATCCTCTTTAGGAGACCATCCTGGCACTTGCTGGACTTTCTTGGACGCCCTGAAGCCTTCTTTACAAGAATTGAACCTCTTTCCTTGAAGTTGCTGATGATCCTATAAATTGTTGATTTTTTTGCAATCTTAGTAGCCACAATATCCTTGCCTGTGAAGCCATTTTTATGCAACGCAATGATGGCTGCACGCGTTTCTTTGCAGGTCATCGTGGTTAACAACGGAAGAACAATATTTCAAGCGTCACCCTCCTTTTAACATGTCAAGTCTGCCATTCTAACCCAATCAGCCTGACATAATGATCTCCAGCCTTGTGCTCGTCAACATTCTCACCTGAGTTAACAAGACGATTACTTAAATGATCTCAGCAGGTCCTTTAATGACAGCAGTGAAATGCAGTGGAAAGGTTTTTTTGGGATCAAGTTCATTTTCATGGCAAAGAAGGACTATGCAATTCATCTGATCACTCTTCATAACATTCTGGAGTATATGCAAATTGCTATTATAAAAACTTAAGCAGCAACTTTTCCAATTTCCAATATTTATGTAATTCCCAAAACTTTTGGCCACAACTGTAGAGAGAGATATCAACTTTACTGTCACTCCCATAGCCGCTGTATTAGAAACACCCTCACAGCAGCGTTAACTAGTTTTTTTTTTGTAATTTGATGAAAAGGTAATACTAAGTATAGTGTTAGAAATGTACACATTTAAAAAAAAAAAAAAAAATATATATACAAATCAAAAATCGATTTTGGACAATTTTTAACAACAAAAAATTATAGAAACAGACCTAGATTTTACAGCCATCATAGAGAAGACACAACAAAATCTGTTATGTGTTATTCCTAAATAAATAAGTACAAATAAATTATAATAATACATGAATAAAATGTACATTAATTAAAATATAAAACAGAAATAAATCGATTTAATTAAGAAATAAATATACAGCAATAAATAATATAAATGATAAAATAATACACAGAACAAACACAAATAGGCCTGTAGAAAAGGGTAATAATATTGATTTCATAAACATAATAAATATAATATACACTCGCATCATTAATATAGAATATATACAACCAAAATCAAACCTTGTGACGATCCTCGTGTGTCCTGCTGCTCTTTCCAAGACTAATGAAAGGAGGCCCTCTAGTGGTGGGACACACAAGACAAAAAAAAAGCAATAACAGAAACTCCTTTAATGTGTCACTTCATTTCTACTGATTTCATAAGAACTTATTAGCAGACAAACAATACGTGCAGAATAGCATACTAACATCCTACCCTTACTATGTCTGCAGTGTATACTATACTACAGTCAACTCCAGAATTATTGGCTCCCTTGGAAAATATGAATGTTAAAATAAATCTGCATTGTTTATCCTTTAGGCCTTCCATTAAAAAAAAAAAAAAAAAAAAAAAAAAAAAAAAAAAAATCACAATATTGTATATATACTAATATACCACACAAATATGTCAAGGTCATGTGAAAACAATATAGCATACCTCTGTTTGAAACATGATTTAATGTTACAGAATGTTGCAAAAGTACATACTGTTTCACAAACTAATTCAAAAAGCCTGTAAAAGCAGCCATGACGTCAATGCTCAAAATCTGATGTAAATCAAGAAATCAAGGCACTGAAACCCAACCGAGAAGAAAACCTAGTGCTAGATATTTTATTAGCATATTAAGTGAGTTACTGTCCCCTTAGAAAAGAAACCACTGGTGTGTATGTGAGAGAAATACAGGGAACAAAAGCAAACAGCAAAAATTACACCACTGTTCCCAAAACACTACCACAAACTTCCTCTTCGACAGGAATTAATGGCACTAATTATTCTCAGAGCCTCAAAAAAATCAAACACATAAATGTTACGTAGGAATTTCATACAACAAAAGAACAAACAGACTTTGTGCCTCCCTAACGAGAATTATATACTGTGTAAATACGTCCAAATAATGATAATACGCGAATGTACATAATTAGAAATATATAAATGGAAACCGGGCCGGGCAGATGTTCCCCTGAGAGTCAAAACCATGATCATGCAGAAAATATCAAAACAACATATAATAATAATAATATGAAGTGAAGAATGTGTGAAGAGAAATACAATTATTTACAATTAAAAAAACAAAAAAAACAATACACTGCACAAAAGCCCATCGTGATATTGAGTCTCTTAATGTTGCAAAGCCGTAATATATTCATTATAATACAATGCAAGTGCCGTTTAAGACATGGTATTGGCATTGGTTTCTGCCAAATACGACGACATAAATGTGTAAATGTCTTTAATATAATATCTCTTGATATTTAGAACGTATACATGACCTTGATAGACTTTCATAAAAGTGCGAGATGCGATATAATCAACATTATCTGACCCAGCAAAATCTATAGTCCGCGTGTTTGAGCGTGACCGCCGTCGGTCTCGGGAAAGGCCGTGCCCGGGCAGTGAAGGCTGGGACGGATGTGCACTTCCACAACATAGAGTTTCTCTATCCGTCTGAAAGCACATTTATGTCGGAGCGAGACCGTAGCGGCTGGCACTCAGGATTTTACGCCAAATCTTGAGCTGTGTGAGCAGATGTGTTTAACTCTTTGGTTTACAAGAGCAGAGTCTCTGCACAAGGTTGTGCAATGTAAGTGTTTGTGCCTGCAAGTCATTATAATATGCAAAAATCAGCCGTTCACACATTCTTGCATCATTTATTCACCCTCATGTCGAAGCACTCCTGTCTGTGCGATTTTATTTCTTCCCAGATGTTCACACAGCGATTTTTCATGTATAAATAGTGAGCAGGGGCTCAAAAATGACATAAAGCACCATACTGGAGTCTAAACGAATAGATTTGTGTGGAATCATACTGAAATGAAAGTTGCTGAATATCCTCTCATATGTGCAAACTGTAGATAATCAATATTTTCTTCAAATTTTGAACACTGAAATGGTTGAGGCACATTAATGAGTTTGGCATCATTGACATTAAACATTTGTAAAGCGATCTGAAAGCTGAAATTTAAAGCTTTAAATATCTAAACTTTTTAAAAAAAATGGATTTAAAGGGACAGTTCACCCGAAAATTTAAATTCTGCCATCATTTACTCACCCTCGTGTCGTTCCAAATCTGCAAGACTTTTGGTTCATCTTCTGAGCATAAATGAAGATCTTTTTAATGAAATCGTAGAGATGACAGCCGACAGCTACACAACTGACACTTTGATGCTTCAAAAAGTTCATAAAGAGGTCCTAAAACTAATCCATATGAATCGAGATTGAATTTAGGCTTTTATTCACATATAAACATTGATCAACTCACACATCAGAAATGGGAAATGTTCGTTTGACGTGCGAGAACCAACGAGGTTTATTCAGTGAGTTCAGGTGAGCATCTGTTTATGTTTACATGTGAATAAAAGCCTAAATTACATCTGTTCATCATATAAAACAATCAAGTCTCTTCAGAAAATTTGGACTAAACCACTTAATCCATATGGATTAGTTTCATAATCTCTTTATGGCCTTTAACAATCAAAGTGACACAGAAATCTCTCAGATTTCATCAAAAATATCTTCATTTGTGTTCTGGAGATGAACGAAGGTCTTACGGGTGTAGAACGACACGAGGGTGAGGAATTAATGAATTAAATTTTCATTTTTGGGTGAAAATCCATTAAGGCCTTGTAACTACTTTTATGATGATTTTATGGTGTTTTTTAAATATTTTTTGAGCTTGACAGCCCCTGGTTATGGAAGCTTGTTTCCACCACTAAATAAAAAAATAAAAAGGTAATCGCGACTTTTTAACTCACAATTCTGACTTTTTTTCTCCCAACTTTAAACTCACAATTGCGAGTTATCGTCAGTATTGTGAGATATAAACTTGGTTGTTTTTTTTCCCTCACAACTGGACTTTATATCTCAAGCAATTCTGATTTTATATCAAGCAATTCTGACTTTATTCCAAGCAATTCTGACTTTATCAAGCAATTCTGACTTTATCTCAAGCTATTCTGACTTTATCAAGCAATTTTGACTTTATATCAAGCAATTCTGAGAAAAAAAAAGATCTTTTTAATTTTTTATTTAATGGCAGAAACAAGCTTCCATACCTGGTGACCATTAAATGTCATTGTATTGTAAAGAGAAGACTGCGCACAATTTTTCCATTTGTGTTTTTCCACAGAAGGCAGAAAGTCATAGAAGGATTAGAACAGCATGAGGATGAGTAAATGACGGACTGAATAGTACTCCATCGGGGCGTTGTGGCATGTGTTCTGACCCGGTAGATATGTGTGTGTTTGCGATGTTTTAGTCTCAGAGCAGTTGGGCTGCCTACAGTACTACAGTTCGTCATTGACTTCCTTCAACCTCTTCTCCTCCAGGAAGGCCACCAGTGAATCCCTCATGTCCACAACGTCCAGCATCTCCTGCAGGATCCGCCCCTCCTCTTCTTTCTGCTCAGGAGTCTTCTCAGTGTCTACACGCACAAGAACATAGCAACATGTTATTGCATGTGTGCATACGTTTACATAACTAAAAACAAATTAAGGCCTGTTCACACCAAGATAAGATTGATATCGTCTGCTGGTTTGGACACTGTTTATTCTAAGCGAGCGCTACAGTTTTGTTGTCGCTTAATATGCTCAAGCTTGTTAACGCAAGATGGATTCTGATTGGCTGTCAGTAGCTGGGGAAAAAAATTGTTCTGAAAGTTATTCCAACGATATAGTTTCTCCACGCCGTTACCGTTAAAGTTGTGATGTGAACTCTGCGACTATTTTATATTTAGAATGATTTTTAGAACTCTTTATCGTTATCGTCCTGAACGGACAGACCTTTACAATGAAGAATTTAACACCAAATTAATACTAACCTAGAAATGTTAGTATTTCAATAATAATAATAATTAATGAAATAAATTATTAAATAATGAAGAATTTAATATTAAAAGAAATAATTTAAATATTTAGAAATAATATAATTAAAACATCTTTATTTTTGTCATTTTTGCTCATTGTGTTGGAACATGCGCACTAAGAGCGAGACAACAATAACAACAATATTAATAATAATAATAATACATGAAGCATTTATGACTTCAAATTAATTGACAGATGGACTATTTGTAGTTCATTCCACAGGACTATTAAAGTGACTATTATATAAAGAGAATATAATGACAAAGTAACACTATTTCAATATTATCATTAATTTCATTGTAATTTATCATTAAATAATGTAAATTATAAATATACAATATTATAAAATTTTGTACAATAAATATTTTTTTTTTCTCTGCAAGATCATAATGATAATAATTTATTATTATTATTATACTACATTGTACGATAATATAAGTTGCGTAGCTGCTTTTATGACTTGCTGCTGTTGCCTTTGGCTCGCTTAAGTTTCATATTCAGTATTCATATTATTCATATTCATATTATTGATATTCAGCAGTGTTTTTGGTACGCCTGCATTGGCGCCGTTGTATGCGAACTGAGCCGGACGATTACATCAGTTTTCTGCAGTGCTGATATACATAAATTAACTAGACTAATAACTATTGATCTTTGCAACGGAATGAATCAATAATATATAGAATAATCTGAACAATGACACCATTTTCTTTGGGAGCTGAAAAAATTATTTGCCAATTATTACTGTAAAAGCTGCTTTGCCACAATTTGTATTGTAAAAAGCGCTATAAAAAGTAAAGGTGACTTGACTTCATATTAACTGACATGGACTTTTGTAATTAAATTCAAATTCATTTGTCAGAACACAAGAATATAATTATATAACTACTGGTACATGTACACAACATGGTATATTAGCAACTATTTACAAACCGAAATAGATTCAAACTAATTGTAACAGAATTAGCTTTAATTTCCCACCATCCATTTCCATGTATCGCCGTAGCTCCATCTCCAACATGCTCTGTTTGTCTTCCAGCTCCAGCTGTCGAGACCTTTGAAGCACAAAACCAGAATCACACAAGTATATTATGCTGCTGTTAGCGCAGCCTGTAATTTAGTTTCTGACACAGAAGATCCAGTTGTGCACAGAGCCAATATATGCTAAATACGGTGGGTTAAATAAATGAGGCCACTCTAAGCATTCATCTTAAGCATTAGTGCTCATCAAAAGACATGCGGAAGAGAGGTTGCCAGGGGCAACGAGACTGTGAGCTGGCTTTCAGTGAGGGTTGAGGTTTTTCTTTTTAACATGCAAAAATAAATGTTGCTCTTTGAGCAATAACTGCTATTGAGTTCCTTGAATGTGACATTATGACTTGGTTAAGAAACCAAGATGTTCCTTAATTTGACTCAACTCCTGCCCATTTTTGAGGGTAACAGTGATCAGACTTACGCCACCATGAGATCCGACTCCTCTGAGAGCAGATTGTTCTTCTCCTGGACCAGATCGATCCACTGGTCAATCGTTTCAGGGTCACCCGAACCTAAAACACATATACGTCCGCACAGGAGGTTACAAGATCTCCTTATGCTCAGTCATCGCCACACTTTGGCTTCTCGTAACCATCTTGAAGTGCATCCTGGGATGCTTTTAAAACAGTCCTGAAGGAGTTGTATTAATATACACTACCATTCAAATTTTATGCTCACCGAGGCTGCATTTATTTGATCAAAAATACAGTAAAAACTGTAATATTGTGAAATATTTTTACCATTTAAAACAATTGCTTTCTATGTGAATATATTTTAAAATGTAATTTATATCCTGTGATCAAAGCTGAATTTTCAGCATCATTATTTCTAATATGAGAAACATTTCAAAAAACATTTCTGATTATTATCAACGTTGAAAACAGTTGTGTACATTTTTTTTTCCAGGATTCTTTGATGAATATAAAGTTCAAAAGAACAGCATTCAACTGAAAAAGGAAAGCTTCTGTAACATTATACACAAATTTTGTTGTCAGTAATAATTTATTTTATATTTTTTTGGAAAGAAATTACTTTTATTCAGCAAGGATGCATTTATTTGATCAAAAATACAGTAAAAACTGTAATATTGTGAAATATTTTTACCATTTAAAACAATTGCTTTCTATGTGAATATATTTTTAAATGTAATTTATATCCTGTGATCAAAGCTGAATTTTCAGCATCATTACTTCTAATATGAGAAACATTTCAAAAAACATTTCTGATTATTATCAACGTTGAAAACAGTGTTGTGTTTTTTTTTTTTTTCTTTTGAGGAATATAAGTTAAAAGAACAAAAGAACAGCAAAAAAAAAAAAATTCTGTAAACAACATACACAATTTTTTTTTTTAATAATAATTTTTTATTTTTTTTTTTTTTTGGAAAATTTTATTTTTTTTTTCAGGCATGCATTTATTTATTCAAAAAAAAAAAAAAAAAAAAAAATAAATATTGTATTTTATTTTTTTTTTAAAATAAATTTTTTCTATGTGAAATATTTTTTAAAATGTAATTTATATCCTGTGATCAAAAGCTGTTTTTTTCAGGATTCTTTGATGAATATAAAGTTCAAAAGAATTCAACTGAATAAAGAAAGCTTCTGTAACATTATACACAAATTTTGTTGTCAGTAATAATTTATTATTTTTTTTGGAGAGAAATTACTTTTATTCAGTAATATATGTAATATATTCAGTAATTATATTTATTTATACTTTTATGCCCGGCCCTATTAGACAGGAAATGTAACTCTTATTGTAACTCAGAAAACAGAATGAAGTACACTTTTAATAGACGTCTCAGTGTCGTACAAGTGCTTTCAGGGTTAACAAGTTCACCGAGCCTCGGTGAGAATATTAGCGCGCACAGTCTGACTGCTGCATAATATGATGAAGTGAAATCATTAGCGATATATGTAGATGGATGAGATGTCATACCAGCCTCTCCTCTCAAAGCTCTCTCCAGCTCCACTCCTTTCTCCTCCAGTTCTTTAAAGGTCACTTCTATCTCATCCAGCCGTCTCTGAATCGTCTGTGTGGGCGTCAGAACCAGGACAGTTTCAGACCAAATAAGAATAGAATTTAGATCACACTATTTTTTCATCTTAATATAAACTGATTTCTGTTATTTAAGCTGCATGCATTTTACCATTATGAGAACACAACCTACACCGTACAGACTGATCTTGCTCACCTGAGCTTTGTGGAAGCGCTGGATTTCGCTCATTCTTGCTTTCCGCTCCAGAGTTTTCATCCTCTTTAGGTCACGTTTCTCTGACTCTGAAATCTCATAATCGCCCCCCTGAACACATACAACACAAACCAGAAACCACAAATCAGTCTGCCAGAAAACAATCTCATGATCATGATTCAGTGCTTTTCCACCAAAATAAAAGCTTCATTGTTTTAAAATAAATCATTTAAAAGGGACCTATTATGCCTCTTTTCACAAGATGTAATATCAGTCTCTGATGTCTCCAGAATGTGTCTGTGAAGTTTCAGCTCAAAATCCCCCACAGATCATTTATTATGACTTGTTAAATTTGCCCCTATTTGGACGCGAGCAAAAACACGCCGTTTTTGTGTGTGTCCTTTTAAATGCAAATGAGCTGCTGCTCCCCGACCCCTTTCCAGAAGATCTTTAACAGCTCCCGCTTCGGTTGCTCAACCGAATACAACAAAGCTGGAGAATCTCACGCAGACAAAATGAGGACTGTCAGTAACGGTGTTCATCTTTACATTGTTCAAACCGGAGTCGACACTGATGGAGAGACTCAGGAAGAAGTTACAACTTTTAGACGTTTCTGAACGGTTAGTGGATACATTGATGTAGTTGCTGTGGAGTTGATTCAACTCATCACTAGCATGTGTCATCATGTTAATCGTTTGTGTAAATCCAGCTTTGAATCGACCCTCGTTTGTGAAGCAGTCCGGCGTAAAATGACCACATGGTACAGGGCTCCAGAATAACTTTTTTTACTAAGAGGTTTAGTCGCAGTCTGGAGCCATGTGTCAACAACAACTCTCCCTCTTCTCTAAAGCAGCCCAACATGGCCTCAACCCCTTTGTTGCGTGTTCTCGAGGGCGGAATTTATGTAAATTTTGGGGTTTGTGATGTCACAAACCTGGGAAGAAGCTCTTTGTAGTCTTTAACAGCCATTTGTTGTAGTCCTTAAAAAGCGATTTCTGTGAAAAAAAATAAATCTCCCTTTGCATTGAACTTTGAGTGTAAACAACTTTACAGATGTTGTTTATTCTCAAACAGCAACATTACACACTAAATAAAGTTAAAAAAGAGAAATCATAATCAAGGACCCCTTTAAAGGCAGCCATAAATATTAGTAATTTAAATTATTATTACTTGTATTTATTATCTTTTATTAAAAACTCAATGTTTTTTATATTACAGTGAAATAATATTTATTTTTTAATATTTGTAATTAATATTTAAAATATATAGTTTTTTTATTTTATAGTTATTTGTGTTATTTTATATGAATATATAAATATTATGTTTAATACTTCAATTTAATAATAATAATAATAATATTGACAATAATAATAATTATTACTATTATTAATGCACCCCCCCCGTATATATTCCTCTTTGTTTGTAAATTATGTTTGAAAATATATGGTATGGA
>CM074285.1:24626255-24643755 GCA_037194245.1 Opsariichthys bidens | reverse complement strand
CTAATGGAAGTTATTACGGTACCCACACTCTCAGTGCAATATCGACACTAAAAATAATTATCATTCCCAGCATCCTCACACAAGAGAACCGGAGGTAAATTAGAGGCAATCAAGCGTCTCATTAGCTGTGATGTGATTCATACCTGTGAGCCTCGGTGACCTTCATCACCCTCTTCTTCCTCAGTCACTGAGTGCTGCTCGCAGTAGAATCTCCCTGAAGACAAATCACATTCAACAACATGCAGCTGCAAATACTGAGGGCTGTAACATGCATTTTATCAAACAAGCAGTGAATTATTGAACAAGCCCCACTTTACTTGGAGGGAAAGCAGGATCATGTAAGAATAATGAACCACAGGAGTAATTTACATGTGCTGTAATAATCATAATCTAATAAGACAGTGTTTCACACTGCACAGGTTATGAAAAGCTTATGTAATATTTTATATAACATCAAGATGTTTCAGTCCTTATGACAGCAGATGAGAGACAAGTGCATGATAAATAATAAAATAAAATTTATTACGTAATGTAAAAAAAAAAAAAAAAAAATACAAAAAAGAACAACGCTGACATTTTTGTTATATATGTTCATGTTATATACTGTATTTAGGCCCCCAAAAAGAAAAAAGAAAAAAAGAAAGAAATAATAAAATAAAAAATAAAAAAATAAAATAAATAATAAAAAAATAAAAATAAAATAAAAAATAAAATAAAATAACATAAAAAATAAAAAGAAATAAAATAACATAAAATAAATAAATAAAATAAAGTAAAATAAAATAAAATAGAGCCCCACAAATGACATGTGGGATTTATATCATGGTCACGAATTGACAATCAATCCCACGACTTGCTAATACATCAGCAGCTTTGACTCATTTCTTCCCTCATTTTAAGTAAATGAAATAACAAAGCTGACATATTTACTACTGTTAGACGTTGATCTACCTTGACTAAATTGTTCCCATGAATTGTTAATACGTCAGCATGTTTTACTAATTCATTTCCTCGTTTTAAATAAATCGTGCACGAAATATAATAACTTGTTCCCTCGTTTTACTAAACCATGGCCACGTTGTAATTATTAGGTCCCTTGTTTTAGTTCAATTAAAGTGAGGGAACAAATAAAATTATATAAATAAAAATGAAATAAAATAAAATATAAAAATAAAAGCAAAAATAAGATAAAATAAAATGGCTTTACGTAAAATCAAGGGTGTTACCCGTGTCGGAGTGGAAAGTGTATCCGCCCTGCCGCAGAGTGGAGCCGCAGTGATGACAGCTGAAACAACTGCGATGGAAGAACTTTCCTTCGGCGCTTCCTCTCTCCAGCGCGTACAGATGCTTCTTGCAGAAATAACAGAGCTCACTGCCACACGTCTCTGATGAGGATACGGGTGCCACCGATGCCGCAGACTGGAGATAAGAAAAGGTTTAAAATACTGCACATATAAAGAATATGAAGCAATGCATTTCAACACTTGACAAATGGAGCAAGAGTTTTGTGTGTGTGTACACAAATACTTCAAGTTAATTAACTGAAATTATGGCTGTTGCCCATCAAATCAAATGCATAAAACATGTACTTAATGTCTTTTTGTCTATATATATATATATATATATATATATATATATATATATATATAATGAAAATTAAGCAGACACTTTTGGACACAGTTTTTTCTGAGACACTTTTTCCCACTTCCTGTGGTATTCTTGTCCAAAGTCCTGATTAATTTTTATTATTTAAAAGGCTGATATGTAATCATATTATGCTGTATCTACAGGTCTACCTATCATTTGTTGCTTTTGCTGCCATAAACCACAGAAATAACCACAGAATATGTTGTGCCATTTAACTGAAGAACTATATTTCAACACTTACTTTTTCCTCTTTCGCACCCTTCTCCTCCTCTTTCTCCTTCATCTTTTCCTTTCTCGGTCCTTTCTCCGATGCCAGTCGGTCCTGAGAGGCACAGGTCACATGATCTCATTTACAGCTCAGGTTACGTAATGTGGCGACAGCAGATCGACAAAAATAAACAGTGATTTCACCGTTATCCTGCACAGCAAAGGGACAGCAAGCAAACACTAGCATCCCTTTTATTATTTGCTTTCCCTCTTTTAACTTCCTCGTTGTTGCCACACCATGGGATTGTTTGGCTTTGGCAACAGCTGTGTAATGAGGGCGTTTAATGTTTTCCTCGATGTTGTGGTTCATTACAACAGAGATTGCGCATGACTTCATGGTCTATTTAACCCAATACACCAAAGATGACCTTTGACAGGCACCACTGCTACTATGAAAACAGAAAGGAGGTTTGTTTTGCTTCATAACTTGCAGGTGGTTGCATACCCTGCGTCTTCGGAGGGAGTCGCGCTTGAGCGTGTTGAGGAAGGAGACGGCCGAGCGGGCTCTGGATAGAGAGAGGGTCTTGATGGATGAGAGGCTGTTGCAGCGATCTGAGGAAGACAAGAATGGAAATAAATTAGTCTCCCAGAAATGCTTTACATTTATATTTGAAGATTGGTTTACGTTAAGTCACGTAGTGCTAAAAGTAAAGTACAATTGCATAAATTAACATAAGTTAATAGGGCAATCAAAGATAACTAAAAAATTTATTTTATTTAAAGTAAAAATTCTTAAATATTAATAAATAATGTTTAAGCTTTTCATACTGCAGCAAAACCTTAAAAATCAGTTAGCTTTAAATGTAGTTCAACTGCGAAAAACACATTAAATAAATAAAAATAGATTTAAATTAAACATAAAATAAAAAATCTTAAATGAATTACATGTGCAATAAATATTTTCAAAATATAATGATCAAGTAATAAAAACAGATAAAAAAAAAACAAACGAATTAATAAACAAAAAATGTAATCTGTCCTATAACACAATCTATTATTTAAGCTTGTCATATTGCAGCAAAACCTTAAAAAATAAATAAAAAATTAAACACAATAATAAAAAATAAAAAATGAATTATGTGTACAATAAATATTTTCAAAACATAACAATCAAGTCATAAACAAAAAATTAATAAACAAAAACACCTATAAAATGATCTATTATTTAAGCAAAACCTTAAAAGCATTATACTTTAAATGTAGTTCAACAAAAATAAAATCTAAAAATATATTAATAAATAAAAATAAACACATTTAAATTAAATGCAAAAATAATAAATAAAATAAATAATAAATAAAAACGAATTAAATGAAATGAATTACAAATACAATAATAAAAAATAATTAAATTCAAAAAAAATAAAAACACTGCAAACAGTGAAAAATGCAAATTAAAAATACTTCAAATGAATTCAAATCCTGAATATCAAACATATCACACACACACACACATCTGAACAAGAAAGCATCATTTATAATCTCTCAGATGCACACTATCATTTCATTATCCAGAACAACCTTATGTAAACCGTGAATTTCAGATGCAATTCACCAAATCATTTCAGCGATACATAAAAACGAAAGCAAACTAAAATAATAACTATTAATATATAAAAAAAACTAAATGGAATAAAATAACTTCCTACCCTTTAAACGGGAACAAATACGAGTCGTCACATTCAATATGCGCTTTGCAGTGGCGTGTTTGAGATGAGCTGTATTGGATCCCACCCCCTTCCCCAGAATACACACATCCAGAGCCTGCGTGAGTGACAGCTCAACCTGGAGCACATCTGTGTGAGATCCCCTCCCAAACACAGCATCCAACAACTAAACGCTGAATCCAGCTCCCTAACGGCTGCGATTCCTCTTCAGCAGATGGCGTTTTATAATCCGTCTCATAGAGCTGGTGTCGAGGCAGCAATCGGATCCACTCCCACCGAATCGCCTGTCAGCAGCCGATTTCTCCCCAGCTGAGTGCATTTGCTGCTGCAGCCGCTGCTGTCAGACCACAGACTACAGCAGAATACTGCCCATTCACAGCAGTGCATGCTGGGAAGGGCTCTTAAAGAGACAGTTGCACTGATTTTCTGATGCTGTTATAAAGTTTGCCTCTCTAGTCCATACAGATCATGTATAAGCATTGCACAAATTGTTTTATTACACATTTCGGACAACTATTAAAAGTGCCTTGCATATTTATGAACGCCTGCTCATTACCTGCTGGTGTGTCTTTCTCGGTGAGAGCGTTGCGTATCTGTGTGAGGTAAACCACCATCGAGAGCTGGTCGATTTTACCGCATGTGGTCATTTCACTGGCACGCATGATGGGAGCGATGCCAAACTCTTTCTCCATGACGTCAAAGGCCAGCTTATTGTTTGCAGTGAAATTGTATTCATCTAGACGAGTCACGTCACTGAAAGAGAAATATTATTTGCATGCATTTATTGATTTGGGTCGGTAGGATTGTTCCATGTTTTTGACAGAAGTCTGTAATGCTGCATTTATTCAATCAAAAATACAGAAATACTAAAACTATAATATTGTGAAATATTATCCAAATTAAAATAACTCTTTTCTATGTTAATGTATTTTAAAATGCGAGTTATTCCTGTGATCAAAGCATCATTACTTCAATCTTCAGTGTCACATGGTCCTTCAGAAATCATTCTGATATGATGATTTGCGCTCAAGAAACATTTTATCAATGATGAAAACAGTGCTGCTTCTTATTTTTTGTGGAAACCTTATTTTTTTGGGGACATCTTTTTGCAGGATTCTTTTGATGAACAGAAAATTCAAGAGAACGGCATTTATTTGAGAAATATATATTATGTATATATATATATGTATATATATATATATATATATATATATATATATATATATATATACACACACATACATACATATATATATGTCTGCATGTAAAATCAATTAATCACGATTAACCGCATCTAACATAAAAGTTTGTGTTTACATAATATGTGTTTGTGAGTATATTATAATTATATATATATTAAATATATATTATGTCTGAATACAGTATATACACACACATATTTTGTTATCTTATTTATTTATATATATATATATATATATATATATATATATATATATATATATATATATATATATACACATATATTTATATATTAAAAATATAAGATAAAATATATTAATTTCTTTCAAAAAATCTTGATCAAACTGCATCCAAATGTTTGAACGGAAGAGTAACTAGCAACAGTTTATCGCAACAAAACCGAGCTCTGCACGTTTAATCAATTACACCAATATTCTCGTTTCCGGATGGTCAGGTGGTCTTACATGAGTTCAGGTCTGAAGTTGTTAATAAGAGCGCAGAGAGCCAGGCCGGACCTCCAGGACTCGCTCAGGTCTTTCACCTTCACGTGCTCGTACCCAGCTGTGTTCTTCTGACACCAGGACAGCAGCTCCTCCAGACGTCTGATAGAGTCTAAACGCACACATTTACTTCATCACTTCACTGTAGGGTCTGTTCTTCAATGCATGTTCATCCTGACCAGTAGACTCATTTACATCTAACAATAACAGCCTATTTAAAGCGCTATGAAACCCTAAAACACATTTTTGACCTGTTAACAGATGCATAATGTTAATATATTAGCATATATTAACAGATTTTTATTTATTATTGATATCCCACTTTATGTTGAATTGTTGAAAAAAATTTTAAAAGCTGTTTTTCAACATATTCTCAATTAAAACATTAAAAACAGTTATATATATATATATATATATATATATATATATATATATATATATATATATATATATATATATATATAAGTAAGTATAAGTAAGTTACATAATTTACTGTCGCATGGCATTTACCTTTTTTAGGTTTAGTTTTTATGATGGGTTTCTTCTGATTGTTTGGTTTACTCTCATTGTCCTCTACTTCATACAGACGCTTAACCTTTAAATTAAATACAAACAGACTTAAATTAAAATATTCGATTAATTTCAAATAATTGCTTGGTACTTCAAGCAGCTTTTGCACGTGTGCAAGTTTCCGTATAGGAGTGCGTGTGTCACCTGTCTGGGTAGGATAGAGGACAGGTTGGCGTTCGGGTAACGTGTGGAAGGATCGATGCTGTAGGCATTGTGGTTCTTGCTGGTGTTCTCTGGAGTCGTTTGAGAGAGCAACTGATACACACTCTCCCTGTAGAAGATAAACAGCATAATTCACTACAGCACTTTGCATTTTATATTGATGCATACACTACTGTTCAAAGTTTAGGGATGATAAGAAATGCGTGTCTCTTCTGCTCACCAAGGCTGCATTCATTAGATCAAAATACAGTAAAACTTCTATTTCTGATTGAAAATGTTTTAAAACAATTTATTCCTGTGATCAAAGCTGCATTTTCAGCATCATTACTCCAGTCTTCAGTGTCACATGATCCTTCGGAAATCATTGTAATATGCTGATTTGCTGCTCAAGAAACATTTCTGATTATTATCCATGTTGAAAACAGTTGTGCTGCTTCATATTTTTGTGGATATCATGATAGGTTTTCTTTTTGCAGGATTTTTTTGATAAATGCAAAGTTCAAAAAACAGCATTTAAGTGAAACAGAATGCTTTAGTAGCAATATAAATGGTATAAAAAAAATCTGCACCTCTCTGCCAACACCTCTAGGGGTGGCACACCTTTCCCCCAATTCCTGACCATCCACGCCGTGTCAAACGCAGCCAGGAAACCACGAGCAATGCCAGTGCCAAGAGGCCAAAAAGGCTGCAAAAAAATAATAATAATAAAAATATACATTATATTATAATATATATTTAATACATTTTAGTCCATTTATTTTATCTATAATTTGTTTTGATGGTCAATGCCAACATGACGGCCATTATTATGTCATAACGTTCTCATAAATAATGGAATAACACATTATAAATGTACAAAAAAAAAGACACTTTAGTACTTTTGAACCCCCTAGTTTAAAAAAATAAGTCCTGATACAGTTCATTGAGCTCATTATCAGTCTAAATGTAAAAAAAAAATGAAATAATTAATAATAAAATAATTTATTATTAATAAATTGTTAGGAAAAATAGTATTGTTAATTATATCTAATAATATTAATAATATAATACATTAATTATATTAATATTAATGTAGAAATTATATTAATAAATATTATTATTTATTATTAATAATAAATTATTATGATTATTATTATTATTTATTACTATAAAATTACAATTAATTATTTTTTATGCATTCCTGTAGCTCAAACAGTAGAGTATGGTGCTAGTGATGCAAAGGTCATCGGTTCGAGAACTGACAACAATGCAATGCAAGTCATTTTGGATAAAAGTGTCTGCCAAATGCATAAATGTAAATGCTTAATTAAAATGCTAATATCTGTAGATACCACTGTACTGGTTTTACCAATTCACTGAAAAACGATGTAACAATCAATAAACGTAATAATGTTCTCATAAATAATAAATGTCAGCTGATCACGTTTTCTCATACACTATGCGAATAACACACCTCTACCAGAGAGTCTCCCACCAATCCGATGAGCAGTCTCTTCCCTTTCCTCTCCTTCACCAGAGAGGCGTTCTCGGCCCTGTGCATGGAGGTGAAGTCAAACACGGCCACGTCAGGTTGGCCCGCGTAGTTCTTCGCAAACTCCATGTCCGGCAACATGTGATCTGTGGAGAAGTCGGCGGCATCGTATGCGTACTTCTGCAGGGCCTCCTGGTTGATGTTTGCAGGTGCGAGCAGCTGCTCGACATCAGAGAAGTCCTAAGGACGAGAACATTTTTTGATCAAGACGAGGAGGGTATAATGTTAGTCTTTCATCATTTCATTTCTGCTCCATTCGCGCTTCAATATACAGGTCGCATTTCTGACAGCACACAAATAGCAGTTGCCTGCAGATATTCCTGTGAGAATACAGTGACAGGAGGACGAGAATAGCTGGACAGTGTGAGGATTGAGAAATGTGTTTGTAAGCGTAGATGTGAGCTGGAAACGAGTTGAAACACGCCTGAAACATCACCAAACACCTCTTCTGATACAATCATGGCCTCTTTTCAACCGTTTCTAGGCTCCGTTTAGCTTTTCTGTGAGATATTCTTAAAGTCTGTAAATGTGTCTCATTGTTTATCATACCTGCTTTATAACTCCTTTTTTAATCAAGCTCGCCTTTTTTGCAGTCATCACAAAATAGTGTGTATCATCTTTGTAGTAGACAATGTTCTCTAGATCAACGCCTGAAAAATATGACAAACAACAGGACAGATGAAGGGGTGTGTGGGTTTACTGAACTATATTTTGGAAACAAAAGTGTCCTAAAAAGATAGCTAGATATGACAATGGGTAAAAAATGGTTTAGAAAGCAAAAAGTTTGTTTCTATTTAAATGAAAACAGGATGTGGTAAACGTGTGTGTGTATACCAATTTCAGACTGAAGTGCTTGAAAGAAATTCTGGTTGTATATTCGGGCCACGCCACTGATTTCCTGCACCTGAGCCTCTTGTTTAGTATGACGGTTTATGAAGTTTGCAGTGATACCGATGGCCAACTTTCCCCTGAGCTCCTTTATTTTAAAACCTAAAGACATGGGGAAAAATTAAAAATTAAATATTAACATTTATTTAATATAATAATATAATGAAAGTAAGTAAAATAAATGAAATTAAAATAAATAATAATAATAATAATATAATAATAAAATAAAAAATTAAAAAATTAAAATTAAAATATTAAATTAAACATTCCCAGTATTTAGTATGAAGTGACTTGGATAATGGGTTTTGACTTGGATACTAGGGTTTTCACAACAATAAAATTAAAAATAAATAAAATAAAATATATTATTACAATTTAAATATTATTTAGTAAAAAGTGATTTGGATAAGTAGAGCTTTCACATCAATATATAAATTAAACACCTTTTTATTAAACATTTAATTTAATATTAAAATTAAATTCAATGGGAAAGTGGATTTTATGGGATCCACTCATGCGTGTAAATGTTTTATTTACCATCAGGCACAAATCTTCCCCCTCCAGCTGAAATAAACACATCAAACTGAAAAGCTGCAGCTGTGTGGTTCTTAGGAGACACCTGTGCCTTCCATCCTGAGAGAAAGAAAAAGAGATATAAGGCTAAAAGGCTAAAATCAGACCTTTCAACTTCCTGTGAAAAGAACTGGAGCTGGTTTGTACCTGTGGATCCGGATGGTTCAAGAAGACCTTCAAAGCTCACGCCCGTGTGCACCTCGACCCCCAAAATCAGGGCCAGCTTCAGCAGGATCAACTGCAGCTGACGGATACCTATAGAGAAACACAGATCTCATTACTATACCTGAATTAAAGTGAATACACGTGCATTTCCAGCAACAAGACAAGAACGTCTTTAAGTTTATACAGATTCTCACTTATGTGATGAATGGAACCGCTGCAGAGTCTTCCATAGAATTTCTTTGCACCGAGGTTTTGGAGGTCTTTAATGGTGTAGTGCCAAAGATGCAGGACGTTATTTCTGGTGAAAGAGGTTCTTTTTTCCAGTACAACCACCTGAGCGCCCAGTAGGGCCAATTCGATCGCTGTCCTGAGACCACAGGGTCCCGCACCCAACACTAAACACTGACACAGAGAGAGAGAGAGTGATTGGGTTTCTTTTCCCAGCATTAAACAGCATCACAGATGGAAATATCTGACATTATTTTAGTTATTTATAGTACCTTGTTTTGGTGACATGCCTTTCCCTGTTCATAGTCCGGATGAGCGGCTCTCTTGTCGATCTTCAGCCAGAGCTCTTTGGCCTTCCAGTAGTTGAGTTTGTCCTTTAGTTTGCTGTAGAAGTGCTTGTAGTCTCTGGGGTCGAGCTCCAGGTGGCGACAGAGTTCGGTGAAGTTCTGCTGCGTCTCTTTACACGTCTGTGCCTGGACAAAGCAGTCAAACAGAGTGTGGCAAGGATTGACAGAGTCTGGCTGGTTGGCCATTGTGATGCGAGAGGCCTGGAGCCTGCTAGATGACCTGCAGAGACAAGAGAGAGTTTACAGAGGGGTTTCAAACAGAGGGAATGGAAAAAATCTCAACTATTCACAGGCTCACTAAAAGGCTATTATAAACAAACTTGCGAAATATAAAGTCAGAATTGTGAATTAGTAAGTCAGAATTGCAAATTATTAAGTCAGAATTGCGAATTATTAAGTCAGAATTGTGAATTATTTAGTCAGAATTGCGAATTAAGTCAGAATTGCGAGTTATTAAGTCAGAATTGTGAATTATTAAGTCAGAATTGTGAATTATTAAGCCAGAATTGCGAATTATTAAGTCAGAATTGCGAATTATTAAGTCAGAATTGTGAATTATTAAGCCAGAATTGCGAATTATTAAGTCAGAATTGTGAATTAAGTCAGAATTGCGAATTGTTAAGTCAGAATTGCGAATTATTAAGTCAGAATTGCAAATTATTAAGTCAGAATTGTGAATTAAGTCAGAATTGCGAATTATAAAGCCAGAATTGCGAATTATTAAGTCAGAATTGTGAATTATTAAGTCAGAATTGTGAATTATTAAGTCAGAATTGCGAGTTATTAAGTCAGAATTGCGAGTTAAGTCAGAATTGTGAATTAGTAAGTCAGAATTGCGAATTATTAAGTCAGAATTGTGAATTATTAAGTCAGAATTGTGAATTATTAAGTCAGAATTGCGAATTATTAAGTCAGAATTGCGAATTATTAAGTCAGAATTGTGAATTATTAAGCCAGAATTGCGAATTATTAAGTCAGAATTGTGAATTAAGTCAGAATTGCGAATTATTAAATCAGAATTGCGAATTATTAAGTCAGAATTGCGAATTAAGTCAGAATTGCGAATTGTTAAGTCAGAATTGCGAATTATTAAGTCAGAATTGCAAATTATTAAGTCAGAATTGTGAATTATTAAGTCAGAATTGCGAATTATAAAGTCAGAATTGCGAATTATTAAGTCAGAATTGTGAATTATTAAGTCAGAATTGCGAATTATTAAGTCAGAATTGCGAATTGTTAAGTCAGAATTGCGAATTATTAAGTCAGAATTGTGAATTATTAAGTCAGAATTGTGAATTATTAAGTCAGAATTGCGAATTATTAAGTCAGAATTGTGAATTATTAAGTCAGAATTGCGAGTTATTAAGTCAGAATTGCGAGTTAAGTCAGAATTGTGAATTAGTAAGTCAGAATTGCGAATTATTAAGTCAGAATTGTGAATTATTAAGTCAGAATTGTGAATTATTAAGTCAGAATTGCGAATTAAGTCAGAATTGCGAATTATTAAGTCAGAATTGCGAATTATTAAGTCAGAATTGCGAATTATTAAGTCAGAATTGCGAATTATTAAGTCAGAATTGTGAATTATTAAGCCAGAATTGCGAATTATTAAGTCAGAATTGTGAATTAAGTCAGAATTGCGAATTATTAAGTCAGAATTGCGAATTATTAAGTCAGAATTGCGAATTAAGTCAGAATTGCGAATTGTTAAGTCAGAATTGCGAATTATTAAGTCAGAATTGCAAATTATTAAGTCAGAATTGTGAATTAAGTCAGAATTGCGAATTATAAAGTCAGAATTGCGAATTATTAAGTCAGAATTGTGAATTATTAAGTCAGAATTGCGAATTATTAAGTCAGAATTGCGAATTATTAAGTCAGAATTGCGAATTAAGTCAGAATTGCGAATTGTTAAGTCAGAATTGCGAATTATTAAGTCAGAATTGCAAATTATTAAGTCAGAATTGTGAATTATTAAGTCAGAATTGCGAATTATAAAGTCAGAATTGCGAATTATTAAGTCAGAATTGCAAATTATTAAGTCAGAATTGTGAATTAAGTCAGAATTGCGAATTATAAAGTCAGAATTGCGAATTATTAAGTCAGAATTGTGAATTATTAAGTCAGAATTGCGAATTATTAAGTCAGAATTGTGAATTATTAAGTCAGAATTGCGAGTTATTAAGTCAGAATTGCGAGTTAAGTCAGAATTGCGAATTATTAAGTCAGAATTGCGAGTTATTAAGTCAGAATTGCGAATTATTAAGTCAGAATTGTGAATTAAGTCAGAATTGCGAATTATCAAGTCAGAATTGCGAATTATCAAGTCAGAATTGCGAATTATCAAGTCAGAATTGCAAATTATTAAGTCAGAATTGCGAATTGTTAAGTCAGAATTGCGATTTATTAAGTCAGAATTGTGATTTATTAAGTCAGAATTGAATGATAAAAGCTCACAATTGCAAAAAAAGTCAGAATTGTGAGACAAAATGTGGCAATACCTTAAATTTTATTTAGTGCCGTAAACAAGCTCCCATAGAAATCAGGCAGTTTGCGTGCAATTACTTTTTTAAAGTGTCCCTTTTATGCTATTTTAAAGTTTCCTCATTTTGTTTTGGAGTCTCCAACAATAGGTTTACATGCATTCCAAGTCAAAAACCCCTCCTTTCTGAGACCACTCTGCTCTGATTGGTCAGATGGTCCAGTCTGTTGTGATTGGTCGACCGCTTACAGCGCGTGTCGGGAACAAAACGCTCATTACCATATCTGAATTTAAGCTCCGGATGCTTCTTCAGCGCTCGATACACAGTGATACGAACAGTAAGGATGGCGTTGTTTTTACTATATCAATTCGAGAGCGAGTCCTCATGTTTTGAAAGAGCACAGAAAACAGCGTCTTCTCAACATGTCGACACACGAACCAAACTCTTCAGTCTCAGTTACAACTACAGTGTTTAGACATTGTTTGCGAGCAGCCAATGAAGACCATATGCTGGCATTATGAAAATTTGTTACAAACCTAACACGTACGTAGGTTCAGGCAGGAAGTAAGACTGGAATTACAGATGACTCATTTCAGCTCAGTTCTTTTATGGGAGACAATAACTCCATTTACTTCGAAACTTCCTTTGAAAAGGCCCTGCAGACCTTTTACATTCACAAACAGCTTTATTACACACTATATTAAAGGTAATACCCAAAAAAAGCAAAAGAGGAGCATTTTAAGAAATCAGAATTGAAAACAATCTTTACACTGAAGGAGGGCTCTGTCATATCTAGAAAACACAATATCATCGGCCCGAAAATATATAAATGTGTCTCAACAAAACGGATATAAATCCGATTTTCAATTCCCGAGCTATATGCAGATTCAATGGAGTTCACAACCAGTAGTCATACTTCCTGGTTCTAGTAAGAACTCTGGCAACTGCGTTTTGGACCAGCTGTATCTTTTGTTTGTCAAGCGAGCAGGGCAACTAAAGGGCACACTCAGGGCAGGAAAAACTCCTACTAACTCCTAAAAAATACCTAAGCAACAACACCCTGGCAACCAATCCAAAAACAGCAACTCTTTTTTCTTTAGCAATGATAAGTCTTGTTCTTCTTGATATATTGCAGTACAAGAGGAACTAGTACTGATAAGTTCATAGGAAACTAATCAATTTCAACATCAAGCTTTGTAAACAAATTCAAAAAATGAATTCGTAACAAAACAAAAGGCTATCTTTCTGGGACAGCTATGCTGCTGGATAGTTATGAAACTGAAACTCATCTGGTATAGCATTTTATTCATAAACATTGTGATATCACATTATAAATATTAAATATAAAATATAATTACATTATAAATGAACTGATATACCAGTATTCAAGTATAAAGCCCAAGATAGCACACATTATGAACAAAATACACGTACAACAAAACGAAAGATTCAATTGCAGGGAAGGGAGCCTGAACAAGAACACAATCTGAAAGCTTTCTATGGAATGAAGTTCCACAACTTTCAGCAGGAAACAATGTATTGTGAAGTTAACCCTCAATTAATCCAGAGTTCACAGCAGGTATGACTGTTAATAAGCATTATTTTATACATTATTTTAGGCTAGCTCACAACTACAACAAACAAACTAAAAGCAAATACAATCAAATTAAAACTTTGAATATTCGTCGAATTTAAAATAAAAATCCACATTCGAATGCAAAATCAGTGCATTTTCGGTGTGCATTAGCCAGCTTTATCAGTGGAGCGTGAAATGCAATAATGACACGTGTTGTTGCGTTTTAATGTTTTTGCTTGCCTAGTATTCAGTTTAAACCAACAGATGTGGTTGTTCATTCAAAACATTGCAAAAATGGAGAACTTCAATCTTGGTTAGATTAAAACCAAGCCAATCACACACAACGCATTATCTGTGCTGCTTTTCCATTGTTTTATATGTAAACAAGCTGTAGACGGACATCTCGCACTAGTGACCGTTTGCAAAGACCCGCCCCCTTTACTTACTGTTGCTATGTCTGACAACCCATGCGCTCTCACGCCACACATCATGTTCTCACGGAGCGAAAAATACATTGTCGAACAAAGAGGACACTGACAACGTATGAAACAGTTTCATGTTTAATATGTCATATTTTTTTTAAAAGTTAAAACAATAAATAGCATATAGAGTCTCTTTAATGTGTCGTGACAGATCGCTGTAGCTCCTCGTGAACCGATCATCTGTTCATACTAGTTCATTTATAGCATCAAATAAACATGAATGAACATCAACTAACTCCCCTGACTGCTGTGTCGGATAAAATGGCAAATTCTGGGTTATGATTGGTCAGATCGCCTGTCAATCAAGTTTAGAAAGCTTAAAAAAAGTTTTTTTTTTCCATTCCATTGCATCTCATGTTTTTAAATGCAATAAGTATGTGTGATCGACATATGCAAAAAATGCAAAAAGTATGTGTGATATTGCTTTTTAAACTATAAGAATAAAAACATCATACTGTTTTGTTTGTAATTGTTGATATGCAATTCACAAAATTATACAGACAGTCATTGCTTTGAATAAACAATTTAATACGGCGCATTAATATTTTGCTCGTGGGCCAAAGGCTGAAATTATGCCTTTTAAATTAGTAATATTTTGTTTTGCAGTCACGTTGACAGCTCTTCCAGCACTATTGCACGACATAACAGGGTTTCACACCAAGTGAATCGCTGGGCTGCTGAAGGCTGAACCCAAAAACGGGGTTGAATGAAGTGTTTCAAGTGACTTTATGTGCAAATTTAGATTTAGCAACCCACACTTATTCACAGACTATTTTAAGACAAGTCTCAGCGTCACCTGCACCTCTCGACACGTGCGGTTTCATAAGCGTCTGTGTTATTAAAAACTCTGGATCACATGGTGCTTCTTACAAAGCACAAAAGGAGGCCTTCGATCACTTATGATATTCTTTCACTTCGATTCAGTTGCGTACAATAAACACGTCGCTTGTGGAAGGACGAGTGCAAAACACCAGGCGAGCCACTTTTAATTCATCACATCTGAAAAAGTGAGAAAATTGAAATTTACTGATCTAGAACCAGATTTCGATCTCTAGAAGCATAAACTCTCTGCGCTTTAAAACTTGAATTAAAAGGATGTGATCTTCACAGCATCTCAGGGTGTACAATACTTCATTTAAGTCACTGTTTAAGTACTTCCTTTTAAACCGAGGCTTGTGACAAAGCACATGTCCTAATAATGAGGACAGACTCGCTCAATACTGAGGGAACAAGCGTGATGTTATGCTCTTATGACATCCCTGTTTTACCTCATCTCTAATGATGCCACATGACATTTAGATTGAAGGTGATGTCTTGCACTGTTGCCGTGTGAGAGAAAAAACAGCACGTGACTTCAGGTGGTTTGGTGCCTGCGTGTTCAAACCCACAATCAGCCCCCTGCGTGCAACTAAATTGCTTCAAACAGCCTTCAAACAAATGTTCCAGCACTTCCTGGATTTTTTTTACAGTCACACAGCATGAAATGCAGTGAACAACCTCTTACACATCACTTCCTGGAAACAAACGGTCGTGTCTTGTTCATATTAAAAGGGTTTTAAACAACTCATCTGACATCATGTCGGGCTTGCTGTTGTTTGCACATAAAGGCCTGTGAAATGACGAACAGATGTGAGGCGCTCAACACATATAGATCTTGTCAGGTACAGTACGCCATCACAAAACATATCATATCAGTTCATTATTATGTATTGTCCTGACAGTCTGCATTTTCAATTGACCGTTCGCAAAGACCCGCCCCCTTTAGTTACTGTTGCTATGTCCGCTCTCACGCCACACATCATGTTCTCACGCGGTGAAAAATACATCGGACGCTGACAACGTATGAAACATATTTAAAATATTGTAATTTTTCAAAGAAGTTTAATCAATAAATAGCATATAGTGTGTCTTTAATGTGTCGCTGTAGCTCCTTGTGAACCGATCATCTCTTCAAGCTAGTTCGAATTTGATTATTCCCTTGAAATCGTAACTGCGATTATTAATTACGATGATCACAATTTACATTGAATGACGTTTTGAAGTAACAGCATGTCTTATTTTATGCATAAATACTATGAAAAACTTTTATTTATTTATTTTCTACAGCATTAAGCCCCAAAAATTAAAACAATTAAAAACCCTTAAGATAACCTGTTGAAATAAAAAAAAAATGCAAGTGCACTTTTTTTGTTTTTCGGTAACTGCGCCTTTGAACGATGACGTAATTGTGGCATCTGTAATTTTAATCCCGATTATAAATTTGATTAATTGTGCAGAACCTTCGTTATCGTGAAGTAAAATTTCTCATATCGTGAATTTGGTCATATATTCCACACCTAAATTTAACCAGTCTTACTCTATGGATTCAAATGAATGCAATGTCCTTGTTTTAAAAACAACTGTGACCATAGGAAAAAAAAAAAAACTGACTAACTTGTAAGACGAGTCCAAGTAGCTCACGCAACTGGCCAGGATGTGTTTTCATATAGCTTTTACTTTTTATTTGTGCTTCTACAGGTTTAGTGCACTTAAAATTCAGAATATCAAAATTGAATATCAAGTGTCCCCAACTAAGCAAGCCAAAGGCGAATCTGTTGACATAGCACAAAAATACACACATTGCACCACGAAATAAGAATTTGTTCCCCTGATTTCAGCAAATTGTGGCCACGTTGTACTAATTTGTTTTAACTCAACAAAAACAAGGGAACGAATTATTATACTGTGCACATTTTACCTAAAACAAGGGAACGAATGAGTAAAACGAACTTAGGATACATTTACACTACAATGATAAATGATTCTCGTTCACACGAATCTGCGAAAACGACTAAAAACACTATTATTCTAAACATGTAATAGCTTGGAAAAAAGAAGAAGGTCTTGGTGTGACTCAATGGACACCTTGGAAAAGAGTACCTATTTTCTGAAAAACAAATTTTACACCTTTCGGTCCATCTGGAAAGAGTTTTATGACTTGTTGAAGAGTCTGGATGGTGGAATTAATGGACATTGAGAGTATATAGACATATGTTATAATTATCTTTATTTATTTTATATTTAGTTATTTATTATTCATATTATTTTATTTATTTGTGTTTTGTTCTTTTTCCCTATATCAGGTTATAATAAAAAATATTTAAATGTTGTTTAATCCTGTGACAATTTTTGAGAAATAAAAAAAACACTATTATTCATACCAGGCCACTTTATAACA
>CM074285.1:24561255-24621255 GCA_037194245.1 Opsariichthys bidens | reverse complement strand
TGTTTCTCTAATGTCATTCGTCGCATATGCGCTTCTCACGCTGGCGGAAGGAGGTGAAACACAAAAGTGAGTAACATAATAAAAATGTATAACAGCTAGTAGTCACTGTGCAAGTCAACCACACTCCTCTGAATTCAAGAGACGCTCTAGCGACTGACACTAAAGGATGTAGCCTTCTTGCACAAACTCGCACAGAGCTGGGCAAGTAGGACCTGGGTAGAGGGATTAAATTGGTGCCGTGACCCGGATGGGAGTGAGGTTTAGGGTGGTGAGTGTAACAGACATAGGCTAGTAAGAGCTGTGCGTGTAAACCTCACTCGCCTGAACTCAAGAGGTCCGCTAGAGATTGCAGTCTTCAGCCTCCTTGTTGGAGCGCCCACTTCCAAGGCGAACAGGCTAGGGTTCGCGGTCAAGGTGCAAATTTTATGGGCTACATTGGTGCCGTGACCCGGATGGGAGTGAGGTTTAGGGGGGTGAGTGTAACGGAGGCCAGCTAGTAGTCGCTGTGCTAGTAAACCTCACTCCTCTGAATTCAAGAGACGCTCTAGCGACTGACACTAAAGGATGTAGCCTTCTTGTAAGAGCGTCCAACTCCCACGACGGAGACCTGGGTTCAAAACTCGCACAGAGCTGGGTAAGTAGGACCTGGGTAGAGGGATTAAATTGGTGCCGTGACCCGGATGGGAGTGAGGTTTAGGGTGGTGAGTGTAACAGACATAGGCTAGTAAGAGCTGTGCGTGTATACCTCACTCGCCTGAACTCAAGAGGTCCGCTAGAGATTGCAGTCTTCAGCCTCGTTGGAGCGCCCACTTCCAAGGCGAACATGCTAGGGTTCGCGGTCAAGGTGCAAACTTTATGGGCTACATTGGTGCCGTGACCCGGATGGGAGTGAGGTTTAGGGGGGTGAGTGTAACGGAGGCCAGCTAGTAGTCGCTGTGCTAGTAAACCTCACTCCTCTGAATTCAAGAGACGCTCTAGCGACTGACACTAAAGGATGTAGCCTTCTTGTAAGAGCGTCCAACTCCCACGACGGAGACCTGGGTTCAAAACTCGCACAGAGCTGGGTAAGTAGGACCTGGGTAGAGGGATTAAATTGGTGCCGTGACCCGGATGGGAGTGAGGTTTAGGGTGGTGAGTGTAACAGACATAGGCTAGTAAGAGCTGTGCGTGTATACCTCACTCGCCTGAACTCAAGAGGTCCGCTAGAGATTGCAGTCTTCAGCCTCCTTGTTGGAGCGCCCACTTCCAAGGCGAACAGGCTAGGGTTCGCGGTCAAGGTGCAAACTTTATGGGCTACATTGGTGCCGTGACCCGGATGGGAGTGAGGTTTAGGGGGGTGAGTGTAACGGAGGCCAGCTAGTAGTCGCTGTGCTAGTAAACCTCACTCCTCTGAATTCAAGAGACGCTCTAGCGACTGACACTAAAGGATGTAGCCTTCTTGTAAGAGCGTCCAACTCCCACGACGGAGACCTGGGTTCAAAACTCGCACAGAGCTGGGTAAGTAGGACCTGGGTAGAGGGATTAAATTGGTGCCGTGACCCGGATGGGAGTGAGGTTTAGGGTGGTGAGTGTAACAGACATAGGCTAGTAAGAGCTGTGCGTGTAAACCTCACTCACCTGAACTCAAGAGGTCCGCTAGAGGTTGCAGTCTCCTTGTTGGAGCGCCCACTTCCAAGGCGAACAGGCCAGGGTTCGCGGTCAAGGTGCAAACTTTATGGGCTACATTGGTGCCGTGACCCGGATGGAAGTGAGGTTTAGGGGGGTGAGTGTAACGGAGGCCAGCTAGTAGTCGCTGTACGAGTAAACCTCACTCCTCTGATTTCAATATTCGCTCTAGCGACTGATGCTCGAGGTTGCAGCCTTTAACCTCCTTGTTAGAGTGTCCAACTCCTACGCCGGAGACCCGGGTTCGAAACCCGCACAGTGCAGGGTTTTGTTTGATGTTTGCTACATTCAGGAAGTGCAGACTCTCTTGGAGCAGATCAAATAAAAGGGTTTGTATTCATTTATCATAAATGTAGCCATGTGCAGTATTATAATATTGAAAATTGAATGCATCTGGCATTGATAATTGTAATCGAATCGAATCGTGACCAGTGACGATTCACACCCCCTAATTATTACTGCATTGGTAACTTTTAAATATTTTAGGTCGAGAAACCTTAAATCATATTCATTGATTTAATTTGTTTAGCAATTATATATTTCGTGTAAGTATCGGTGCATCCCTAATAATCACAGCTATTTTTGTCAAGGAAAAGAATCTGGCACTCAAAACTTAAAACAAGTTGCTGAAGAAGAAAAACCCCTCGTCCTTAAATCCAAGCTTTAGAAACACAGTTTATTGCACTTAAAAAAAAAAGAAAAAAAAGATAACACCATTTAAGTACAAATCTCATTTCAGTGTTATTTCTTATTTTGAAACCGATCATTGCAGAATTGTACACTTGGAGAAAGTACCTGGAATTTGATTGTGAGGAACTGCAGTTAAAATACAGACACGCAACTCATAGAAAACAACTGCATAGTTTGAATGCATTACGTGGGGTTGCACTAATATTCTGGTTACTTGTAGATCGAATTTTCTTTATGCTTATTTTATTTTCCAGTTCCACAACACATAAGCCATCATTTCACCCAGGACCAAGGACACCGTCCATGATCCTGTCTGATATCCTAAGTCACATTTCGATGCATACAGTGCAGTTTAACTTCGCAGTAACTACCTGTCAAAATCAACAGCAGATTTATTGCAAGAATTAAAAGAATTAAAAAGAAATAATAAAACAGTACTTCAGTGTGCTGCGAGTCACACATCAAGAAATGACTCTTAAAGGTGATTTACTTTAAAAGTAAACACAAAAGTCTAAAACAAGAAGTTTTTAAATAAATACAAGGCAACTAAAACATGATGGCTTGCCGTTTTGTGATTCGCGCTTGCCGTAAAGCAGTCGCATTACATTTCCGTTGCATATCGTAGAAAAACCAGATTTGAATGTTCTTTGCAGAAACACCATCTTTGTGTAGCGTTTATCTTGCGGGGAGAAACAAGCAAAGATCTGCCGATCATAAACTGAGGCAATATGAATAAATATGCAAAGAATATTTACAGTAACCATACTAAAGTATTTACAGTATATCGACAGGCGTCACACATCTACCAGCTAAAGTACCGCGATTACAGCTGCATGCCATTCTAAACAACTTGTCAGGACTTGACGTTACCCACTATTCACAGTTCCAAACCCTTACGTTAACACCGTGTTCAAACCAGACGCGACGCCGCGACACGCGATAAAAAAAACTAACTAGCCGCGACGGTTTTAACGTTACTTCAGAAGCGGTTTCTATTTTTCCGGAACAACACCACAAAGTATTTTAACGGTAATCTCAGGTTTGCTTTATTTAGCATCTAATGTGAGTTTTGAATGTCTTTTGTAGCCGAACTGAAAATAACAACGGACAATTCACCTCAGATATTAAAAATAAAGGAAACAATAACGTTCAAACTGTCCATTTTGTTGAACAGACGTGTATTCTATGACAATGATTGTTTCAGTAACTCAATATGTATTTGTAAAAAAGCTAAAATGGTGTTATATTCAATCATTTGATTACGTATCGCCCACATGCTCTTCTGATTGGCTGAGATTTTTGATCGACTTTTCGGACAGACGGATTTCTTGCCGCTGGAATCGCATCGCGTCTGGTTATGACATGGTGTATGCTCAATGCAATCGCCATCATATCAGTATAACAACCCTACAATTCAAAACTAGTTAATTCTACATTGTCTCAGCAGTGATTATAATATTTCTTCGGGTATCTCAAACCATCACTAAGCGTTCAGTAACTGACCTAAGATGGGTTTCTAATGCGTAACACCTCACAGTCAAGGTTCATGGCTTTCTGTGGATCTGATGATGGTAAAGTAGTAGAGATAGAATTGAGCTCCCTCTTCTCATCTCAATATATAACAATGGCTATTTTGCATATAACACATTGGCAACTTTGTCTCAGAATTTGTCTCAAAAAAGCTAAAACAACTGAAAAAGATCTTTTTTTTTTTTCTTTTTTTTTAAATTCAAGCATTTAACAAGCTTTGAGGAAACATCTCTTGAACAGTATTCATGAGTGTTAAAAGGAATAGCTCACATAGAAATTCAAATTACGCCATAATTCACTTATTGTCGTGTCGTTCCAAACTGTTACTTTTGCCATAGGATACAAAAAGAGAGACGTTTAGCGGACATTTTTCCCATGCAATAAATGTAAAAGTATCGTATATGGAAAAGAGCAGCATGAACGTTCAGCTAAACGTCTCGGTTTGTGTTTCACGTGTGTTTGGAAAGATAGATTACCGTTTGTCATTTTTCAGTGAACTATCCCTTTAAATTCTTGGTACAAAGCCTGGTCATCCTCTTTGATACAAAAAAAAATTACATTAATAAAAATACATTTTATACATAATAAAACAGTACAAAATCCATTTTTTTCCTTTGTATTGGCACACAAAGTTGGACTATACAGTCATTTCTGCTTTAAACAAAAACAATGCTATATATATATATATATATATCAGTAGTTGTTTTGAATACTAGAAGAGTAGAATAACTGTATCAAATAAAAACAACATTCCGTATGATTCTCCACTTGTGTACGAGTTCATATCAAAAGGAAGAATGTTTCGTTTCAATTATTTCAGTCTGAACGCTTTTTCCCCTCGCCCAATCGGTCATGTGACTAGTGTTCGACCAATCGCATTCTTATTCCAGTTGATCCAGGTTGATACAAAAGAAATAAACAAGCATAGTGGGACAAAAAGCTATTTTCTACCAGTAAAAGGCGTAAAATACCACGTTCAGATACACACCCTGGATATCTATTGGAAGACATTAACCGGAACGTCCGTTCAGTAAAACAGCTGCAATCGCAGATGTCTCCCAACATGCCGTCTCCTACTGGACAATCACGTGTGGTCCATCTGAGCTTGTGAACGGGGTCGCAGGGTTCGTGAAGAACACCAGAGCTGATGGAGCTTGATGCTTTGGGGGTTTGAGGGGGGATGGGAGAAGATAGAAATGAGGGATTGTGGGAGGAGGAGGAGGATGAATGACAGATCTGGAGCATCCGCTAAAAGGGTTTAGGAGAAAGACGGTGGTACATCGAGGTCAAGAAAAACAGCTAAAGATCAATCCGCAGAGCTTTGGAACTAAAGGTTTGACATAATTATCAGCAGAAACAGCAAATTGCGTGGTTGTAGTAGTGAGCTTCTTTGCCAGTGATGCTTCCCGTTTTTAGTTCATCTGGAAAACATGCAATGATAATTACAGAGGGTGACGCTTTAACACGGAGACCATTTGAAAACCCAATATGTTGCTTTAAATTGGGGCTGAATTAGACAGCTGGATGCTCTGTTGTCGTCCCACGTGGATCAATATTGTTTGGGTTATGCCACAAAATTCCCAAAGCACACACCGCATTCATATCCTGGTCGGGGGAAATGGTATCTCTTTCATTGCTTGCATGCTTGGCTGGATGGGGATCTCTAGAGGTTCTCGCCCGGCTGGTACTGTGGTTCGGTGGAGGTGAAGTAGTCTTCCAGGAAGCTCTGGAGGTACTCGAAGGTCGGCCGCTCTTCGGGCTCCTTGCGCCAGCAGGTCAGCATGAGCTCGTGCAGGGAGTCGGGGCACTCGGCGGGACAGGGCATCCTGTACCCGCGCTCCACCTGGTCCAGCACCTCCCGGTTTACCATACCTGAGCGGAGGAGAGATGTGAAACAGGGTCAGCTGTCAGAATGTGGTGCAGAAAGTGGCATTTTAACCAGGCAGAGGAGTTGGGTCGTCAGTACGGAGGAACAACTGGAAATGATGTCATCATGTGCCCTTTGCGGAAATGGGGCTGAAATATGACATTAATATGTGTGCTAAATTATCCCCAAAAATGTAAGTTAGGAGTGTCCAAAAAAAGGATTAGACACCTCTGATCAAAGTTTTAGATTATTTTTTAATTGTTTGGATGCTGAATAAGTAATAAAGTATTTCATCTTTTTTTTTTTTTTTTTTTTTTAAGAGAATGAAAAAAATTATGTCGGGCTCAATAACAATAATTTTGATTGAATATAATAATAATACATTTTTTATTATTAATCAATAACTACAAAATAAAGTATAATTATTAAAATAATACAAGTATATTATATAATAATTTATATGTATATATATATATATATATATATATATATATATAAATTATATTTATAAAAATATTTATAAATTATAGTATAAATAGCATAAATTACATTATAAATAATAATTAAAAAATATATAATATTTATAAATTATATATTATTGTATTATAATAATTACAAAATATATATATATTATACAAAATAATAGTATATTATTATTTTATAATAATTACAAAATAAAAAAAATAATAAAATAATAACTACTGATTTATTTTATATATATACTGGTTTTATAAATTACACACACTCATAAACTGGAATAGTTTGGAATAATTAAATTTTTGTAATGTTCTTGAAAGAAGTCTCATTTTATATATATATATATATATATATATATATATAAATAAAAATGCAATTTAGTCATGTGATGCAAAGCTGAAAGTACAGTAAAAACAGTAATACTGTGAAATATTATAACATAGTAAAATTGCCGTTTTGTAAGTCTGATTTAAAATATTACATTTATTCTTATTGTTGATATATTTTAATTTTAAAGCCTTCCACATTTTTGTAAATGATTAGACCCTGCAATGGACTTTATTCTATTTTGAAAAAATATAAAAAAAAAAAAAAAAAAATCTAATAATATATGTGTAAGTAAAAAAATGTAAATTTGAATCTAGCGAAGCAGTGAGTCTCTTTGAGAGCGGTAGTACCTGGATAAGGCACCCTGCCTTTGGTCGTCAGCTCCGTCAGTAAGACCCCAAACGACCACACGTCAGATTTGATGGTGAAGCGGCCGTACAGAGCCGCCTCTGGCGCAGTCCACTTGATGGGAAACTTTGCTCCTGTTGTAATAATGATTTAAGAGAGGCCCGTCACCATGATTAAACCAATTCAATTAAGGTCGTACTGTATAAAAGTCAACGGCATTAACTCTCGAAAATGAGACAGTGACATTAAAGCCTCTGGAAAACTGAAGACCTTAAGAAAATGGAAAATGACCACATGCAGACACAAAGAGTCATCGTGTTCCTCCTCACCCTGTCTGGCTGTGTACTCGTTGTCCTCGATGAGTCGAGCGAGGCCAAAGTCAGCGACTTTACACACCAGGTTATCACCCACCAGGATGTTGGCAGCCCGGAGGTCCCTGTGCACATAGTTCATTCTCTCCACGTACGCCATTCCAGAGGCGATCTGAGGACAACACATAAATTATAACGCTGCCGGGCTCAGTGCCGCCCCCAGAGTACCCTCAGAATATAAATAGATTTATATACATTATGAAGACAATGACAAACGCAAAAACTGCCACCACTATGGTGTTTTCAGTGAGATGCTCTGACGATATGCAGGTCTCTAAATATGGTTTGTCCTTCATTGCAGGGGTATATAGTTTTTCATTTTGAATTTTAGTTTTAGTTTATCTTTTTGTCCTTTCAAGTTTAGTTTTTGCTCCATCATGGTTTTATTTATTCACTTTTTTTTTTTTTTTTTACAAATTTAGTTTATTTTTCAGGGCTATCTAGAGTTATTGTTAGTGTGTGTAATGGCATTTTCATGTAGGATTGGAAAGCTTTAATGTGTATATATATATATATATATATATATATATATATATATATAAAAAGGTAAGATTAAAATTAATTAAGGCAATTAGTTTTATTTTAGTTAGTTTTTTAGTCGTGAAAATGTGTTTAAGTTTAGCTACAGCTCCAATATAATTTTATTAGATTAGATTTTTAATGTATATTGAATTAATGTTTTTTTTTTTTAAACTAATTAATACTTTCATGCATTACTGTTCTTTTGAACTTCTTTTGTTCATCAAAAGAAAAAGTATCAAAGTTTCCAGAAAAATATTAAGCAACTTTTTCTAACATTGATAATAATAATAATAATAAATGTTTCTTGAGCATCATCATATCAGAATGATTTCTGAAGGATCATGTGACACTGAAGACTGGAGGAATGATGCTGAAAATTTTTTTTTCAGCTTTGATCACAGGAACAGATTACAGTTTAAAATTGATTCAAATATAAAAGTTATTTTAAATTGTACTAAATTACTAGTGCTGTCAAATCAATTAATCACATCTAACATAAAAGTGTGTGTTTACATAATAAATGTATACACACACACACACTATATATATAATTTTACGTAAAAAAACTTTTATTTTAGATGCGATTAACCAATTTGACGGCACTAAATATTTATTTTTGGTTAAATAAATGCAGCCTGGGTGAGCGTAAGAGACTTCTTTAAAAAAAAAAATTTAAATCTTAAACTTTTGATTGTAGTGTATATTTTCTAATACAATGTTTTTAGTATCAAAACAGTTCTCAGTTTTTGTTTTCGATCTCATTCCTAGATATCGTATCATAATATCAGTGTAAAAGTACCTGAGAGGCCATATCCACAAGCTGTGGCAACCGCAGCATTTTCCCCATGTCACCCTTCAGGAAATCTAACAGGCTTCCTGTGAAAGCAGAAATCACACCTTGACATCTTCACTCACACTTTTATTGGCAGACCTCACAAAGCTGCACATGTCCAGATTTTATGCTCTATTTACTAGTCCTTCTGCCAGTTCTTATTTCATACACTTCTTTATCCCAACATAGTTCCATGAATCTTGGCACTGACCTTGTCCCATGTACTCAGTGACGATGTAAATGGGCTCCTCCGAGACAACGGCGTAGAGCTGCACCAGCTTCTCGTGACGGAGTTTCTTCATCACCTGCGCTTCCTGCAGGAAGGCCTCGGGTGACATAGTGCCAGGCTTCAGAGTCTTGATGGCCACGCGTGTCGTGCCATTCCAAGTGCCTGATGAGGGGAAAGTGAAGTCGTGAAACAAGCTTTGTCTGTTTTGTGCAATGTGGCATTATAGGTCGACTATTTATTTAACTCACAAAGCTTCGATTTTTCATGGAAGGAAGTTGAAAGAAGAAGTCTTACCCATCCAGACCTCTCCGAAACAGCCCTGGCCCAGTTTGACGTCCAGTCTCAGGGAGTCACGTGGGATCTCCCAGGCGTCCCGTGCCAGACCCTGAGTCTGAGGCTTCAGCACTGGACACACGTCAGTCAGACAGTGACACAGGCCGTCGGCGTGCTCTGTGACACACACAGACAGGAGGTGACGTGATTTCATGGTTCTCAATGTTACAAAGGAAGATTGGCAACCATTTAAAAAAATATTATAATAAAGAAATAATACATAAATTGTAAAAAAAAAAGTAATATTAATTATTATTTACAATCATAATTGTAATAATAATAATAAAATAATAAAATATATATATTTTATTATTATTTTTTTATTTATATATATATATATATATATATATACACACACATTATATGTATATACACATATTTATATATATATATATATAAAACAATTATTAATATATAAAACAATTATTAATTTATAACATATTTTGTATAGTAATAATAATAATAAAATAATAATATATATATATTTTATTATTTTTTATTTATATTTATATATATATATACACACACACACACACACACACACATATATATATATAACAATTATTAATTTATAACATATTTTGTATAGTAATAATAATAAATAAAATAAATAAATATACCATTAATATTTTCAGTAATATTAATATTATTAATATCAAGTTAATCAAATATTTTCCTAATAAATAAACAAATACATTTATTTTCAAAAACCTAAAATAAAAACACATTATTATCATGGTTATTGTTGATAATGGCAATAATAAATTATTTGCTCTATTTTTTAAATAATAATCAAAATAAAGTCCATAAATAACACATATGACTTATAAATAACTTAATAAATATGCATTTTAGTAAACCTTCATATTTATTTTTACCCTTTAAGAGGGTTTATGTTCTTTTTAACATGGCTTTTTTCTCTCTCATGGCTTACTGCTTTAATCATGATCATAAGAATTGAAGGATAAGTCATTACATAATAGCTTTATGCAATTTATTTATTTATAGGTTTCAACTAATCCTTATTTTGCAACAAACTTATTTCAGGAAGTTCCCACTTCCAGAAATAAGAGTCTGTATCATTCCCCTCACAGACTTTCAGAAAGCAGCAGGCGTCTCTTACGGCGGTAGTGGTTGACCAGCTGCTGTAAAGTGCTGAACTGTGTGCGTGACGTGATGTAAAATCCCCCGCTGTCCAGCTTCCTGATCTTGTAATGTTTGACATTTAGGCCCTTGACATTGTCGTAATCCAGGACGGAAAGACAGTAGGCACCTAAAAAACATGAAGAACAGATTTGAGGGATGAAGTGGTGAAGTGCTCTGGATGACATGGATGATTTCAGATCCGTAACTCTTGACTTGCAGATGTTTTTTTAATGGCTATTTTTGCAACTGTACCTTTAAGATTTCTTTTTGGTGCAGGTTACTGGAGTGTGAATTAGTGTGTAGAGTTTCCCTGCATGGTAAATTACACCATTTTGTTTCAAAACATCAAGGAATTTCCCATTTTCCGTAAGGGAAACCTTTAACACTGTGAAAAAATTCCACCTATTTCAACTTAAATTGAGTTGCTGCTTTCAATTTTTAAGTACAATCAATGTGTCATTTCAACTTAATTTATACTGAACTGACTTAAAATTGGGCTGAATCTCGCATAACTTATTTTGATGAGTTAAAGTAATGTAAAAACATAAGTTGCCATGACTTACTGATCATATAATTTTTTACAGTGCATGTAATGCCTGACATATGAAATAATTATTAAAAAAAAAAACATTTTTATGAACCTTTAGAAAAAAATTTAAATTTTTGACTACCATAATTGATACATCAATTTGTCGTCTCATATGGATGGAATATGGAGAAAAAAATGCTTAAATTATTAGCTTGTAATGTAAACCAATGAAATCTTACTTAAAATGCATACAAAATCACTTCTCTGTGTCTCACAATATTATATTTGATACTCATACATAATTATATTTTAACATGATTAAAATAAATGAATTAAGTAACCTTGTGTTGGTTCAGTCCAGAAAGTCTTCATCTTAAAATATTAATATAAAAGTTATTCTCACATTTACTTTATAAAAATCAGTAAAGTTAAGACAGCAAAAAAAAAAAGCATGTTTTTACAATTATACTATAAAGCCTTTTGTCTTTAACACAAAAGATATATCAGTAACCAAACAGTTAATGGACCCCATTGACTTCCATAGTATGGAAAAAATACCATGGAAGTCAATGGGGTCCATCAACTGATTCAAAATATCATATTTTGTGTCCAGCAGACGAAAGAAACTCAAACAACTCGAGAAAATGCTGATTTTTGGGTTAACGTAGAGCAGATTATTATTGCGTACAATGATCTGCGGAGGGCGCCGTCATCATTTCACACTTTCACTTGGGTGATTTATTCATTCCCTCTCTCTGTCACTTGCTCCCTCGTTCCCTCGGTGGTCTCTCAGTGCTGTCTCTTTGGGGTTTGACTCATCCTTCAGCCTCTCTCATACTTGTTTTCTCTCTCTCTGGGCAATCTCGGCCTCTCGGTGTGCGCCTGCTGACGGTATGAGCTGTGAGATATAGCTCACGGTTATAGGCACGGCGATGAGTTGACCTACTTCTTACTCTTCATCCCTGCAAGCACTTCTCTGACCTTCGTATTCCCCTCTTCATCCGGCTTGCATATGCACTCTTTACATATCATCTCAAATGAACATTGTTTGTGTAGAACTGAAGGTAAAAGGTCATATATGGAGTGTAGATCTTTACAATGTTCAGAGAGAGAGAGAAAAGATGGTTGGCAGAGGAGATGAGGAATACGAGCGTGACTGCATCTGACAAACTGACAACAGAAAAGGGGAATTCAACTGAACAAACACTTTGTTCTGATCTGCACTTTCAAATACTGAAACGCAACTTCTTCACTGTAAACACGTGCATGAGCAATTTCCTCCACAGCGGTGTTGGTTCGTTTCTTTAGTATGCAGTAGTTAGCTGCGGTCTCTGAATGTGAATGAGTGGTGTTCAAACAGCACTGTTGTTTGGGAGATGCTTTTATTTAAAAAGCAACTTTTTATCAGTTCCTCCATTCCCTCGGATGTTGAACTCATGACCTTGCGATTTCGTTCTCACACATTTTTCCATTTACCCTTCCAGTTTGACCTTTGAATCAACACTGTGTGACCAGACGGATGGAAAAAAAAGTATATATTCTACTACATATTCAACTATAAGCAGAATTAGAATTGAAAATTACAGTTTAACTAAAGTAAAAATGTTTAAATTTAATATATTGTTATTATTACTTTATTTTATTTATTTAAAAATTATAATTTTATTAATAAATAAATATATAAGTTAGAAATAACTTAATATTTTCTACAGTAATTTTAGTCAATAATACTATTATTAAATAAAACAAACTAAGTAATAAAAATAAAATAAATAGTATTTGAAAGCATTTAAGCAATAAATTATATATATACACACATAGAAAAAATAATAAATAAATCAATATTTTAAGTAATATTAATATTATTAATTTAATAAAATATTTTAATAATAATTAATAATAAATAAACTAAAACAAAAATAAATTATTATTTTCAATAACTTAAAATAAAAAAAACATAAATTACATTATAAATATACAATTATCTTATTATTAATTAAAACATAAGTTATACTTAACATATTAATAAAATGACTATAGATAATATAATAATAATAAAAAAATAAAAAAGAAAATAATAATAATAAAACATTTGTGTTTGTAGTGGGTAGTGTCCAATCACCTTTGGTCGTCTCACTCTCTCGGACCAGGAAAGTTCCTCTCCTGTTCTCCAGACTCAAGAGGAGTCGCTCCGAGTCCCTGCGTGTGATCTTTCCAAAGTACCATCTGAAGATGAGACAGAGGAAGAAAAGAAGAGGGAGAGGGTATTTAGAGAAAGTAATCACATGTAGCACTGTATTGGAGAAATGCAGCTGGCCAGAAATAAATAGACTTTATTTGTATATATATATATATATATAAAATGCTAGAAATAGAAATTATGCTAGAAAAATATATCATGGTATTATTTATGCCAGTATGCAGGCAGAAATACGATTCTTTTGTTCGTTCATGTACACTACCATTCAAACAATTACATTTTTTCAATGTTTTTGGAAGTAGTGTCTTCTGCTCACCAAGGCTGCATTTATTTGATCAAAAATACAGTAAAAACAGTAATATTGTGAAATATTGTTACAATTTAAATGAACTGTTTTCTATTTTCATATATTTTAAAATATAATTTATATCCTGTGATCAAAGCTGAATTTTCAGCATCATTACTCCAGTCACATGATCCTTCAGAAATCACTCTAATATGCTGATTTGCTTCTCAAGAATCATTCATAATCATTTTTGAAAACAGCTGTGCTGCTTCATATTCTTGTGGAAACCGTAATAATTTTTACATTGACATTTATCCATTTGGCAGACGCTTTTATCCAAAGAGTACAACATGCGATTCATCATTTTTCAGGATACTTTGATGAATAGAAAGTTTATTTTATTGGAAATAGAAATCTTTTTTAACATTATAAAAGTCTTTACTGCCACTTTTGATCAATTTAATGCATCCTTACTGAATAAAAGTATTCATAAAAAATCTTACTGACCCTAAAGATGTTTTGGGCCAAAAATTACAGCAGTTTTCATCTGAATTGTGAGATATTGAACATTGATTCATGCTACATTTCCATTCATGGGTCCAGTAACAGTAAAACGATGGTGTTTGGGATTCACGACTGATCCGGTGACATTTATGTCTATAAATCAGAGCAGTTTGTTGTTCGCCGCTCATGCGCAGCGCTCTCTCTGAGTCTTACCTTTTCTCCAGAGTCAATCTGAGATGACTGGCAAGGCAAGGGTGGAAAAATGAGTCATTATAGGTTTTTCAAAGGAGTGCCTGTGTGTATTTGTTTAATGCGGCAGTCGACTGAGCAACGGCGCAGGAAAAATTACGAGTTAACATATGAACGGGTCAGACAATAGATGGGGCAAACGTTGACGACTTTTACTCGTTCAAGAGGGAAAAGGTTTTTTCTTTGATGAGATGGTGGAGAGACTCATAATGACGGAGGACAAAGGAGCAACCATGAGGGGAAAAATGAAGGACTCAAAGGTCAGACCAGAAGGAGAGAGAGAGAGAGAGAGAGGGACAAGTGTGAATCATTTCGTTGGTAACGTCACGAGCTTCCAGAAGAAGAATAAAAAGCAATACTGGAACCGAACAAATTCTGTATCAGCACTCTGACAGTGTGATCATTCATGAACAAATCATTCTGTTGAGTCAGATTGATTCCAATCGAGAACAAGTGACTCTCATGAACTGGTTCTTCTTAATGATTCAGATCAAGCACTCATCGATGAATCACTGAATCAGTCAGTCTGGAGCTTCTTTTAAACTGAAATCTGCAACATCGACACTGTTTTTGAACTGAATCAACACTGAGTGGAATAGGATCATTTTGATAGTTGATTAGTTGGCCGATTATTTCTTCGATGAATCGATTAGTCGGATAAAAAGCCCAATTTTCTATTCTTTTAAATTGACAAAACACACTATTCTGCATCCTGCCCAATGCTGTCCTTCAAACAAACATGCCAACTGAATGCTATGAAAACATATAGTGAGATATGTGACATATGCAAAAGAGCTATACAGGACAGTTTAAATCCCTCCGTTAAAAATGAAGATAATAATAAAGATTAGAGCTGCACGAGTCTGGATAAAATGAGAATCGCGATTTTTTTGGTTTCAAATCGAGATCTGAATATACAACCAAACAAAATAACATGCAATTCATTAGAGGTTCTGACAAAATATAAGTTGCTGGAAAATGTTTGAATGAATTATGTAAAAAAATGGTTTTGAATGAATTCAATGACTCATTAATACATACTTGTTTCAAAGCGGATGAATCAGTGTTTTTGAACGAATCTTTTGAGTGAATGATTCAATGATCAAGTCGCCACCAAGTGGAATCAGATGTAATTGATACAACCGTTATTTGAGTTCATTTAAGTTCATTTCAAAAGCTAAAGCTATTGTAGACATCAGTGTTTATATACTAACTTTTAAACGTATATCTCAGTATTTCATTTGTAACACAGAAATAACTAATGCGTGGTTAAAAGACTCGTGCGAATCGTAAGATCATGTGGGTGCTTGAATCAAAATCGCGATCTTTTTATGATTAATCGTGCAGCTCTAATAAAGATTATAAAGAAAAACACAAAACTGAGTGTTAACAACAGCAACGCACATCCACTTTTGGCAGTCGTTTCTTTTGCGCTGAATATTAATCGTCTCTCTCTCTAATGCGTCCCGTGTGTGTGATGGGCGCTCATTCAATAAAGTCTGAAGTTTAACACGGACGAGCCTTTCGAGCCAAGTGTGTGAATACTTGCGTGAATTTCTAACACTTACAGATAAAGATATATCCGTACATATCACACATTAAACAGCACACTCATCTGTCAAAGCGCCTGACAGGTTAAGCCATGTTAAACATTTAGGCATTGACGCTAAAAATAAAGAATTCTCATGTGTTGGGCGGCTTGGATCACGTACCTTTCCCGCAGCAGCTCACTTTGTTTCTTCCACTATTTTTTAAGAGAATTAAATTTGACTGAGTGGCAGAGGTTTTTTTGTGTACAGTCAGCCGACATTCGTTGTCGATGACTTTCATTATCGATTTTAATCGATTAGTTGTTGGAACCCTAGAGCTACTTTAAAGCTGATTTACAGCAGAATTTGAGTTTGCCTCATATTTGATGAAGTTTGCACCACTGATTCTGTTATTTTCCTACTCATCACTGAAGCTGCTTTGAAATAATCGAAGTAAAACACTATTTTCTAAACCGATTTGTCTAACTATTGTTTTGTTTAGGAAAATAAACATTAATGGAGTCATTAAGGAACAAGAATCATGCTCAGGTGAATTGAGAGATCTGATTGGAATGGAGAGCAGATTGCATCACATCGAGTGGGAAAAAAAAACAAACATAGGAGACACACGAGGAGAACAGCAACAAAAAGAAGAGGAAGAGGATTTACTCTTCAGCCTGGATGGAATCAGATGGTGCCACATAATTGCTGGGAATGTATCCGTTCTCTCCTGTCGTCAGCGAACGAGCCAGCCACCAGTCACCCTCCCTAAGACAGCAGAAAACACACATAATACACACTCACATCAAACACATTTGGTGACACATTCATGATTTTCTTACCCGCCCAAAACATACACCCTGAGATTACATCTGTGGTGTTATTCCTGCTTTATCATCCCTGAAACGAGGCATTAGAATGCAGACGGAGCTCTTCTAAAGACATTAACTACCTGCGCCAAATTATACATAAATGAAATTGCATTTAAAGGGATAGTTCACCCAAAACTACACATTCTGTCATCATTTTCTCACCCTCGTGTTGTTCCAAAGCCATATGACTTACTCAAATGAATATATATTCTTATTTTCTTCTGTCCGAGTCATGCGCAATACAGCGTTTTCGACATCTCTAAAAAAAAATGTATATTTAGAAAAGTTGAAAAGCCTGTGTTGAGTGAAAATAATAAATAATCATAAGTTTCGGGTCAGAAAGCAAGTCTTTTATTCGAACCAAAAAAAGTGTTTTAAAAAAAAAGTAGAACAGTATAAATCATAATATTGTGAAATTCTATTACAATTTAACTGTTTCCTATAGAGCGATTTAGTGCCCGCCCCTTTTTTCAGTTCCGCAGATTTTCATTCATGTTTCCCATAGGGATTTTAAAATAGTCTGTGTTAAAGAGTTATGAGCCATGAACCAAACTGAGCAGCTATTTCAACACTATAATCTTTGATTTGAAGCAAAAAGTGAGGGAAAGAACTACAATCCCATGAAGCATTGCGAAAAGCATAAGTGAATTAAAAATAATGGAGATATATAAAACTACCCACTTACAAATCATGTATTAAAACAATATATTTTAAGCAGTGCTTCATGGGAGTGGTGGAGTTAACAACAGTTTTTTTTTTACTCTGATTGGTGGAATTTCTGTACAGCATCATGGGTAATGTAGTTTTTCACCAGGAATTCCACTGTTAAACAATTATTTTAAAAATAAGCTGAAACAATGTGAGCTGACGGCTTCAATATATGCAAAAACCATTGATTAAAGGTTTATAAGTTATTGTTTAAAATCAATTTCCTTATGGATTATATTGAGTTTTTACTCAATCCGGAACCCGACTGTTGGAATATCCAAATACATTTTTGATTCTTTAATGAATAGGAAGTTCAAAAGAACAGCATTTATTTGAAATCTTTTTTAACATCATAAATGTCTTTACTGTCATTTTTGATGAATTTAAAGCATCCGCGCTGAATAGAAGTATTAATTTCTTGCAAAAAAATAAAGCCTTATGATATATTTGAGATAGGACAGACTAAAATGTACGTTATTATTCACTGTTAGGGTATCACATCTACAGAATACTGAGGAATATAATGCACAACATTTAAGGGCTTTTTGTCTTTTTGGGGCATAAATTGGCACAATATGCTTTCATCATGCGTAAAAGAGCAGCGCAAACATTCATGAAAATATCTCCTTTTGAAAGGAAAAAAATCATATGGGATTGGAATGACTGGCTTGGAATGATCGTTTTTTTTTTGGTTGTAATTTTTGGGTGAATTATTCACTACAAAACTTGTAGATTTATCAAACAATGAGTCATACGTCTAGGTTGTCTCGGAGTCTTGATGGCTTTTTAATAATAGATGGTGTTTTAGAGCGAGCAGTGAGGTGTTAGACTGTGACTCACTCCCTAAGCTAAAGTAATAAGACTTTATCCATCGCCAAGACATGCTGACCCAACACAAACCTCCCCAGTTCTCTGAGCTACTGCTTTCTGTAGTTAAATGTAATTAAAACATAACCACACCAGTGAAAACAATGACATATATACACAGATGGGCACATATTCATATTCATACAACGCAAATATATTATTCATACGCAGGGTACCATTCAAAATTCATATGTTAATGAATTATTCATGTACAAAAGGGCATAAAAACAGTGATTCTGATAAGCATGGTTTATGAGAAGAGAAAACTGGATGAGGCCAACAATTTATGAAGAAAACGTTGATGGCTAACGCTAAGGCTGCATCCCAATTCTTAAGGTGCAGTCGCATTGGTGAAATTTTGCATGCCAAACAGACCCATTGTATATTATCAATAGCGTAGCAACTCATGAAGCACAGCTCAAACAGACGACACTTTCAAAACAAGCCGCTTTCTGTTGGCCAATTTGGAATCTCCATGCAGATTTCTTTCGCTCTCATGCTAAATTCCCAATTGCGCGGTTTCCTATTAATTTCGCCTGCAAAAATGTGACCGTACCTTAATGCAGTTCTTTAACTGTGCATCTAACTCATGAAAAGTATACTTTAACTTTAATATTTAATACCATTGAGCATATACTACAACATCAAATTGTCTCAAAATAGCATCCTTGCTAATAGCATCCATAAGTGTGTGCTTTGTGTAAGCTAATTTAACTAAATTAAATGCTAATCTTAACATTATTTCTTTAAGATCATTGAATGACCCCGTGAAATCAAGATTTATTGAATTTTATTGCGTTTTAGTCCAAGTCTGTTAGCTTTGAGGCGATTTATATGCTAGTGTAGCACAGTCTTAGCATAGCATATACGCATAAAAAAAACAGAAACAAAAAACAACTTTTAGTGTACATACACATTTAATCTTTCAATTCACTGGGCCTCATACAATTTGCCTCATGAAATCATCTATCAAATTAGAACTAGCAAGTTAGCTAAACATGGCCAAAATCCTTTAGTTCAGATTTTTATCGTTAATTTAGCTAAATGCTGAAGCTATCTTAACAATATTGTTTTTAATGATATTAATTATTGACCCCATGAAATCAAAATTTTATTACATTTCTATTAAAAGTCTATTAGCTTTGAAGCCATTTCTATGCTAGTATACTCTTAGCATAGCATATATGCACAAAAAAACCTATTAGCACAAATAAACATTTAATTTAGTCTTTCAATCTGTGGGGTATATAGATTTTTGTCCAATAAAATGATCTCTGGAATGAGAACTAGCAAATTAGCTAAACTGGAAACGTAACTAGTAGCCTTTAGTTTCCTTTTTGTTACTGTAAATTTAACTAAATGCTAATGGTTTCTTAACATTTCTTTTAAGTTCATTTAATCTTTCAATTCACAATTTTTTGTCTAATATAATCATCTATCAAATGAGAATGAGAACTAGCAAACATAGACAATAGCCTTTAGTTAAGATTTTCACTATGCTAACTTAGCTAAATGCTAAAGCTATGTTAACATTATCATTTTTAATGATATCAATTATTGACCCCATGAAATCAAAATTTGACTAAATTTTGGTCCAAGTCTGTTAGCTTGAAGGTCATCTATAAGCTAGTGTACTAGCATAGCATATATATGCTAAAACCCACACATATCGCACATACGCAGATTTAGTCTTTCAATCTGTGGGGTATATATAGATTTTTGTCTAATAAAATGATCTCTGGAATGAGAACTAGCAAATTAGCTAAACTGGAAACGTAACTAGTAGCCTTTAGTTTCCTTTTTGTTACTGTAAATTTAACTAAATGCTAATGGTATCTTAACATTTCTTTTAAGTTCATTTAATCATTTAACGACCCCATGAAATCAAAATTTTATTACATTTCTATTAAAAGTCTATTAGCTTTGAAGCCATTTCTATGCTAGTATACTCTTAGCATAGCATATATGCACAAAAAAACCTATTAGCACAAATAAACATTTAATCTTTCAATTCACAATTTTTTGTCTAATATAATCATCTATCAAATGAGAATGAGAACTAGCAAACATAGCCAATAGCCTTTAGTTAAGATTTTTACTATGCTAACTTAGCTAAATGCTAAAGCTATGTTAACATTATCATTTTTAATGATATCAATTATTGACCCCATGAAATGAAAATTTGACTAAATGTTAGTCCAAGTCTGTTAGCTTGAAGGTCATCTATAAGCTAGTGCACTAGCATAGCATATATATGCTAAAACCCGCACATATCGCACATACGCAGATTTAGTCTTTCAATCTGTGGGGTATATATAGATTTTTGTCCAATAAAATGATCTCTGGAATGAGAACTAGCAAATTAGCTAAACTGGAAACGTAACTAGTAGCCTTTAGTTTACATTTTGTTACTGTAAATTTAACTAAATGCTAATGGTATCTTAACATTTCTTTTAAGTTCATTTAATCTTTCAATTCACAATTTTTTGTCTAATATAATCATCTATCAAATGAGAATGAGAACTAGCAAACATAGCCAATAGCCTTTAGTTAAGATTTTCACAATGCTATCTTAGCTAAATGCTAAAGCTATGTTAACATTATCATTTTTAATGATATCAATTATTGACCCCATGAAATGAAAATTTGACTAAATTTTGGTCCAAGTCTGTTAGCTTGACGGTCATCTATAAGCTAGTGTACTAGCATAGCATATATATGCTAAAACCCACACATATCGCACATACGCAGATTTAGTCTTTCAATTTGTGGGGCATAAACAGATTTTTATCCAATAAAATGATCTCTGGAATGAGAATGAGAACTAGCAAGTTAGCTAAGCTGAAAATGCAGCCTTTAATGTACATTTTTTTTATTGTTAATTTAGCTAAACGCTAATGCCATCTTAACATTATTGCTTTTAGATTCATTTAATGAAATCAAAATCTGACTTTAACGGGTTTTAATGCAAGTCTATTTGACTTTATATTTAGTTTATATTTCACTATTTAAAAAAAAAAAAAGAGTCATGTAGTTCCTGTTTTAACAGGAAATACGTCAACGTCGGATAGAAAATGTAATATTTGACTTTTTTTTTTTCATATTTCAATGATTTTGGATGCACTCGGCTAATATAGCGCAGTATAAAATGTAGATGAAAATTGGCATGTAGCCTAAACAAATCGACGATACACTAAAGGACCAACCACAGAGTCAATGTGAAGGACAAATGTAGTGAGCCAGTTATGAGGAGATGTGACACTATTTCTGGACCACTTCTACAGTCTCTAGAAAGTCAGGACAAATCTCAGGTGGACAAGCAAATGGTGAAATGACACACATACACAAACACACACACACACACAAAATGGACATTGAAAGCTGAAAGCAAGAGCAACTTTACCAACCTGGGGTTCAACTTTCTCCTACATAAACGAGCGAGAGCGTGTAGAGGAAAAACACAGAGGAGACGTGAAGTGTTTGGACATTAAAAGCAAACAGCAGAAGGTACAAACATCCCACAAGCCTCAAAAAACTGATTGAAGGTCAACCGCGGCAATGACGCACTGAAAACACAGCACTTATCCTGCGCTTATCACTGTGAAGTACTAAAATATGGAAAACAATTACTGTAATGTGCATTTGATTATCTCTAAATGTGTACTGACACATGACTCAGAAGGTCCCAGCATAAGCCGGAGCAGCTTGGTGATTTCATTAAAAAGCTGATTACTCTTATCAGTGGCTTCTGGGATGGGTCATGGGCAGCGGTGGGAATTGGTTACAGGGTGAATATTGTAAAAACATGTCCAGGTTTTTTTTTTTTTTTTTTTTACCTCCAACTACCACACTATTTTGGTAAACTGGTTTATTGTTTTTAAAAAATTAATAATTTTGGATTTTTTTTGGAATAAAAACCTACATGTTATAATGATTCTGCTGCTTAAGTTTCATAAACCTCAAGTACACAGGAAATATGCTTCATTTTGAGTCTGATATGACTGAAAGTGATTACCCCAGTTTATTAAGTGAATCATATGCTAATTTGGATTAAATTAATACAGTGAATGATTCATCAGACTGATTCAGACTGAAAATCGTATATCGTGCAATTCATTAAAACATGGCTCATAAGAGTCATACTTTCATATATAAATTAATTTGATATAAAAAATGTTTTTTGCAAGTGTGCATTTAATTGATTAAAAGTGACAGTAAAGACCATTAAAATGCTACAAAATATTTCTGTTTCAAATAAATGCTGTTCTTTTGAACTCTCTATTAATCAAAAAATGTATCACGATTTCCACAAATATATGAAACTGTTTTCAACATTGATAATAATACTAATAATAATAATAATCATAAATGTTTCTTGAGCATCAAATCAGCATATCATAATGATTTCTGAAGGATCATGTGACACTGAAGACTGGAGTAATGATGCTGAAAATTCAGCTTTGCATCACAGAAATAAATTACATTTTAAAATAAATTACAATAGAAAACAGTTACATTAAATTGTAATAATATTTCAAAATATTAATGTTTTTACTGCATTTTAGATTAAATAAATGCAGCCTTGGTGAACAAAATATATATATATATATATATATAGAGAGAGAGAGAGAGAGAGATTTTTTTTGTTCACCAAGGCTGTATTTATTTAATATATATATATAATAATATATATATTTTTTTTAAAGGAAGTGTATATTCAGGATGATGATTTTTTTTCTTAATTTATGCTAAATTTAATATTTTCCCACAAAATTCTCCTTACTGTAAACGGTCCAGCAGTTTTACTTCCGATTCCTTTTTTGTAATCCCCATTATTCTCAATGATTTGATTCTAGTTTGACTAAATGATAGGCAGTTCAAAGACAACTTATTGTCTTTATAAAGATGACAATTTGGGAAGGAAAATTGCTTAGATGTTATGAAAATAACATCTCAAATGTAAACAATTCTTAATGTGACTACTGCTTCATTTTCTTTTAGCAAAACAATTTTTTATTATTCTGGATTGAAATATGACCTGGACATGGTCTGTTTCGAAGGATTCACCCATATTCGACACTGTGCTCGGCCTGACATAAATAGAAAATCCCCAGGTCCGCTTTGTGCTGAAAGCAGAGGATGTTACTGAGAGCGTTTTTTTTCTCTCTCTCTCTTAACGGTAGCGCTGTATACTGGAATAAGGAAGTGAACCGCAGGTGTAGAAAGGAAGGAAAATGCTCCCTTTGGTCTGGGAGGGGAAGTGGAGGTAAAGACGTGCAGCTGAGCTTTTTTGTGCACAGGAAGACCAAAAAAGGAATCCAGAGAACAAAAAGCCGTCATCTCCCACAAATACAGCGCCTTCAGAGGGAGCCAGTTCCTATGGTTACCGGAGAGGAAGAGGGGGGGCCTACGTGTGTTTGGGGGGGGATTCAGCAGCCAGAACAGCCAGAGCCCAGACAGATGAGAGACATGAGTGTGTGTGTGTGTGTGTGTGATGTCTGCCTCAATGGGTGTGTCTATCGCCCCCCGGAGCCCTGTTATTTTTGTGCGAGTATGTTTGTGCATTTCCCCCTTACGTGTTATTGACAATCTGGAGTCGTTCTCCTTTCCTGAATGACAAATCGGAGGCGGTTCGTGACTCGTAATCATACAAAGCCACAAATGTGGTCACGCCGCCTATGGAAAAGTACAAGAGACAAACATAGACTGTTATAGTGATGCATTCAATTAAAAAAAAAACTTCAGCAGGGAAATTTCATTAATGTAAGTAAATAACGCAATGTTGGGTTGCCAATGGAAATAGGCACCCAAAAATAGTCTGCAGACTTTTGACTATCAGTATAAAGACTGCGGTGACTAAGGCTGCATTTAAGTGAAACCAATAATGTTTTTTTTTTTTTTTTTTTTCTTCCTCCAATATGACACAGATCGGATATGTCCGGAAGCTTGTTTCCACCATTGAATAAAGAATTAAAAAAAGGTATAATTCGCAATATAATTATCTCGCAATTCTGACTTTTTTCCACTCGCAATTGCATGTTATGAAGTCAGAATTGTGGAGGGAAAAAAGTCAGAATTGTGAAATATAAACTCACAATTGATCGTTCGCGAAGGCCCACCTCCTTTAGTTACTGTTGCTATGTCCGACGAGCCATCCGCTCTCACGCCACACATCATGTTCTCATGCCGTGAAAAATACATCACAGAGCAAAGAGGACACTGACAACACGTCGACAGACATATGAAACGGTTTCGTATTTAAAATAGTCATTTTTTATAGAAGTTTAATCAATAAATAGCGTATAGTGTGTCTTTAATGTGTGGTGACAGATCGCTGTCGCTCCTCGTGAAGCGATCATCTCTTCATACTAGTTCATTTATAGCATCAAATAAACATGAACATCAGAAGGAATGTTGTTTCAAGCGCGGAAAGACGTGAGGACACACAAGTTCACCAACGTTAATCTACTAACTGCTTTGTCGGACAAAATAGCGGATTCTGAGTTATGATTGGTCAGATCGCCTGTCAATCAAATTCCCAGCGAAGGGTCAATTGTGAGAAGTAAAGTAAGAACTGCGAGATAAAAAGTTGCAATGACCTTTTTTATTTTTTTTTTGTGGCGGAAACAAGCTTCCATAGATATGACTCACAAATGTGAAAGCAGGAAAAAAAGAAATCTTGGCTTTGTCATCCTGAAATATGGTCATGATATGTCTTCCTACATGGTGGTTTAAGAAAGAAACGTTACACACTACATATTTAAGGGTAAAAAGAAATGTCGCCAAACATAAAAAACATGCTAGAAACATAATAATTAGTGTAATAATGATTTTGGCCGTATCACATCACAATATTTAATTTAAAGATGGTAAAATAAACATGAACAACGATAGTTGAAATTCCATTTATATTTATTTAGCCTAACATTAACTAAATTAGAAATAGTTTGAAAATTAATCAATATGAAAAACTTCATAATAAAATAAATGTGTAAAATAAACTTATTTTTCACAAATAAAGAAATTGTTAAATGTTCAATGAATCAAAACTAGCTATTTAATGGACAAACTGCAGTTTTCCCAGCAGAAATTGCTTATTATATCATGCTTTCATGTTGACTGACAAAACCTGTGCATCTTGACTCTCCGAGATCGCCAGCCAATCAGAATGGAGCTTGGGAGTGAGGAAAATCCCTTGCTATTTTTAAGTATGCATCAGATTGATGTGCAAAGCACTAAAAACAGTAACTGTGACTCTCATTCATGAGATTTAGACTCATTGCATTAAAAACTGAACGCACCAGCTATAACTGTATACATGATGAGCCAAATTTACGTAGACGATAGGTGAGGAAAAGCGCTATATGTTTATCCTGCACAACAGTTGTGCAACCGTTTAGTCAATTCACCGCTCAGACTTCTTTGCCCACATCCTTTGTGATTCATTACGGTTCTGCTTTTGGTGACTTTCAGTATTAAAGTGTTACAGAGGATCACGATCAGACCGAGGTGCGTTACCTGCCAGCATGCCGCCCCTTTGAGGAGATGTGATGCTGTTGGGAGTGGAGATCACTCCTCCGAACAGCGCCTGCTCTGCGTTGATGATGGGCTGGGTGCCGCGTCTGGTACCGTCCACCGGCGGACTTCGGTTGGGCGTGAAGGATGACTGGTTGGGACTAGAGTGGTGTCCTCCGGAGCCATCGTCCAGACTCCGGGAGCGCTGGCCGAGCTCTTTGGGTTTACTCTTGGCTCCGCCCATAGCCTAGGCCTGAAAAGAGACAGTTAAATATGTCATTCAGCTCATGCTTCCACCTCGTAGCACACTTAATACTACAGTAATATAAAATTCAAAATAGAAATTAAATGTATAGACCAATCCAGAGCAGACGTGACAAGGAAAATGGGCAAAGTCCACAGAATAAGAGGATATCAGAATTGACCCTTCGCAAACAGTTTGATTGACAGGCGATCTGACCAATCATAACCCCGAATCCGCCAAAAACAACATGATTCAGGTACAAACTGTAAACTTTTAATATCAATATTTGTCTAATATTCCAAACAAATATATCTGAAGATATGAATTCATGAAAAGGTTTTTTAACCATTTTTAAAAAAAAAAAAAAAATGTTTTGTTTTGAGAAAATTTGAAAATAAACAGTACATTTAAATACATTTTTTAAACTTTTTTTTCTTAGAACATCATAACTGAACAATTAAATGTAGCTGTATAGTGAAAATATGTACTTTTCCTAAGTTGGCTGTTTTGTAAACTCATTTCATAAAGTCAAGAAGTTTCTTCTCACATGATGAGCAGCAACTTCACACACATGCTGCTGGTTAAAACGTTTTTCTGTATTGAAATAAGTGTGGAAAACCTCATTTTTTAGCTTCATAAGGTAGCAAAAAATAAAATATAACCAAGAAATGTTATTATTTTGGGTCAGTTGTTTTAGAGCGTTAAAATACGTCAAATTGACCCGGCGAACATCACGAACGTTACAGTAATTTTGTTCAAAAAACACCAGCATGTTGAAACTTTGCATTAATGTTCATGATGATAAATGAGAAAAAGTCACAAAATATCAAGAAAAAAAAAAAAAAAACAGTATTTCCAACAACTAGAAAATCTAAATGGGTCAAATTGACCGCAACATAACACAAGGGTTAAAACATGAATTTGATGTAAACGATAAGTCATAAAGCATGAAAAAATGTTTAAACTTATAAAATTTACATAGAAAATGTTTAAAAATAACATTTTTATCTCACAATTGTGACTTTTTTCTTGCATGTGCTGTTTATATCTCGCAGTTCCGACTTTATATCGCAAATGTGAGTTTACATCACAATTCTGAGGAACAAAAGTCCGACTAACGAGTATATCTCCCAATTCTGTTTTTAATTCGCGAGCAAAAAGTCAGAATTGTAAGTTATAAACTTGAAATTAACCTTTTTTTTATTCTTTTATTCTTCTGCTACTCCGCTCCCCAAAAAATGTCATTGCTGTTTAATATATATATATATAGATATATGTTCAGAAAAATAACTTTCATCCAATTTGTAACATTAAAACACATCAAACGAATATTTGACCCCCTCTTTTCCAGCGCTGTCACTAGAGACCGGCCTGTTTTCATGATTTATGCATGAACTTCCTGAATAATTAACCAACTATGCATGCAAGCAATATTCTGTTATTCCTTAAGTAACACAAATAAACAGCGATACCGACGCGCTGAAATCTCTTCATACAGAGAGAGATATTCAGAATTAAAACATAATCTCATCAGTGCATATGAAAGTGACACACTTCAATCAATTCAGGTCATTTTAACAAACTAAATTTTTACATTTTCTTTAAATAGAGCATTGCTATATGGTTGCTAGGGTGTTCTGGATCATTTCAAAGTGTGTTTTTAGAAGAAATGAGAATCAATGAGAGGAAAAACATGGGCGGGGCTTGATTTTATTCATCACAAATTGGTGATTAGACCTTGAAAACTGAGATGCTTCACATGAAGAGTAATTGATTGGATTCTGATGAAACATTGCAAAGACAACATGCACTGATGAGTCTCAATAACACCAGGAATGTATATTAAAAATAGGCCGCAAAATGTACTTCTGCTTGCCGTCAGGGGCTCTGCATAATAAAATGTCCGAGATTCCTAAAAACGAGTGGATAAAAAATTAAAGAATGCCTCATTTTACAGACACATTTGATCAAAGCGAAGCTTTACAGAAACCAAATGGCCGCAGTTTGTGAGAGGTTGTGTTTAGTGCACTTTAACCTCACTTTAGCCGAGTACGGGAACGCTCAGCTGTTTCCTCTCACATACCAGTGACAGCCGCTGCAATACGATCCTCCCGGACCCCCCAACACACACACACACACATTCTTCCACATGTCACACTGTCTGTCTGCCAGCACAGACGCACACATTCTTTGAGGGACAGACAGAGACGCTTTCCCATCCACCCACACAAACCTCTCTCCACACACACACTTCTTTACAGTCCTGAGCTCTCTGTAAACGTTCCTCGCCCGCCCAGAACAAGCCCCCGCTTGCCCACGGGATGATAAATTCTCCACAAGCAAAGTCTCTTTTCCTAGAAACCCCGGAGGACTGGAAGCTCATGGCGAAGAGTCTCTTAGAGGAGCTGTTACAGACCCGGTGGAGTGGAACTAATCTCAGCCGAGCGGTGTGAATGTGAGGTCAGGGAGCGGCCGAGGGCCCTGGAGCCCTGCAGGAGCGGTGCCGTCACAGAGGAGCTTTTACTAGAGACCTGCGCGCTTCAGGTTCACCGGCAGTGCCATGAACCGTACAGTCACAAGACTGGAGTTCTGGAGAAGAGTGCGCAGATTTGTGCTCTATACTGCACTGACAGTAGAACTATAGGACATTTTTTTGAGATTTTTTGTGACAGAAACTACATGACATAAAATACTGCATATAGAATTTACAAACAAATTCTAATGCAAAGATGCAGCTTTTTCCTCACTACTTGTAAAAAATGCTTCCGAATGAATTGTACAGCATCAAAACAAAGCGAAAAGAAAAACAGATGACAGACAAAACAAAAAGCAAAACTACTTATACAAAAAAATCAAAAACCAAAAAATAAACTAAAAGACAAAAAAGCATCAAACAAAATCAAAACAAAAAAAATTTATAAAGAGAAAATTAAAACAAAAAGAACACACAAAATAACAAAAGAAAAAGAAAAGAAACGAAAAAACCTAAAAAATAAAACCAAAATACAAGTATAAAATATTATATATATATATATATATATAAATAAAATCAGAAAAATAAAAGGAATATAAAATAAAATAAAATAAAATAAAATCCCCAGCCAAGATGTAATAACATTTTACATCTGTCGCATTGGGTCAGACAGAGTTAATATGAATGTTCATAAAGATTTCATTCAATTACAGTATTTGTCATCAATAAACCTTTAATATATCTGGATAGTTTCGCTTTAAAAACATCCTCTTTTATAAACCAGTCAGGCCTTATTCCTGCAAAAAAAATGCAATCTGTGTTAGCAAAAGGTTGAAACGTATGGTAGTTTTGAGTCCCAGTAAGAGCAGGAAACAACAGCTCATTAGTATGTCCTCAACCATATGGGCTCCAGATTACATAAATGTGTCATTTCTGGGTGCTACTGTCCCCGTGTACACCATTCAGCTTCAAGGGAAAACTCAATCCTGCAACAACAACTATGTCTCGTTAGTCCAATTAATGGAGCTCTAACGGTAAGTAGCAGGGTGAATTTACTGACACGTCTGACATCACTGAACCACAATGAGATGAATCAGGGTGAACTCTGGGTAATCAAAGAGCAACTCATGCCTCACTAATGTCCCGCCACAATAAAAACTGTCATTACAAGCAAAGGCCCAGCCATTACATTAAAGGCAAATCTAATTTGCCACACGAGGTGTGAATGTTTGGCTCCGATCGATCCATGGCAACGGCCGCAGTCGTGTCCGGGAATGACCTTATTGAGGTTCAGAGAGCGACGAAAGATCATCGGAAGAAGTTCTGACGTTACGTAAAGCATCATTGATCTATGGTAAACAACAACTGGAAACAGGACGTTCATTCATTCATTGAATTCAGAGGCTTATGAAGTCTGGCTGACAGATAATGTCATTATAGGAACAAATGAATCATTGAAAGGGCAACATTGAAACACCACAACAACGAAACTCACAGAAAGGTTAATAAAATTTTTCTGAAGAACGATTAGTGCATGCCAAGGCATAGCTTTAAGGTTGTTAGGGTGGTCCAAGTGGGGAAAAAGCCCAACCATTAGTGCGAATGCTTAAAAGTGTAATAAAGGTATAATTGTTATTAATAAACCAAGCAATATTGCTAATAAAGTTTGACAATTCCAAAATACAGCATCCAAATTTTTCAGAAATCTGATGAAAGATGAGCAGGCATGCTTTTTGCTGGAGATTGCTTAAACCTCAAATATGTCTCGAATACTTTTAAATCTGAGATTAGACCAGGGAATTATCCAATTTAATCCGAACACAAATTAGGAGCTGGTTTCAATCCCACTGCGCCCAGGACAGGATGTTTGATTTCTGTGGTGCACCAATTAAAGGACTGGATAAAACAAACTTGCATTTAACTTCGCCTCTGGCAAACTAAACCACATCTCATATTGTTTAGCTGTATGTAAATTGGTAGCTATTGTCGTCCCATTACTAAAATGACAAAAATCCCTTGATATAGCACGTTTAAGCTGTGTGTTCAACCTTGAATAAGCACAGGATGAAATCTCACACAATTTGAAGGTATAGTAGAAATATTAACGCTCTGGTACTGTTGAAAAATGACTTTTTTTTTCCCTTCAACGTAATGAATGTACTATATTTTGGTTTGATTATAAGGGGATTTTATGGTACTAAAGTATATTTATGCAGTAGTTATAATCCATTTTTCACTTTTTGAGCATGGAACTGATAATGAAACCTATAAACTGTCATAAATCTTGAATGCTTCGGAGCACAGACTTAAAAATACACAAAAATACCATTTAAAATTTTATATGAAATACATATTTTTCCAAAACATGTTTAACTCATTCGAACACATAAATCTAAACAAGCGTTGCGGTTGATATCTCACAAAATGAGCTTTCAGTAAGAATTTGTTTGCGCGCAGAACCAAAAGTTTCCAATAGATGAAATTAGTCTGCTGTTCATTTCCACTCATTTTTTTAACCACGAATGACACAAGTGTGACAATTTTTTTTTTCAGGACCATTTAAAATCGTGTCCATGATTGTGTACGTGTGTGTTTAGAAAGTGCCAGAACAATTCTTAAAAAATTTTCGGGTCAAAAATGACTGAACAGCATTCATTCAATATATTAACCACATTTTCCCCAAATGTTTATAGATGGGTCAGATATATATATATATATATATATATATATATATATATATATATATTATATACACACACACACACACACACACACACACACACACGCCACACTTAAATTAAATTATCATTACAAAGTGTGTGTACATCTATATTTTTGTGGGAAAAGCCTAAATCAAACACACCATGGCTGACTCTCATCTGTGAGTGGGGAAAGTCTCATGTTATATGTGGAAACGGGGTGAGAGGCTGTTATCTAACAGCTGAGGAGATTCCGACAGATCGGATGAACCGGAGACGCCCCATCCCCCTCAGCATTACGGAGACAGGCTCTGATTTCTAAGGGAAGGCAGAGGATTGATTCTTGAGCAGTGTGAGAGACAGATGGCTCAAAGTGTTGTACAGCTAGCAGAGGGGGTCAGTATGTGGGGGTGGAGGGTCGATATTCCCCCTCCAGCCTTGTCTGTGTACTGAAGATCAGTAGGGGAGTTTAGCCTAGCCCATTTCAGCCGTGGCTGGCTGGTACAAGCACATACTGTACAGTTATACACAACCACAAACACACGTAAAGGCACAGAGACATGACTGGTAACAGATTCAGGCCTACAAAAGAAGTCTACATGCCTGGACGTGTGCTTCACACACACACATACTTCATGGCTTTTTTTATTTACTGTTGATTCTAAAGTGGATTCACAAGATGTAATATAAGTGTCTCTAGAATGTGTCTGAAGTTTCAGCTCAAAATCCCCCACAGATAATTTATTATAGCTTGTCAAATTTGCCCTTATTTGGATGTGAGCAAAAAGGTGCCGTTTTTATGTGTCCCTTTAAATGCAAATGAGCTGCTGCTCCCCGCCCCCTTTCCAGAAGAGCTTTAACAGCTCACGCTTCGGTTGCTCAACAACAACAAAGCTGGAGAATCTCACGCAGACAATATAGTAACATGTTCAGCCTTACATTGTTCAAACCGAAGTCGACACTGATGTTATAACAAGATCCCCTTCCTACATTCCTAGAGGAGTGAAATCTAAGCAGCTTGTTTTTTTCACATGCTTACAGAGAAAGGCTTACAAAAACAAAGTAGAAGGTTGTCCTTTTCATTGTTTTCTGAGCTGATATTTAAATATATTTGATATTGGGTTAGTAAAATGTATATATAATTTATCTTCCTGTTTACTGAGACTCATTATTTTTCAGTCATAGGTACAAAAAAGCTCAAGTAAGCTCAGCTGAGGATCCTTCAGTTGCAGAAAACAAAAGCGTCCATTGTTCTCAAGCCGTCAAGCCTTGCAATCTGGAGTGTGTGATACTGCAACTATTCACTCGTCTGTTGCTATGCAGCCAGTGATTATTCCTCTTTTTAAAAGGTCCTGTCTGACAAATCAGAACCAAAAGCATCGCTAAATTACACAAAAACATCCATGTCCTCCAAAACACCTGCAGAAACATGAAACGTCACACACATTCCCACACATTCAGACGGTGTTAGCTGTCAGCGAACGTGTGAACGTTCTCTCCCGGACCTCTTGAGGATGAGGAAAACACCTGCAGACAGCGAGCGAGGGAGAGTCCGACCCGTGATGAAAGGCTTCGGATTCGCTTAATTATGCAGGAAGAAAGCCAGAGGATCATGAATCCCACATACTTCCCAGGAGTTTGAGCGAAACAGGAATTACAACTCAGTTTTTTTTCTGTTGACCCATCTTGCTCCATCATGAGATCTTATTCTCCTTTCTTTTATCGGATAAAGAGCTTTTGCTTGAACTCTTAATCTGCCTGCAGAGGCGGTGATTTGTGATGCAACAGAGTGAAGCGTGATAAAAACATGTTCATATAATAATTTGGGCAAAAATAACTAAAACCAATGGATTTCCTATTTATTGTGCTTCACGGCATCACAATGCCATTTCGATTTTATAGATTGATTTAGTGCAGATCATAGTCAAAGTTTGATCAAAAGCAGCAAAGCATAAGGTTGTAGCTTTTAGTATTATTTATTCACTATTATAGCAATTGTTAATATTTTGAACTAGCTTTTATTATGTTTTCATTTGAATTTTAGTTTAAGACAATTTTATTAATGTTTTATTCCAGTTATTTGCCAAAGCAACATTACTTTAGTTTATTTTTCCATCTAATATTTCTAGTTTATCTTTCATTTCGATTTCATTTCTAACAGTTTTAGTTAAAGAGACTAGTTTAAGAAAATAAAAGTTATTTTCTCCTAAAAGAAAGAACTGATTTTGAACAGTTGACCCTCTGCAGAAAATTTGATTGACAGGCGATCTGACCAATCATTTTAGTAGTTAGTAGATTAACATTGGTGAACTTGAAAAATTGTGCGTACTCGCGTCTTTCCGCGCTTGAAACAACATTCCTTCTGATGTTCATTCATGTTTATTTGATGCTATAAATGAACTAGTATGAAGAGATGATCAGTTCACAAGCCGCTAGAAGGAGCTACAGCGACAACTTTGCTTCATATCAAAAGTAACCCGCTCTGTCTTGTCTGTCGACACATTGTCAGTGTCCTCTTTGTTCCACGATGTATTTTCCATGATGTGTGGCGTGAGAGCGCATGGCTTGTCGGACATAGCAACAGTACCTAAAGGGGGCGGGTCTTTGCGAAGGGTGAATTCCAATTCCACCACCTGTTACATACTTACATGTAACAAATTTTCATAATCCCAGCCTGTGTTCTTCATTGGCTGTCCTCAAACAACATCTACTTTGCCCCACCCTCAAATACTGTAGTTGTAACCGAGACTGGAAGAGTTTGGTTTGTGTCGTCGACAAGTCGGTGTTTTCAGCGCTGCAAATTCAATTTACACTCACTTCAAAAGGATGAGGACTCGTGCTGGAATACGGTAAAACCGACTTCATCTTTACTGTTCGTTTCACTGTGAGGAAGATCTGGAGCTGAAATTCAGATATGGTTATGTGCGTTTTGTTTCTGACACAAGCTGTAGGCGGTCGACCAATCACAACAGACTGGGATTAGGGATTTATAGAGAGTGAATGAGACTCTGTGCAATGGGTATTATGAGAAATTAAAGCATTTTTGATGCATTTAAACCTGTAGTAGGAGACTAAAAACCATCATTTTTTTGAAATACTGAAATTTAGTCATAGCAATGGAATTTTGAATAATGAATCGTTGGAAATGAAGGTCTCAACTTTCTACACCACAATTCTGTTATTTTACCTTTACAACTTTTAACACAAGCGGTATTTTTCTCCCCTTTCCCATCACTGTCGGGCCAACAGGTGCCAGACGGCCAAAGATATCCATCTTGTTATTCCTACATTTGCATGGTCAACATCAAACGTTTCATTAACAGTGGATAAGCTCCTTTGGTACGAGTTGTACAACAGCGTCTAAGCCAGAGAAAACATTCGGATGAAAGTGTTTAATTCACTTGCAGAGAAAAGTCGAACTGGAAAAGCACCTGAAACCACACTAGGGCAGAGCAGCAGCGGTGTGAGGGGGGAAATAAAAACTCTCCCTCCAGTTCAGCAGCTGAGGTTTTGTCATGTTATGCAGAGCTTTCCAAGGTCTCGCAGCCACATCATACGATTAGCCTTTTTATATACCGTGATCAATGTGCCGAACTAGAACAAAATTAAATAAAATAGTTTCTCTAATCACACTTGCAGTAAATATGAACTGCTTTCAAGTCTTATTGTAAATCTTAGTGTCAGAAGAATATGACTATAAATATAAAATGATCATTTAAATATTTAAAAAGATATACACTACCATTCAAAAGTTTGGGGTCGGTAAAATTTACCGTATGCTCACCAAGGCTGCATTTATTTGAACACAGTAAAAATACAGTAATACTGTTGAATTTTTTTTTTACAGTTTTATTTTAGTGTATTTAATACGTTGAAATCATTTGTTTAATATTTTTGTGGAAACTAACTTGTTACAGTATTCTTTAATGAACAGAAAGTTCAAAAGAACAGCATTTATTTGAAATAGAAAACCATTAAATACCTTTAATGCCATTTATGATCAATTTAATGCATCCTTACTGAATAAAAGTAGAAAAAATAGCAAGTAAATAATACAATATTAAAAATAATCACACCACTAGTGTATGCGATACAAATATAAAATATTTTAACTATTCTCCATGTCAACAATCCTTATAGATGTGGATATGAAGATTTGGAGTTTGGGTATATTTTATATTTATATGCTTATTGTATTTACTTAAATGAACGTCGGACGCTTTACCACGTTATACAGCATACCAATCGAGCTCTAATCTTAACGCTTGCTCTGGAGCGAGATTATCAACATTCATTCTGTAATCACTACGCCATGATAACATTCCATCTGGGACTCGAATCCAACCAAGACAAATTCCAAGACCGGACTGTAGAAATTACATGACAAGCAGTCTAAACTGTGATTTCCAGTGTTGCCAGTTGAGGTGCCACTATCATGAACTCTCAACAGTCAGTTTTCCGTCACAGGTAATGGAGGTCACGGAGGAGAGTCTTCTGAATAAGTTCATTGATGTTGACATGTTTACAGCTCGCTACGTCAACAACAATACATCAAGTAACTTTATGGCCTACTTCAATACAGATGTTTCTGTCCACCACAGTAATGCAACATTATGTGTTAAGTATTAACATAGGGAGCTAAAGAATGTAATGTTCGCGTAGATGTTTCTCGCACGTTCCCCTTCCCGAACATTATCTTATTGCCATTCAAATTTAGAAAGTTAACAGACATCCAAGCCTTCAGGTCAGCGAGACGGGCAACAAGTATAAAGATTTCTTGGACCGTTTCAGGAGCAAATAAATCGGCCATGCACATAACCACGAAAACACGCATCATGTTTCCTGAGTATTGATCCCAGAGAATGTGTATGAAGAGAAAAGCATAGGACCAAGAACAGAGCCTTGAGGAACTCCACACATAAGTGGGGCTGAACTTTAGAAAAAAAAACTCCTCAATCAAAGTGAGGACATTCCTTAGGTGTAATTGTTTTTATACTGTACAAACTGTACATTTTCCCCCAATACACTAACCCTACTCCTAAACCTACCCATCACAGAAAACATTCTGCATTTTTACATTTTTAATAAAACATTGTTTAGTATGTTTTTAAAGCTATTTGATATATGAGGACTCATGTAATGTCCTCATACTTCATGTTTATGTCGTAATACCAGTGTAATACCCATGTCAATATACCAATTTGTGTCCTTATAATTCACAAAAATGCACGTACACACACCATTGTTTGTCTTGCTTTCCTTCACTGTGATTTTGTCAAGAACGACATTCCTGTCCAAAAACATAGCCCTAACCCCATCTCTACCCCTAAACCTAACCCTAATGTTAAGCTTAGACTTAACATTAACTGTAAACCTATCCCTCAAATCTGATTGGTTGATTGAAATGTTGCTCCAGAACCAAGATGGATGTTGATCCAGGAACAGGTTGGTGATCTAGGAAGCTCAGGTTCCATGTTTACATAACTCCCCTTTTCTTTGAGCATGCTTCCCCGTTACTGACAGTTCAGTAAATCATTACACAGGGTTTACAATGCTGCATGTGCACTACCTGCATAAACCTGATCATTACCCCCTCAAAAACAAGAGAATATTTCACGGTTGATCCTGACATATTAAGCAATACGTATCGACAGGAAGTCAAAAAGCTAGTTTCATCTGAAGAGCTCTAAATGTAAACACACCCCACACACTGCCAAGATCTGACTCCTAGACTCGTCCGGTCAGCGAGAAACACTGAGGCGGGAGGCGCTCGAGTCAATATTTACTCCATCCGAAGGGACCAGGTCAAGGATTGCCATGGAAGTGATTATTCGAATTCCAGGAGTGTCTGAGCAGATGAACGGGGCGATGAGGGTCTTTGTGAGGGGTGGAAGGATCACGGCAAACAGCCAGACGACCAGATAAGAATTCACACCGTGTGTCTGGTCGGGCTCCTTTTCAGCACTGGATGATTTTGGGTCGGTATTAACGTTCCCTTCAGTAATCAAGACATAAATGAATGGGCCTGTCTACAGCTAGGTTAGCATAACCTCTGTGTAAAAATAAGTGACCGAGTCCATAAACTCAACAAACACTTAGCCATTTTGCTCACAAGGGATTAAATTCGACCACTTTTCTTCAATTAAATGTACAGATGCACAATATATGAGTAACAAAATGAAAATTCAGAAATCATGTCATCCCAAATACAAACCTCCACGAGTATCTTTGTTCAGTGGAACGCAAAAGAGGCTTTTTGAGAAAAGTCTACGAATGTTGTTTGGACTTTATTTTTTTTTTCTGTGGAAAAAATTAAAAAAAGTCACAGATTTTTTTGGCTGAACTATGCCTTTAAAGTTTTTTTTTTTTTTTTTTAAACTTTAATATTATAAAAACTAAATTTTATAACACTGTTAAATGCAATCTTTAGCTTAATCTTAATCTTGTTATGACAAAACTGTGTCGTTATTGTTAAATTAAAACTGTAATAAAAAATAAAACTATAAATAGAAATAAAGCGGAAATAAAATAAACCATAAAATGTTAGAAAAAAAATTAACTTGCATGAAAATTATAAATGTAACAAATGAAATAAGTGTTTAAATTGAAACACTAAAACTGACATATACATAAATTAAACCTATATTGAATAAAAAATAATAAAAACAATAACTAATAAAGGGCAAAAGCACAATAAAATGACTAAATTTTACTAAAAAATATATAAAAATAAATACTATGATAGTATATAAATTATGCTAAAATAACAATGGCCAAATTAATGCCTTAATATATTAAAAAACATTTTTTTCTTCTTCATTTTCTGAAGAAAACATAAGTGGTTCTCGCCTTTGGCTCACCAAATTGCAGAAGTAATGACAGTTTTCATACAGGTTTCCTAAACCTGTATCGTCTTATTATAATTCACACTGTCCACATTAGACTGGGACATAGCAAAGTCAATTTTTAAACACAGAGAAAAAAAAAAATGTCATGCTTCAAAAGCACTTGCACCTATTTCCAAAAACCTGTTATCACCCCTTAATCGGCTGCCAGCACACAGGAAATCATTTAAGGCTGAACGGAAGATATCTGGGCCACTCACTGTGAGGAGCGGAAGCTTCTCTCTCGAGCGTGTCTGTAATCAGCCACGTGCGTCAGATCAAGCATGCGGCTTATATTTTACATGCTGAAGCCAGAGCATGCATTAATACATTTGCAAGTAAATGAATCAGAGTTTCTGTCGCTCGTTTCCTTAATACATTACATCCAAAAGTGTTCTGTCCCTTCCTAAAGCTAAAGCCGTGAAACAACTCTCTGCATTGAGGAATCACCCTGTATTAAATCCATATGGGATGTAGTTTGTCTCGTATTCTAAGCTAGAATTCATCTGAATCAGCTTTACATGCAAGTGTCAATCTTAAAAATTACAGATTAGAAAGGAAAACAAATGGCGAAGCTAAATTGAGATGCGTGCAATGGTGTGCGACACTTTAATTTGACATTCAAGATGATTTTATTTTATACAACAGATGCAATAAAGCCATATATCAGTAGGGCACAATAAAAGTAACTCATTTTTACTTAAATGCCATGAAAAAGTGAATATATTTTTAGAGCTGCAGGCAAACACTGACTGTAACATTTTGTTTCTGGTTTACATTGTGACTATTTGTCACCTGATAGTTGTTTATTTAAATCTCAAATGGCATATGTTGAATAAAAAAAACTGGGATTTTCTCCTGCTATACTTGGCTACCCTCAATAAATGATTTTATTTCACTGATCTGGTTGAGTACGGTTGAATAACATGTATTTCCATTGCTAAAAGCAATGTTTTCCTGATCAAATTATGGGTTAAAAAGGAAAACATTGCATGGAGGTAAATCCAATAATCCAGGAAAAACATTTTCATGTTAATTCACAGAATGCCCACAGGCTGTAATCTCTCTGACCAGTGAAAGGATCATTAGATACAAATCACTGCATTACTAACCATACTAGCATTATTATTACTGGGCAGTATGACAGTATATACAGCGGGACAAAGCTACCATTTATACAATACATTATATTTGCAAGGCTATCAGTGGGCAGGACTGCTTTACATCATTCACAGGGACATGTCCTAAATAAGTTAAAGGGGACCTAAAATGCCTCTTTTTACAAAATGTAATAGGAGTGTCTCCAGAATGAGTCTGAAGTTTCAGCTCAAAATCCCCCACAGATCATTTATTATATCTTGTCAAATTTGCCCTTATTTGGGTGTGAGCAAAAACACGCCTTTTTGTGTGTCCCTTTAAATGCAAATGAGCTGCTGCTCCCGCCCCCTTTCCAGAAGCAGGCGGAGCTTTGACAGCTCACGCTTCGGTTGCTCAACAACAACAAAGCTGGAGAATCTCACGCAGACAAAATGAAGATTTTCAGCCTTACATTGTTCAAATCGGAGTCGACACTGATGGAGAGACTCAGGAAGAAGTTTCAACTTTTAGAAATGACACTTTGTGACACAGAAATGACACTAACTTTGCAGATGTTGTTCATTCTCAAACAGCAACATTACACACTGAAGTTAAAAAAAAAGAAGAAAGGTTTTCACATTTTTGTATATAAAAAAAGCCTGGATTTCTCAGTATTTTTTAAATAGATTTTTCCTGTAAGAATTTTGCTTGTTTTTATTTGGCCAAGGGTTATGTATTATATAATAAATATTATTTATATACAACTCTTTGGCACCCTTTCCCAGTCGTACTCCTCTGATTGGTAGAGATTTCTGTGTGTGTGTTTTTCACCAGGAATTCTACTGTTAATAAATAATGCGAACTGATGGCTTTTTCATCTCTGCACATTAAAAGGAAAGTATTTTAACACATCATGGAAACGTAAATAGACGGAACACCTCATATCGCACATGTTTGTATTAGATAAGACATTGCTCAGGCTGACATTCTGCGGTCTGGAATGTAAATACATTTATATTTTCTAATAGAGGGTGTAACGTAAAAGACATTCGCTGCACTGAATTTAACCTGGTATGCAAATCACAATGTGTCCAGATGAGCTGACTCTAAAATGTTCTGAAACACCATGTACCCGTCTTTGATTAACGTCCTGCATATCTAATAAATCTGAGCAGGATTATTGCTGCTTTGCATGAAAGGTGTGGCAGGATTACACATCACAAAGGCAGATGCATGAAAAAACATGGCTTTACAAGCATAGATTCATCTGCGTTTGTATTGTTACACTTTTTAAAGTTTCAGTTTAAGACAAGCAGCAAACACGAAAACGACAGGTTAAAAACTACAACTGCACTAACAACATACAGAGGTTCTGAAGTTTGGAAACGGCCCAGATGATTCATGACTACCAAACTTATCATTCATTGTCCAGCTGTCTTGTTACTAGATGACACGAAAGCGCTGTGGAATTCGTGCTGAAAGTAAGAAGCATGTGCAAAAATAAAACCTGCTTCATAACAAAACCATTTTCTTGGCTACATAGAGCTCACGAAGAGGTGTTAGTATGTGTGCGCAGTGTAAACATATCACATTCTCTAAACTCTGAGCCAACATATCTTGAGGAGAACGGCAGGCCATCTTAAACTTCATGATAAAGCTCAGCTCTTGGAGGAATCTCACGAAACCGGTCAAGAAATGTCCAAAAGCAAAAAGTGAAACCTTAAAAAAAAATGTTATTAACTGTTTAAAACATTTTAAATGTTACCTGAAATAAAAAAGTATGTCATTTCAGCTATTTGCCAAGCCATAAAAATAGCTAAATATTATATTTTATATATATATATATATATATATATATATATATATACACACACACACACACACATACATAAAAATCCTGGAAAACAAAGCAAAAATATTAATTTTTGAAACTAATCCAATTAAATAATTAACAAAAGCCTTAAAACACCTTCTTTGCCACTCTTTTAAAGAAAACATTTCATTCTCCAAAAAATTTCCGCAACAGATTTTTGTCAAATCAAATTTGTTCAAAGTGAAATCCATCTAACTATTAGCCAGAAAATTATAAAAAAAAAAGTTGAAGGATAAAATAAATAAAAAAGGATAAGCCATTTGGAAATGTCATGCCCAAACTGCCTAATTCAATAGTGAATAAAGGAAAGGGAACATGTTCGGAACTTTCATAAGATTTTCTGACATTTCCATAAATATTAAGCACAGCCGCTCTTCAGCAATGAAAAATGATGGGGCGGAAATGTGCGTAATTGTAATGAAACTGTAAAAAAAATGTAAGGTGAAACCAGCAGACTCATATGGAAGCTTGAGAGACATAAATGCGATACATAAACTCACAATTCTGACTTTATAACTCGTAATTGCGAGTTTATATCATGCAATTATAAGAAAAAAAAAGTCTGAATTGCGAGATCAAAAAGTCGCAATTATACATTTTCTTTTTTATTCAGTGGCGGAAACAAGCTTCCACAGATTCACCAGGCTGTGATGGATTAAACGGACCTGTGATCCCTGAAAACCAACAAATATGAATCTGCACCGAACAAACATTGAGCCATATGGCTGAAATTCATACCAGTGTCTAGAATTAATAAGCTGGGTTATTGCATTTGCATTCAGCGTTCTCGATCCTACAGCGACGCCAGTGAGTCACGCTCCTGCAGTCTCCTGCTGTCATCTGTAAACAATCATACGAGCACGCTTCTTTCCTGCAACTAAATATGGTCATGGTGTGTGTGCAAAGAGCAGAGATCTGCGGTCAGGAGTATTAGAGAGAAACAAGGGCGGCTGGGGGGGATGTGTGAGAGAGATACTGTGAGAGAGTGGAGGAGATACAGGGATCCTTCGCGGTTTATCTTTCCCTGAAGATTTCCTTCCCAAAAAAAGAAAGCAGCAAAAAAAAAGACGCATCCATTTCTTTCACAGCCAGGCGCGTAACATGTGGACAGAGCTGTACTTTCACAAATTACAGATTGCGTTAACCCCATCGCCCTTTCTCACGTTTCCTCTTTTTCTGCGGTGAAGCCCCCTGGAATGAAGACACCACAGCCGAAGAGAACGAGCTCGCAGATTAAAAATGGAGCATCGCATTTATCCGGCGGCACATTACGAGAGATAAGCGTTACCTCTAAGTCTAAGCCCTTCTAAGGAAGAGGGACTCTTTGATGTGAAACTCGTAGATGACCCTCTTTGCATCCTTCTGCTCAGCCAATTTTATCACGAAGGAAGCATTTCGTGAATGTCGGTATTGACTTAAGGTCAATAGCTTCTGATTTGCTTGAATTCCCAATGATTCAGAGCTCCCATTTTCCTGTGCAAGAAGGGGTTGAAGAAATGGGTCATTTTGTAGAGCCTACAACTACTTACAAAGCCCATACGAAAGATGCACATTTTGAATATTCAGACTTGGCATCATGATTAGTCACATAGAATCCAAGAACCAATTGCGTTTTCTCTCAATGACTGATATAGTAAATGTTTCTTGAGCACCAAATCATCATATTAGAATGATTTCTGAAGGATCATGTGACACTGAAGATTGGAGTAATGATGCGGATTTTAAAATTTAAATATATATAAAATTGTAATAATATTTCAAAATATTACTGTTTTATTTTTATCAGATAATTGGAGAAATAAGGCCCTGTGAAACCCCTCTACCCGGGTCCTACTCGACCCGCTCTGAGCGGGCCTTGATCCCGGGTCTTCCGTGAGGTGAGTGAGGTTTACTCGCACAGCAACTACTAGCTGGCCTCTGTTACACTCACCCCCCTAAACCTCACTCCCATCCGGGTCACGGCACCAATGAAACCCCTCTACCCGGGTCCTACTCGACCCGCTCTGAGCGGGCCTTGATCCCGGGTCTTCCGTGAGGTGAGTGAGGTTTACTCGCACAGCAACTACTAGCTGGCCTCTGTTACACTCACCCCCCTAAACCTCACTCCCTACCGGGTCACGGCACCAATGAAACCCCTCTACCCGGGTCCTACTCGACCCGCTCTGAGCGGGCCTTGATCCCGGGTCTTCCGTGAGGTGAGTGAGGTTTACTCGCACAGCAACTACTAGCTGGCCTCTGTTACACTCACCCCCCTAAACCTCACTCCCATCCGGGTCACGGCACCAATGAAACCCCTCTACCCGGGTCTTCCGGCATGGGAGTCGGACAAAGACGATAATTCTAACAATGAAGATAAAAATCTTTCTAAATACCAACGAATAGCCGAGCTCACACAACAACTATAATGATAATGGAACAGAGAAACAATATCATTGGAATCCCTTTCAGAAGTATTTTTTCCAGTTGATAAACGATAATCAGAATCCATCCTGATTTAACAAGCTCCAGTATTTAAAGCTGCAGACGACAAAACTGCAGTACATGTTTATAATAAACATGACAATATAATGCACCGGTGTGGACTCTAGGGTTGCATAGGGGTCGAAACTTCTGGAAAAATGTACAGTAAATTTCCGGAAAATTTCAAGACTTTTACTGGACCTCTTCCGGAAATTTACTGGACATTTTCCAGAAATTTATTAGACATTTTCCAGAATTTTTGGAAACTTTCTAGTAGAGCTGCACTGCATTTAATGCGCAGCTTGTCAGAGCTGTACGGTAGAGCCGAGCTGTACGGTAGAGGCTGTTTTCTTAAACCCGCACCCGCCAGCTCCTGCTGAATATATGACCAGGACCGCCCGCTCCCGCAACCCATGTGTTGCACTCCCGCCCGCGCCCGAAATGTTTGCGTCCACTCCGCCCGCTCCCGCCGACTTGTGAAAAATGTAGCTACACATACACTCAGACTAAATATTCGTTCAAGTTAACATCCAGAATAACATTTAACTTAACATAACATTTATACATGATTGAGTTTAAATAAGATGAAGTAACCAATGCTAAACCAAAGCACCACATGACAAAAATATTGGGTAGGCCTATTTTTTTTTTTATTAATTGGGGTTATAAAACATTTGGCCTAACTGTTAAAACAAAACCGGAAGCTTGCTTTGACCACAGAAAACTGTGCAGGTATGTCGGATTAAGCGAGAATCACATTCAAGTTCAATGTTATTTTTCGTATTGTGCGATAAATCGCGCAGCCCTGCTTTCTGGAAATTTACCAGAAATTGCCATCCCTTTGCATCCCATCATTATCTTTATAGTTATCACTCTTGTCGTGAACAGGCCTTAAGAGACTTCTTTCTGTAAAAAATCTGCAGTGTATGTTCAGCATATTGTCTGATCACTCATCCCTGTAGTAGTTCAGGAATGCAGGCCGCATGAAGAGACGAGTCCTGACATCTCCATCTCTCACACACCCAGGGCAGGTGAAGTTACACAGATGAGCCCATGAGGCACACATTCCATGCTGGCTGTAAGTCTCCGCCTTCTGTAAGTCAGGAAGGTCTTCTCTATTGGTGATTGAATATAGCCAAATGTCTCAAGAACCATTTCTCTTTGATCCACCTTATTTTGCGACGCGAAAATAAGCTATTTTCTGAGAATGTGCGATTCATTAGCCACCATAGGTAAAAAACTAGAACAATAACAAAGGAGAAAAAGTTAAAACTATTTGCACTATAATGTGATGAATACCAGTTTGCGATATCAAGCAGCATAATGGACTGTTTTTGTGCAGCTACAATAACTAGAAGTGGCCGACACCGGATTCAAGTTCCAAAAGATTTCACCCACTCTTACCTCAAAAATAAGGTGGATGTCAGCTTCCGAAATTCATAGCTATCGATAGTAAACGAGCAACATTGGTTTTTCCACTGGCACTCCAAAAATCACTTCGAAATCTAAACCTTGAACCAAACTAACCAGATCTGAGATGAATAACAACAGTAGAAAAAATACCTAAAAACAGACTGTATTTCACCACAGCACTGCTTGCCACAGTTCTCACAGAGACTTCTCTAAATGGTGGATTTCACTTCAGGACGGTAGGTAATGTGGCACAACACATGACGTACCATACACTCTTTACTCACATTATACAATGTACCCAAACCTTCAAGGGTGGTATCATGTCAGGTGCAACATGGGAGCGTTTGCTGTTGAAATGCTGTTACAAATGCATGATGTGATGCATTAGTGTATTCAGCTCTGGCTCTAAATTAAAAAGCGTACGCCTCGCTGCGTTTTTCAGCGTGATCACATTACTCACACTATAAAAATCTCATAATAGTGCAGTACTTTATAGTACTTTAACATTAAATCAATGTATTTGGAAGACGCTTATCTAAAACTACTTGCTTTGCATTGGAAGTATACAATTTATCAATTCATGCATTCCTTGGGAATCAAACACATGACTTGAGTTTTCAATGCCACGTTCTGCTGTTGGCGCTTAAAAAGTGACACTTCTTATACTAAACCCAATTTTTATAAACGAAGGTGAAAATACGATAACTTATGGCATCATCTGATAACCTTACTTACCTAAACCATTGATGGAAATGTTAGCCCAGCTTGATCTTTATATATTGGCAACGAAGTCCATATTGGTCAGGCACAAGTTCATATAATATTTTTAAAAAATCTGAAAGGTTTGAGGACATTAAAGGGTTGGTTCACCCCAAAATAAGAATTATCCCATGATTTACTCACCCTTAAGCCATCCTAGGTGTTTATGACTATCTTCTTTCAGACAAACACAATCAGAGACATATTTAAACATATCCTGGCAAGCTTTTGAATGTGGGATGCGATTTTGAAGCCCAAAAAAATATGCATCCATCCATCATTAAAATAATCCAAATGACTCCAGGGGGTTAATAAAGGCCTTCTGAAGCGATGGGTTAAAAATATCCATATTTAAAATGATATTAACTATAATAACTAGCTTCCAGCAGATGACCAGAGATGGAGATTTTACTAACAAAAACCCATTGATTCACTTCAGAAGGCCCTTATTAACCTCCTGGAGCCGTGTGGATTACTTTTATGATGGATAGATGCATTTTTTTGGGCTTCAAAATCACACCCCTCATTATAAAGCTTGGAAGAGTCAAGACATTTTCTAAATATATCTCAGATTGTCTGAAATAAGAAAGTCTACACACTTAGGATGGCTTGAAGGCGAGTAAATCATGGGATAAATTTTATTTGGGTCACCGTTATTGAACTGAAATGAACCAACTTTTAACTAACTCAAGCTGAATAACAACACTACCGTCTTCTGTAGAGCTGCTTATAGCTGAAATTTAATTTGTTTCATAAATGACGAGTTTTACAAGTTATTTTCCTGTTTTATGATGCTTTGAAATAATCTGTTTTTTATAAAGCACTAAATGACTTTCGGCTCTGCTGTGTTCAGGTCTATATCTGCCTCTTCATGTCTTCAGTGATTTTGCAGCTCTGGTCACATTCTGCGAGCAAGTCTGGGCACGACGCGTCGGTACGGCGAACAATCAGAATCAGCTGATTCTGGATCACTTGGAGAACAGACTTGGTTCCACATTCGGTGCCCTTTGAACTTCCTCTGGAAATTAAGAGAGGAAATAGATATGACTAAAGAAAGAAGACCTTTGAGTCTTCTTGTTCAGTGAAGGGGTGGAAGAAGCCACAAGCACGGTGATGCTTCCTTCATGAGCGTGAAGGAACAGCCGAGGATAAATCAGAGCGGCAATCAAATGCCCCGTATATGACCCATGATTCATCCAGCCATCAAACATAACAGCCTCCGACCCTCCACATTTCCATAACAGCGACCAAACAGCGAAGCGATTTCCATTACAGCTCACAGTTCTGTTTAAATATTCAAATGGCATTGCCAGTCACCACCAAGAAAACAACTTCCTTTAAAACGACGCTCTGCCAGCACGCTCGCATTTAAAGGGGAATTCCACAGCGGTCACAAATGTCTGCCGCACATGCATGTGATTCTGAGACGTTTGGGATTTTTAGGTTTTAGGTTTGTCTTTTAAATCAGGATGCCACAAAGCATTTTCCTTAAGGATTAGGAAATGATGAAATCTCTTTAATATTCACGCATCAATATTCATGCATTAATTTAAAATTAATATTAAGTAGACTGTGAACTGAGTGAACCTAGCGCTAGCGTTTTCCCTCGTGTCTTCCGAACTCCCAGATAAACCTACAACAACTTCATCTCTACATAAAGCATCCCTCAAGCGTACTCGGATGTTCACAGGCACGATTGAGACATGCACTATTTTTCCATGCTGAATGATGTGGGCGTATGAACGCAAGATAACAGCCCTCACCAACCACGACACCCAGAAAGGTGACAGCGAGGTGAAATGGGATCTTGCACAGGAGGAATCGATGAATATTAGTCTTCCCGTCATCAAAAATATCACAAAGTCTACTGTCAATTACATACACTGGAGAAAATATGGTATAAAAACTATTTTACTTTCATTAAATCATTATTGTAGTGTATGCCAATGTCCACAAGGGCATTACTTTGGAAGCTTGTTTTCACCATGAAATGAAAAATTAAAAAAGGTCATTTCGACTTCTCACAATTCTAACTTGTTTCACAGAATTGACCCTTCGCCAGCAGTTTGATTGACAGGCGATCTGACCAATCATAACCCAGAATCCACAAGTTTGTCTGAAAAGCCAGTCAGGGGAGTTAGTAGATTAACGTTGGTGAACTTGAAAACGGTTGAAACAACATTCCTTCTGATGTTCATTCATGGTTATTTGATGCTATAAATGAACTACACTGTTAAAAAATTACTGTAAATTTTACAGTATAATACTGGCAGCAGGGTTGCCAGCCAGTTACTGTAAATTTTACAGTAGTGTTACCGTAATTTAATTGACAGAATTTCCCTGTGTTCTCTAATTACAGTAAAAAAAAATTATGAAGGGTCAATATACAGCAATATTCTGTAAATTTGAGTCAAACCCCAGAATGCATTGCAGTTTACAGCAATATGCTGTATTATTAAAAAAACAGCCAGCGGCTGTAAAATAATGCTGTAATTTTTAAAGCAATTCATTACAGTGTTGATCTTTTGATATAAGAGGTCTTTGTAATTTTACAGTAGTGTTACTGTAATTTAATTGACAGAATTTCCCTGTATTCTCTGATTACAGTAAATAACTGTATTTTTAAAATTATGAAGGGTCAATTTACAGCATTATTCTGTAAATTTGAGTCAAACCCCAGAATGCATTGCAGTTTACAGCAATATGCTGTATTATTAAAAAAACAGCCAGCGGCTGTAAAATAATGCTGTAATTTTTACAGCAATTCATTACAGTGTAGTATGAAGAGATGATCTTGAAGGAGCTACAGCGATCTGTCACGACACATTAAAGAGACACTAGACGCTATTTATTGATTAAACTTCTTCAAAACAGAGAAGAGAGCCATCTCACGCCACACATCATGGCTTGTCGGACATAGCAACAGTAACTAAAGGGGGCGGGTCTTTTCAAACGGTCAGTTGTGAGATATAAAGTCAGAATGAAACATTGTAGTCACATGGACTATTTTAACAATGACTTTAATACCTTTCTGGACCTTGAATGACGCCAATTATGTTACTTTCTAAAGGGGATAAAAAAAAAAAAACCTTTGGATTTAATCAAAAATCTCTTCATTTGTGTTCTAAAGATGAACAAAGGATTGGAACGACACAAGGGTGAGGAATAAATGACAGAAATTACATTTTTGGGTAATCGAACATACTGTAAGCAGCTAAAACATCAAGCCATGACTCGAGATAAGCTATCTTTGAGTTAAAAATCTTTCAGATATTATTTGGACGGGTGCACAAAGCCTGTTTAAGTGGCACTTCATAATCATACAGGCCTACTTGATAATAATAATAAAACATCCATCCTTGTTTTCCTGTCACAAAGCGGAAGGAGAGAACAGAGGGAGAATTGAAACGAGACATGAAGCATCTGTAGCCTCGCTCGCCGGGTTGACAGGAAGTGGCCCTGAACTCTGTGTGGACACAGTAGTGCTGTGTTCCCCTGAACGGACCACCACCGCCATGTCCTTCATTCAAATGACATCAGATGTGGACAGAGGGGTCCACAGTGGTGAGAGTTTGGAGGGGTCATCCACTTCAAACTCTTTCCTCTCAAAAATCGTCTCTCTGACACACTGAGTGACGATAATTCAAGCTTTTGACTCTCATGAATTGATTAAGAGGATGTTTTTGGGCTATGGTACGGGTCATCCCACAGTCGACTAGTTTCAAGCTCAATGGCAGTTAGCTGATGTTAACGTGTTGTCGGGTTTGAAAACCAGCGTCAGAGAAGTTGCATCTCCAAATGAATCTTATAATGAGTCGTCAAAGCTTTAGAATGAATTCAAAACCTTCAGCGATAAATTTCAAGGAAATTACGGTCAGTGCAAATAATTCAATTGTTGCTCTATATATAAACATGCAAACAAATGTCTTTAGCTCCATCAATGGTCGCTGTGACTTCACATTCTGGACTCTGCACATTATAAATAGAAGTTTGAAAGCATCTCAAAAGGGGACAAAATCAAAAAAGCAATGAATATTCTCATTAAAAAAGGAAAAAAAGAAAAGAAAAAAGGTATTTACAAATCCTTGAGCATTGGTAGGACCCAATTAGACGCGTAACTGGGACAGAGCGACAGAACGTGGAGAGGCAGCTACAAACAACAATCGGAAGTTAGCCGTCTGCTGCATTAAAAATTTAACAAGATCTATGGGTGGCCACAGCAAATCTCGGCTGTATTGTCCAAACCCAGTGAGGCAGATAGCGTGACCATGAAAAATGCAAATTTCAGTGCCAATCACACAAAACATGGTGCTTTTTTAATCACATGTGAACAGCATTAGGGTCTATTGTACTCTCGTATACACATTTAAAACAAAGTTTCATCATATTGCTGGGTCAAAAACAACCCATGCTGGGTTGAAAATGGACAAACCCAGTGATTGTGTTGTTTTAACCCAGCAGTTGGGTTAAATGTTAGCCCAACCTGCTGGGCAGTTTTATTAAACCCAACTATTGTTTAGAATTACTATATGATTGGCATAAAATGAACCCAAAATATGTTGGAAATTAAAAATCAGACACATAATTACTAGAGGCAACAATAATAATAATCAAAAGGTGAACTTTTATTAATAAGCAATTTTTAAAAAAAAAATTATGTTTAATTCTTATTCATTAAACTTAATAAATGTTAATTTCCAACATACTTTGAGTCCATTTTAAACAAGCAATACAGTAATTTTAAACAATAGTTGAGTTAAATAAAACTACCCAGCAGGTTGGGCAAACATTTAACCCAACCGTTGGGTTAAAAAAAAAAAAAAACCAATTGCTGGGTTTGTCCATTTTCAACCCAGCATTTTTTTTTTAGAGTGCATCACAAGATGTTTCTAATCATAAATATTATTCATATTTTATACCATTATATACTCTTTTTTTGTTGTTTGTTTAAATCAGAATACATTCATGGCATTGCAACAAATACTGCCATCATGCATTAATGAAACAATTGCATTACAGTAATGTAAATGAGAAATGTGCTTAACAGTTAGATTAGAAAAATCCTGTTTATAAATACTTTGGTCAAGCAGCGTCCCAAAATTTCAGTCTAAGAGTCTGTTGTCCTCTGATTTCTCTCCGTCTCTCGAATCGTGCCTTTCATGATCACTCGTCACATAATAGCATTTCTAAAGATGAAGCCACTTTTTATTGCATGCCAATTCTCAAAGCCAGTCAACAGAAACAAGTGCGTCATTCATAACGCAGCCCGAAGCCGAGTGTATCGCTCTTCACAGACAGAGGGTCCCAGTGAAGGGAGGACAAAGGCCCCACTGCGTCGGCACGTTACCAATTAACAGGAATTTTGCCTTAAAGAGCAGCTTTTCCAATGATCTCATCTGAAGCAGACTTATACTTTCACGGCTTTCACTAAAAAGCATTCACAGAATTCCAAAAAGCATTAAGGCCACTTCACGGGATCCGGGCCCCCTCTTCGAGCCCTCAATGCTGCCATGAGCACGTCTAATTAAGAGCATCAGTCCCTTCTCACGAAAGCACCCATAAGGACCATCAACAGCCACGGGCAATGCAGAGAAACAACAGATGAACACTATGGAAGACGGGGATGCATTAGCTAATTGCTCCAAATCACTATGGGATAAACAGCTCATCGGAATAAACACTGGCACGACAGATTTAGGGAATACCTTGAAGTTATCAGACGTTCACTCAGAGAGTCTCAGTTCTGAAGTACTGTTTACTGCAAGTGCAACTCTGAGTCTTGTGTTAAACTGCGTTGTTTTATTGTTTTAGAATGTCTCCTGTGGTGCATTTATACTGTTAGTACGATTTTTTTAAATCAGAAATTGTCACAATTTAGACATAAAAGGCCATTTTCCTGGTTTTAGTCCTCTGATTTAAGAGGCGTGTCTGCTGAGAGACTTCAGTGTAAACGCCCACTGCTGTGATTGGCTAATATCTTTGACACTTACCAAAGAATCCACAGTGACATGTACCGAATAAAAAATAAATAATGCTCAATTGAGAGACTTACATTGTTGAAAATAATGAAAAGGACCACATTCCTCCTAGCATTAGGTTTCTTTGGAAGGTGTTATTTTTAGTCCAGTGAGTGATCCTGTGCTCTTCTCTCTTCCTCATCTTACTAATGCAAAGTTGCGATGGTGAAGTAGGCGGTGATTTTTTCTGCAGAGGTGGTCTTTCACCTATCTACAGGCACATTCCAGAATCAGTCGTTCGCTGGGCATGGTAATATTAAAAGCTGTTTTTGGAGTTCTGAAACTTACTGTATATTTATATAGTATGCTGATCTCATATATCAAAGCTTCAAGGAAAATTTGATTTCTCAGTTCATGACCCCTTTAAACCGGGTTCACATTGTATAATTTCGGCCACAATTTGGAAAAATTTTGCAGATTCCTCTGATCCTAGGCCAAAATCTGAAATCTTTGGTTGCTAGTTTGACCATGACCACTGCGATCAAATTTTACCGGTGAAAATTCTGACTGCGTCAGAAGTTAATGGTAACCAGTACTCAGAATTTGTCCTCTGCATTTAACCTACATACAAGTGCAAACACATTAGGATGCGTGAGTAGTGAACACACACACCTGGAGCAGTGGGCACCTGGGGAGGTTTTTTTTTTTTTCCCATTTCCTGCCAGTATTGAGAATCAAACCTGCAACCTTCGAGTTACCACTCGGACTCTCTAATCATTGGGCCACGACTATCCCCAGAAGAAGTTGAGGCTTCTCCTTCGACAACCGTCAAAATAAAAACCAACAGGAGTGACAATCAGAACCTGATGATGCAATTAGGGAGACAACAACAAACCACCACTTGCTCCACACGTGTCCGTTTTTAACGTGTCTTGATTGCCGTACAGTCTGACATTAATGACAACTGAGACGTGACAGTGTGCCAGAGCTTACAGCGGGGATCATGTTACAGTCTGACAAGCAACAATCGTAAAGGAATATAATAAATCGTACAGCGTGCACCCCACTTCAGGTTTCTTTATTGTGGTGCATACTAAGGCAAGCATACTTGGGGTTGGGGATTTGAACAAACCCCAACTCAAAGTGTCCAACGCCGTTTGAGCTGAAGACATGAATGGCTGCCGTGTGGGATGGCTGGATGGATGGAGGGAGTGGATGAATGGATGGATGGAGGGATGGATGGATGGAGGGAGGGGTGGAGGGATGGAGGGAGGGATGGATGGATGGATGAATGGAGAGATGGATGGATGAATGGAGGGGTGGATGGATGAATGGAGGGGTGGATGGATGGATGAATGGAGGGGTGGATGGATGAATGGATGGATGAGGGATGAATGGAGGGGTGGATGGATGAATGGAGGGAGGGGTGGATGGATGGAGGGATGGAGGGAGGGGTGGATGGATGGAGGGAGGGGTGGATGGATGGAGGGAGAGATGGATGGATGAATGGAGGGGTGGATGGATGAGGGATGGATGGATGGATGAATGGAAGGATGGATGGATGAGGGATGGATGGATGAATGGATGGATGGAAAACTCTAGAATTAGCATTGACACGGAAACTCTTTGGGAAAGACTCAACTGGCAAAATGCCAGTGATAACCAGGATGTACAACAACTGAACTGGAACTTATTAAAATGAAACTTAAGTCAATAGAGAAGGCAAAGCATAAAATATGACTGCTTTACCAGCCACTGTAAGCTGCCTCGCTCAGTATTCAGTCATTGTTGGGCTCTATTTCTCCTACCAAAGACCTAAACGGACAAGTGAGGTTGATGGTTGATGATACTATCCAGCCCTTCACAGATTCAAACCAGGGTTGATTTGTTGAGCACAAACAACACTCTCACTTTCACTTACCTAAGTGCATTTTGCCATGAAGAATGAGGAGGCTGGGAAAACGAAACACTCTGAGGACAGCAAGTGTGGGCGAGGTCTTTCTACCAAGATGAGAAGTGGTAAACTATCAAATTATAGCTTAGCTTTATGCTCAAACTCTCCTGAAAGGATTTCCAAGGCCATGATTAAGACTAACAGTTCTATACAGGGAATATGTCTTTAGAAATGCATTAATGTAAATTTCCTTAAACGTGTATTGTAAAGGGATGCAAGGTGTCTTTCATAAACGACACTGTATGGAAAGGAAACCGTAAGAGGACATCACAAAGCATGCCATCTATGTCTAAGAAAGGCTAAAAATGACCAACCCAATCTAATGAGAAAATTTACTTTTACAAGGTGGAGATTTCGCCTGTGATTCATACAGAAATGTAAGATTTTCAGAAAAAGATTAGGCATGAAGGTCCACCCCTAAAACTAAACTCTCAAGCGTAACCAGACTGCACAAAAATGTACAAATGACTACAAAGGGGGTAGTCGTGGCCTGGTGGTGAGGGAGTCGGGCTTGTAATCTGAAGGTTACTGGTTCGATTCCCACGCCGGCAGGAATTGAAGGTGGGGATTGTGAATAAAACAGCACTCTCTCCACCTTCAACACCATGACTAAAGTGACCTCGAGCAAGACACCTAACCCCTGATTGCTCCCCTTGTAAGTCGCTTTGGATAAAAGCGTCTGCTAAATGATGAAAAATGAAAAAAAATGTAGCCTACAAATGAGAACATTCAAATTAGCCAAAAATATTTTGGAGTTGCCATGACTCAATCAGATTGTTTTCCTTAAATTTAAAAATGTCCAAAATAGGAATCAAGCACTCGTTCCTTATGGCAAACTCAATATTTAGAGATTTGAGTCATCCTGTGTGGGAGAACCATAATCTCAAGAATCGCCAACTTTAATTCACTGAAGAGTTTCGCAGATAGAGATGGATGATAGACACACGGTTAGATAAATGGATATAGACGTTAGATAGATAGATAGATAGATAGATAGATAGATAGATAGATAGATAGATAGATAGATAGATAGATAGATAGATAGATGTTACATGGATGGATGGATGGATGGAGAGTACAGCTCAAAAGACAAACAAAACATTTCAGAGAACTCCATTCAACTATAAACTTCATCTCAGATGTTTCTCTTAAAATAAAAGCAGACACAGAGAGATTACAGTAGTGATATAAAATAAGTGGATAGCAGATTAGATCATTTGGTTTTAGAAATATTTGAGTTCATATCGGAATCTCTGTCATGTAGTCTTTGGCAAATGTGAGCACAGTTTAAGACATTGTTGAGATTTCCAAGAGGAGAGGAGAGAAATTACTGGCGTATTTTTCCTCAGGAGAAACATCTGAGAAGCTCTTGATTTAATCTCAACGCTGTCTAGAAGAAATTTGGCATAGTAGGGAAAAAAACGACACCTGATTTGTCATTTTCCTTTACAACAGGGAGATCCAGTCCAGGTATGACTGTATGGAAGAAAAAAAAGAAAGAAAGAAAGAAAGAAAGAAAGAAAATCCTGACTAGTCCTTGTCAGGACTTCGGGTAGTTAGTCATCTGTAACAGTTCAACACATTATTGATTTATGTGTGTGAATATTGCAGACAATCACAAGATGTGTTTTTCTGATTTAAATGAACCATTTATTGTCGTTGAGACACAATCTAACAGTCCATTTAAACCGGCGGATCGGAGAAAAAAAATACCCGGATTTATAAACACGATGGGAAAATATCGAGCTCGCGCCTTTATTTTAAACAATATACCAGACCTTTTATTTATTTTATGAGCCGGAAATCTGACTAAAATCACCTATTTTCAATGTCACCGCTTAACAAAAACATACATGACTTAAAATTAGGCGTTCGTACTCACCTTGAACCACAAATGTGGTGTGAATAAAATCCTTTTGTTTTCTGGTTTCTCTGAATGACCCTTTGATTTTCTGTTTTCGGTCTATGAATGAACGAGGCTCAGCTTTCCATAGTCGATCATGTTTAGCTGCACTAATAGACGAAATGAAACGGAGAGTGAGCGCGTTCAGTGCGCGTTCATGACTGAGGTTGCCTGGGAACGCGCACAGCTGCACGAGTCATCTTCACGCCGGTAACCATTAATATATCCAACGTCACGATCAAAAGCGATCGGGAGTGATCTGATTCCTGGATAAGCAGCAGTAGCTTATTGCGTCCCTGAGAAACAGCACACGGCCGAAGGGGGAGTCAAACCCATGACACCCATATGAGATGGTGGGAAAATGGGAAAGGCAGTAGGGAAGGGAGGGCAGGGCGCTTTGACGTGACACTGTTTTACTACGTTACACTTGACTAGCAGAGACAAGTCTGCAACCGCAGGAGAGAGAGAGAGAGAGAGAGAGAGAGACTGCCTGGAATGGGGTTCAGCATACCTCTGTAGAGAATTTAAGGTAACTGGGCCACCTATTGCTGGATCTGGGGCACCCTTAACGTCATTTTGAGATTCCTCGGTAAATAAATAAATAAAAAAAAGAAGTGTAGTCTGTCATAAATGTAAATAAATCTGGTGTACGCAAAAGCTGTTCGTTTTTAACAAACCTGTCTTTCGATAGAATCATTTAAGTGAATGAATCGCCCCCGTTCACTTGAAAAAGTAGAAAAGAACTTAAAAAAAAACTGTAGCACGATTAATCTGTGATGGGAGATTCGAAGCTTCGAATCAATTGAAAATGAGTCACTGTTTCGAAGCGTTCGAAACACACTGGTGACGCCTGCTGATCAGAACAGTGTAAATGCAACAAAAACGCAGGCCAAACATGAATAAAAACACCTTTGGCAAACACATTGCAAATGTTTTATTGGAAGTTACATCTATCAAATGCAATTATCTTATCATTTAATAATATTAAATATCAAGTGTATGTGTAATGTGCCCTTTTATATATGTTTTATATATGTACCCAGGGCAATAAAAGACTATTAACTATGTTTTAAAAATAATTGAAACATCTACAAATGTATAAAACTGATCATAGATCAGGCAAAAACTTGTTCACTGCTAGGGGGCGAATCTCAGTAAATCGGCCTGATTCAAGTGTTCACGCAGACCCTCAGCGGTGAGCCATTAAAATATCTGAACGTTTCGAAACAGTTGTGACGTAACGAAGGCTCGTTTACTGAAATCACGTGACTTCGGCAGTTTCACTCATGCTCCGAATCATTGATTTGAAACAAAAGATTCGTAAAGGTTTCGAAGCTCCACGAAGCAGTGTTTTGAAAGCGCCCACCACTACGACCAATAACAGCAGAAAACTGGATGAGAATGAGTCTTTCATTGGTTAGAGTGATGAACGAACACGCCCCTTCGCTGCACGAGTCGGTGTTTTGAGCTAAGGCTTGTTCGGGATGCATCGGCGCTGCGTAGACCGATTGGCGAATGACATCGAGAGTGTTTGTATTCCTTATGCTTTTGTATTGCTCTCGCGGTACTTTAATGTCACACGCCAGTCAGTCTGTTTTTAATAGCTTGAGTGAAGGGCACTCGCTTGTCGCCACCTATTGGCGTAACGTGCAACAACGGTCATTGTATGAATCAAAATAGAACTTTTTGGAACTGATTCAAAAGATTCGAGCCACCTTGACGAATCAAAAATCGTTTTACTGACGTAAACCTAGCGTGTGTCTCAATCAGCTCCCTAGTTCAGTAGTCAGGGCACTGATCGGGGATTCATTTACGATATACTGAATCTGATTCACGACCTAGGAAGTTATGGGAGTTGATTGAGATGCAGGGCTAGTCTTTCTAAACAACTAGTTCTAAGCTTTTCATTTAAAAAAACAACAACAACAACTATATTTAAGTGTATTAGACTGTATAGGTTTAGAGGCACTTTTAGAGGATTTGGGACTCCTTAAGTAGATTCACAGCGCTTCTCTTCAGCTTTCCATTTTCTTTAACATGACAAGTCTCATCAGAGATACTGACAGCCGCATACATTCCAGAAACTATAGCCTGGGGCCAATTCCTGTCTTCCTTCATTTGCACACTATGTGTTTATTTTACCATAAATCCAAGTTTAATGGCAAAGATTTGTCACTGCTGCCCCCTGCTGGTGGTGACTAAATTGTGTTGTTTGTCAACATGTTATTTAATGTAATATTCAGTAGCAACAAACATTTGTAAGAAATAAGACCATAAATCACATTAAAAATGAGATTAGGTTTGTTTATGTTATGTGTGATTTATTATTATTAATATTATTATTAAAAAAAAAAACAGTATGTGACATATGAGAACCTATAGGGAGATGTTCCTGGCAAATGAGCTCTTAGAAAGAAAATATTACTGGTACAGAATTATCTTAATAATGAAACAGATCGCAGCACGAAACTTTGAACTCAAACCTGGTGTTTACATATCATACAAGTGATATGTTAGTGTGTGATGTGATTTCTTTATATTAGAATTAAATGTGCACAAAGGGAAGATATTCATGCAGTACTCAAGTACTGAAAATACATGGGCAGAATCAACAAAGAGGGGTGGTAATGGACAATATGTAAAATAAGCAGTCAAAATGATTTCCTGTTCTTAAGGTGCGATCAGACTTGTATTCATTTGTATTCGTACGCATGCAAATGTGGGTGACCGGTAACACAAGCATGTGTGTAAATGTTTTTCCCTTTGCTGTGTATTGGAATTTGGTGACCTGTGAATTAATTCGTTAGAACATGTTTGACCAATAGAGGATGTAAATGTCCCACGTTGATGTTCTTTACAGTCCTGTTCTCGGTGTACAGACTATGTAATTAGGGGTCAAGCATCGAAAGTGGATAGGCACCTATTGTATCCGGTGGCGTAATCTGAAGGTTGCCGGTTCGATTCTCACGCCCGCAGGAATTGAAAGTGGGGATTGTGAATAAACAGCACTCTCTCCACCTTCGATACCATGACTAAAGTGCCATTGAGCAAGACATCTAACCCCTAATTGCTCCCCTTGTAAGTCGCTTTGGATAAAAGCGTCTGCTAAATGATGAAAAATGTAAAATGAAAGCAGATCATCTCAAGACCATGCCGACAAAATGGATTTCATGTCGATTTGTCAAATACTTTCTGAAAAACGTGAATGGATTTTATGTGGCGCTTGTGAAAATAGATGCTCAACACTTTACAAACTTGGTACATGCCATCTCAAGTTACCTGAGGTTACATGCCACGTTCCGGCGCAGCGCCACCTACTGGTCCGGAGATACAAAAAATGGCTATTTTTGCTTATAATTTCTGAACGGTTTGTCCAAAAATCCTAAATATGGTCACATTAGATTCAGGGCATCATGCCAAGTCAATGAAATCCAATTTTCCCTTATCTGCCATTTTTTAGTAAAATGCTGTTTTTTATGAACACATGAAAGTATCATTCCGAAATTCGATATTGGTCATTGGCATGATGCCCTGAAAGAGTCTGAGAAGTTTCGGACCATTATTAAAAAAAATTATTTGCATGCTTTTAACTTTAGATGTGGTTGACTTATTTTCAGGGGAGTGAAACATCTCCTTGGATTCCTGAATCCTTGCTGAGTTATACAATATCAAACATGCAAGGTTTCGCCTTATGATTAGTGCAATGTTGTGATTTAGCATTTAAACAACATTAGCAAATATCTTTGAAACCGTTAGTCTGATCGAAATGAAACCACTGTAGGAAAATCGGAAACATAGACTGTTGACTATGTGCAAATGGCCAAATATCAAAATTTTGATAGTAAGTGGCAAATAAATGCAATCAAAGTCATTTATGGGTAATTTTTTATGGTCATACATATACATGTCTATAATTCCTAAACGAAATGAGATATTTTTACCAAATTTGACACGCTCATATATGGGAGCACTCTGAGGACACACACACACACACAAAAAGAGGTGGGACTGCACCACTTGGTGGCGCTATAATTGAACAAACATGAAATTGGCTGTAACCACAGTATAGTCTGACTGACTTCAAAATGATCTCAGTTGCTATCAATGCCATTTTGACATTGTTGGTCTGCTTCTAGCTTCCTTGTTTGCTTCTGTTGTGCTTTGCCCCTTAATTGCTGCTTGCAGCTATATTTATTATCGTAATTGCAATAACCGGGTAATAACTATGTATTAACCCTGAACCTAATCCATGTATTTACCCTATTACCCAGTACTTTCTTAGGCAAGTTCACTGTAAGTACACGTATAGAGCAACTAATGTATTATTCAAAATTCTCTTCTCGTGTTCTCCAGAAGTTGTGATGAAGGTGAATAAATGACAGAATATTCATTATTTGGGTGACCAATTCCATTAACATCAAGCCATTACTTTACAAATAAAACCAAAGACCTTGATTAGTGAGGTCAGAATGGTTCAGATATGTTTAACTTAAACTTGGAAGTCAATTCTGCTGGAACGTTTACGACTGAGCACCTTAAAAGTCTTTTAATGGATTGTTGATGGACAGTATGTAAAACCACATTAAAGATATAAAAAAAAAAAGCACTTTTACTCCTCTCGGTTTCTGTGGTCAGACGAGACGCTAGGGAAGAGCACGTCGCTCTCCAACGACAGGTTGCTGCCCAGCCCCGCAATGCGGCTGCGCAG